>CM062804.1:1606938992-1607533553 GCA_031772625.1 Pinus tabuliformis
CGATGTGATGAGGAAGTATCAAAGTGGAAGGTGACCCGCATCAATTACAATACATATATCATGATTTTTTATTTTTACATGAATCACTGAGGGAAGGCATACCCATGCTAAGCTTATAAACTTTCATTACATGTACATAAATAGTCCTCTAAAGATATAGACCCATGATTGGAATGACTATCAATGTAAATCCATTATACATATGATTTAGTACTCTTGAAATCGTAGCTCGGATGGATGAAACTAGATCCGGGGTCTTCTATCTCGTTCAATTGTTCGCTCAAGTACGATTCTAACCATGTGAATATGTGATCTGAAGTCGAACATGGGAAGACACCATCTGAGTACCAGCCAATGATGTAAGTTGTTAACAGATGCGAGAGAAATCACCGATAATGATAATGATCCTCAAGGTACTGCAGTACATTTTTCACAATGTGAATGGATTATTTGGTGTTGAACACCATATAAAGTATTTTGGTCAAAGGCCATTGATGTTAACCTATCACCGAAAGTGAGAAAGCTGCCATTGATGCATGCAAGCCTCAAGGTACTGGAAGGGTGTTTCCAAGTCAACTTCTTGGATAATGTGCTGATGTCGACAAGAAGTGACTCATCGCAGGAGGGCCTTGACGTATCCCACATCAACGACATGAAACGAGTGTAGTGATTTTGGAGATGGAATTTCACTGACGACATAAGGTTCAGGAATGGCGGTCATGAAAATGAAGGTTTATGGTATTGCAAAATATGAATTCTAACTGAATGACTTCTCTTGAACGTATCAGAAACACTGAATGAATTGGCAGCATTGACCCAAAACCAATGTAATGGATGGTGTGATAGACAATAGGTATGATAACCATCAAGTAGATAACCCAACCCAAATAGCCTGAATGAATTGGAAGAATTGACCCAAAACCAAAATTGATGGATGGTGTGATAGACCATAGGTATGATAACCGTCAAGTATATAACCAAACCCAAATAGTCACGAGGATGAAGTGAAAGTGTCATGTTCAAGAGTGACCTACTACCTTAAAGTGGTTTACCCCTTTTTCCCATTTTCCTCAGTCATTGTTGACCACTACCTCTTTATTTTTTATCAATCTTGATGAGGATAACATATGCTTGTTGTACAATTCCACCCTTCGGGTGAATCCATCACTATTTGATGTTTTAACGAGTCTAGCGAAGGTGAAACTCAGTCTTGTCTAGATGGAAAAGTTTGTCGCTATTTGATGTTTTAACGAGTTTAACTACAAAGATAACTCGGTCCTTTTCATGTTTAGAGAGTTTGAAAAGGGACAAAAAGAAAACTCCACAAGTTCTTTTTCATAAATTAATATCTCAAGCCTGAAAAAGCATAAAATAATACAAGAGAGATGTTTTTTCCAATCCATTAATGAGCTATCCAATCCATTAATGAGCTGGAAAGGACATGGGCTCGACAATCTTTTCATGTTTAGAGAGTCTGAAAAGGTCTTAAATAGGAATCCAATTTGAGGAACAAGTGGTTTCTAGGGTAGAAACTGGTTCCGGTGATGTTGGAACTTCTCAAAACATGTTGATTTATGTGAAGAGGCTGACTAATAAGACCACTCATTGCAACTGTTCCTCAAAAAGGGGAAAACAACCAAGTGAAAGTGTATGATCAGCGAAAGGGATGGTGGCGATGGGATGAAAACAACCAAGGCTCATCTGACGGAAGAGGCTGATAGAATGGTAATCACAAGGGTTAAAATGGAGATGGGTTCATTTTTACACAAGCTTGAACCATGGGAAACTATGCTTGGATTCAGTTTTATGTTTACACAAGCTTGAAACAAAAAAACTATGCTTGTATTTAGTTTAATTTTTACACAAGCTTGAAACAAAGAACTATGCTTGAATTTAGTTTCATTTTTACACAAGCTTGAAATGACGAACTATGCTTGAATTCAGTTTCATTTTTACACAAGCTTGAAACGAAGAACTATTCTTGAGATTGGTTTACATGCCCCTAGCATGATGAAAGGGAGAGTCTCCTATAAAGAGATTGAAGTCCCTGTAGTGAAGTAGGACGGTTATCCAACACCTTTTTCGCTTTGTCCAGATAGGGACAAAGGTGAATGGGGAGATTCCCTTCACAAAACCTATAGGGAAACTTAACTTTACCACTAAGTGCATGCCCCCCAAGCTTCATTACATTCACCTAATTAGACTACTCATGGCTATCAGGTGGATGGAATGAAGGCTCTTTTATGAGATCAAGTGAAAGACTCGACTGGGATTTTACGAGATCTAATCAAAGACTCAACTTGGAACTTTGCTCCAAGGGACCTTGTTTCATTTTTTAATGAGCTTGACACAGTACAAGGAACTCTGCTCAGATTCCTTGTTTGATTTTTTAACGAGCTTGACACAAGACAAGGAACTATGCTCTGGGACCTATTTCATTTTATAATGAGGTTGACACAGTAAAAGAACTATCCTCATAGTCCTTGTTTCATTTTTTAACAAGGTTGACACAAGACAAGGAATTATCCTCGTGGGAGTTGTTTCATTTTTTAATGAGGTTGACACAGTAAAAGAATTATCCTCATGGACCTGTTTCATTTTTTAACGAGGTTGACACAATAAAAGAACCATCCTCATATCCTTAGTTTCATTGTTTAACGAGGTTGACACAAGACAAGGAGTTTTCCTCATATCCTCAGTTTCATTTTTTAACGAAGTTGACACAAGACAAGGAACTATCCTCATATCCTTGGTTCCATTTTTAAACGAGGCTCACACAAGACAAGGAACTATCCTCATATCCTTGTGTTCATGACCCATAAGAGGTCATGACTTCCAAAAGGTTCTCATCAGATGGGAGAACAATGCTCTAGAAGGAGAGATTTGGTTCCAATGCCGCCAGTACATAATGTACAACATCACCGAATTGATCGTCCGTTGATGTAGGCATGCAACGGGTTGCCACATAATTAACCCATGGTGTTGATGATACCATTGGTACAAAAGGACCATTTAAGGAAGATGGTTGACTGAAGCCATATTTGGACTGAGAAATGAAAGCTGACCAACAGTGACAATACCTTCATGCGGGAAAAAAATCACTCAAAATAGTGTTGAAACAATAGCTACCATGTCATAAACATAGTCGTGCCCAAGAAGTAAATTGTAATCTAAAGGGCCTAGGACTAGCATCACATTTAGATAAACGATTTTTCCTCCCAAATTAATAGGCAATTGAGGAAGGATCCCTAATGGTTGACTGGTTCCTCTGTTAAAATCCAACAGATTCTGGGCAACAGGCACAAGTGGTGGCGAACCGAGCGCTCTCCAAGCAGTAGAGGAAAGGATACTCACAAATGCACCTTCATCTATAATAGTGTCAGATACAATCATATTACAAACCTGTACTATGATCTGGAAGGGCACATAACAAGGAAGATAGAATCCTGCCAGTCGATTCCAATCAAAGGAAGTGACCAGACTACTTGGAGGGGGTACCATAGAAACGGGAGAATTAACCCCTTGAGTTACGAGAACGGGAGAATTTTCCTCTGGTCTTGATGGAACAGGAGGATTTCCTAAGCTCATTGGAATCTAAAGAAACGAAAAGAACCCGAGTGGTATCATACTCACTCTCTTTGGGAAAGGTACGATTAACTGAAGGTGAAATTGGGTCAACTATTTCCTCGACCTGTTGATTTGGGTCGGGTATAGACTCATAGGATTCACTTTCAGAGAGAGTGGGTTTGACTAACGGTTGATTTGAGTCAGTAAATTCATCAACTAATGAAGGATTAAGGGATAGTCTCCTGTAACTAGATGGAAGTCGATGCGGTGAAGCATGACGGTTATCCAACACTTTTTTGGCTTCATCTAGATAGGGACAAAGGTGAATGGGGTGATTCCTTTCACATAACCTACAAGGAAACTTAACTTTACCCTTCTTTCCATGAACTTTACTACCACTAGTTGATGGTGTGTCACCAGCATGATCTCGAGAAGTTGATGACACGGGATGATGTGAACGAGAAGACCATTCTTCTAATATCTGAGGAATATCAGGACAATTTCGAAGAAGATGGTCTCTCACACAAAGTTTGCATGGATATCGAACTTTGTGAGGCTTGATGGACGGTTTCTCATCAGATGTTGCATTCAAAGCAATGGTTGCTTGGTTGCCCCTCTACTGAATTCACTTCTTCTTCTTCTTCTTTCCTTTCTTCTTCTTCTTAGCCACCTAGTTACTAGTACCAATACTTTCACCAGGCGAAGAGGAAGAAGGGGAGGAAGAAACAACCGAGGAAGAAGGCAAAGGGTCAACTTTAGGATCAACTGGAAGTTGATTTTGTCTAGTTGGAGGTGTACTCGATTGTGGAGAAATCACGACATTTTGAGCCAAGGAGGTTGAAAACAACCATACTGGCAAGCCAATGGTAAATCCTGGAAGGGACAATGTAGCCATACATGGAGCACCAATATTTCCAAAAGGAGGAAAAGGACTAGGATTCCCATCAAAAGGAATTCCTTGATCGGTGGACTTTGGATTTGTCGCGATATGTTTCAACTTAAGATCAACTAAGGAGTGAGCATGGAGGATGTTATCCATGGTCAATTAATTTTATTTTAATGAAAGTATCATAACAAAACAAAAGAGGGATATTCTAGGAAAAATGTTTACCAAGCAACTGTGAACTGCAGAATACCTCCCAGCGAACCGAGAAGTACAGGCAGACATTCTCCCTGAATGTTGTGTTCAGTGTATCACAGTGTACAAAGCTTCCGACTCGGTTACCTAAGGATGGATAGCAACCTAGTTTTTTCCTCCCATATATACCTGAAAGTACATGGAGGCCCAATCCGTATTAGCACTATCTAATGCAAAACCGCATAGCGAGAGCATTCCCATATACTTTACGTATTGTAACACTGCCCTATGTACCCAAAGGTATGTGGATGAGCTACGATATACTCACGTACGTGGAATGAGGTTTCACACTCGAGATGTATTGCAGACAAGTTAGAGACAACTGCGTTGTTTTACGATGCCGGAACACGTCTCTAGCCTAGAACCACTAAATGTTTTCGTTAATGACAATTAGGTAAATTGATGTTAATTTTAAGTTGATCTTGCTTAGAATTTGCCTTTCAAGTTTCACCACGTGATGTATGTTTGCAATTCCTAAAATGCAACTAATATGATAAGCAATTTTTTAATTCAATTGAACAATGAAAACCTTAGCTAGTAGGGATAAAGCAATCAGATTTTTGACAAAGATCAAAGAGCACATCTAATGCAATTTCCCTAGCTAATCCTTTCAAGCATTCACAAACTACAATATGAATGATGCAAGTTTTTTTTTTTGATTCCCTTAATTTATGATGAAAAAAAAATGAAACTAATGCACATACAATCAATCAACCTTTAACAAGAACAAAGACTTTACGACAGTTCTGTTTCGAAGGAAAAGAAGACTTTTATGACACTTTGTTTCGAACAAAGATTAGTCAACTATAATCTAACTTTGACTATGGATGATAATGACAAAGAAAACATTTAAGAAACATTAATCAATCAAGTCAAAGTAGGGCTAGCAAAGGAGATATAAACTTGTTCTCTGAGACATGACATTCATTGATCAATCAGCAAGCAAATAAACAGAGAAAAGTTGGCAAAAACTCATTCCAAAGGTGGGAAACTAACCCTAGGAGGATCAGCACATCCCTGAATGGGAGATAGTGCACTTCAGAGCACTGTTTCCAAGCCAAGGATGCTTTGTAGCACACTGTGTGCCTCACAATCCTGCACTGGTGACAGTGAGTCATTCAAACGACGATTTGACACAGTTTTGACCAAAATTTCAATGAAAAAGAGATGAAATACAATCAATGAACACAAGTAGGGTCTGCAAGAATGTTCTAGGAGGTGGATAAGCTACTAGGAAGGATGATCTTCCCTAGTGGAGTCGCCAATTTGTTTTGGAGAATTTGGTATTTAAGAATAAATACTAATTCCCTAGATAAGTAGCCATATCTAGAACAACCGTTTAAAGCATTTTAGTCTTTTCCTACAAGAAATAGATAAGATGAGAAGATGAGAAGACCTACTTGTAGTTCTAATTTCCTCTCATCTCCTTTGTATTGATCCTGTCGCTCCTTCCTGTACTTAATATGCTTGAGAAGTACTTGTAAACACAAAAAGAAAACAAATAATCGATTAAAGAAAAATATCTATTGAATATAAGTGAATGGAATTAGATACATTTCACAAATATAAGCATTATAAGACAATACAAACATATGGGAAAAAGGTTCAAATACTTTATTGAATAGAAGAAGGAATTACAACCATTGTGTCTAATTCAAAGTCATTTTTCCAGCTTGGATCCCATCCACATCACATCAAAAGCATGACAAACTTGTAGCATTACAATACTTGCTTCAAAGCCAATTCTCATAGCAACATTATCTCCTTACCATTCAACATAATCTAGCCCTTGGTCACTTAGATGAGTGGTTAATTTATAGGGAGATGAAGGAGGTTTTGTCATAAATGGTGGCATTGAATGGCCTTCCATACTTAGAATCAGTTCCATGGAGGAAGGGATGAGAGGATAGGATGCATCTTAATGCATTCCTCATCCATTTTCGAGCTCATAGGAGTTGATAAGTGAGGGAACCTTCTAGGTGACTCCAAAAGATAAGAATATTCCCCAAACCTTATGTGTATTTCCCTCAAACTCGCCTAGCACAGGTGAAAGGAAGCCTAAGTGCTCTGCAGAGCACCCTGGCATGGACTTAACTGCTCTACAATGCACCCTTACATGGGCCTACCTACGCTGGTCCCTCTAGAGGCCATTTCTGGATGTCTTCAAGTCATGAAACTATCTGAGAAGGAGGCATCCAAATGGGTTACTTGTTTAGGGCATGTAGCAACTGATATTAGGGTTTGATGAGCCCTAAAACACTGATCTGGATGATGGGATTGATGTGCCCAAATGGATTTGTAACAAAATGGGGCTTTCAATATGTTGAATCCATTTATGCATTCTATTATAGCTCCTAGAGCCAACCCCTGGGTTGAGGAGAGACTAGTGCCTAGGACATTTTGATGGTTGTCTTAGAGATTTGTTGAAATTAACATCACACTCGGTGTTTAATCTTTTAGAAGAAAAATTGGTCCAGAATCATCCTTAAGAGGAGGATTACAATGCCCAATGTAAATTATTACTCAAAGAAGCATAAATATTAGATCAATAGCGACCAACATCACATGAACTTGCAGTCCTTTAGTCGTTATAGTATTTTGATAGAAGACATCAAGATGAAGGGAAATCAATATAAAGGGCTTAATTATTAAGAATTTGATGCATCAAATTTTAGAGTGAAATGGACGGAATAAAGAATTAAATGGGATGCCAAGACACATGGATCACATTTTAAGGATTTGTTCTCACATCAATATAAGTATCTTTCATCAACATTAGACTAAGATGAATCTATAAATCCATGAAAACACTTCTAGCGACTACTATTACATGTAATCTAAGAAGAATATTGAAGACATATGGAATAAACATAGAAGGGAGCACATACTAAAAATTCAGATGAGCCGAAACCGCCAAAAACTTATATTAATATTCCATAGATCATACATTTCATTTGACAATAACAGAGCTTCTCTCTTGGACAACACAAAATTCTGAACCCTTGTTCAGTCTCATAAAATTGTTTTTATAGGGCCTCAGAGGGAGAACCTGTTACAAAAATATTCCTTCTTGATTTCATTACAATGATCAATCATAACAAAAATTCATTGTGCTCCATGGCATAAATTGTTGAAAATAGCAACAAGAAATTCTAAAAATAGAAGTGCTAAAATTAGCACTTCTATAAATAGCATTTCGAGATACCTTCCTATTTTAGTTAGTCCCTGAACTAAAATTGTGAAGTAAAATTCGAATTTGTTCTTAGCAGTTGTTTGATTAATAATTAATTAATTCATCCTGAGTTAATTAGTTGGAGAAAATCAAACATGAAGTCTATGTGAGGACATGCAACATTTATCCCATTTATTGAGGAATTTATCCCTTAGTTAAAGAGATAAGGATGAGTTGTAATCAGTTAGCTCAGTTAACTGAGTTAAGTCTAGTTGGATTAGTTCAAATAGTTTGTTGAATTAATTGTGAGTTTAGTTAGTTAATGCATGCATGCATGTAACTACTGCACTTCAGATAACTGAATATTCTCTCATAAATGACTCATGCATTTCAGTTCAGACAGAGAGCCAATTGAGATTAGATGATGGGATAGTGTACTATCAGTTGCAGGAATATTCCATGCAGGATATCTCTTGCATGCAAAAGGAATTCATTCCTTGGAGATTGCATAGTTACTTTTGGGTTTGGTGAGTGTTTGATGAGGCCAATTCACACAAGTGGCAGCATTGGACCCCAAGGAAAACTGCACAAGGAAATAGGAGGCTTGGAGGGCTGAGGAAAGGCATATCTTGTGTCTATTCAATCTGTGTGCTGTATTGTTCGATTGTACTGAGAGCAGGATAACTTATGAGCTGATTCTTTGTGTAATCTGAACATATTTCCAGTTGTATGATATTACAGAGATTGGGGCTTTAGGCTTAGGCTTTCCCCAGAGTATTCTTCTGTGTTCATGTGTGATTGCTTTCTCATTCTCAGTTATATGTGTTCTATTTGATCTTGCTCATATTTGATTAAGCTTTTGCAAGTTTTTTGTAGAAGTAGATCTTGTATTTTGCTTTAGTATATTGCATAATCTATTAATATACAGTGGGAATTCCTACATGGTATCAGAGAAAAGGTGCTCAAAGTGAAGAATAGTATACAAGAATGGATAAGTTCAAAGTTTGAGGTTCCTGAATATAGAAATCAAGTTCTTATCACATCTCAATTTCACCAATGGCGTTCAACGGTTTAAGACTCGAGTATGCCCTTGATGGCAACTCGAATTATATAGCCTGGAAGGATCACATGGAAGCAGTGTTAGAGGATAACGGTCTAAAGGACTTCATTGGTCAAGAAATCCCCAAGCCAGCAGCAGCTAATGCGACAAAATTAGCGGAATGGAAGAAATGTGTGGCTAGAGCAAGGAGAATCCTTCTGGAGGGAGTTCGAGACCACATAGTCTCGAGTCTCCATGGGAAGGAGACACTGTTTTCGATGTGGAAAACATTGAAAGATATATATCATAACAACAGGTATCAGAAGAAGCTGGCACTGAAAGACAAGCTTCGGAAAAGCAAGTGTGAAAAGGGTGACACGATCTCTACATATCTGAACAATCTCACCACTTGCAGGGATGAGCTTGGAAGTGTAGGGATCACGACAGTCAATGATGACATGGTGAGTCTTCTGCTCCTCAGTCTTCCTAAGAGCTAGAATAGCTACCAATACTCGATAAATGGAAGAGAAAAACTGCCAGATTCGAAACGACTTTGGTCGGATCTGATGCAGGAGGAGATAAGAAGAAGCACCAGAGATGGATCCTCATCAAAGCAAGATGATGAGGAAAATCTAGCCTTAGCGAGTAGGGTGAGGAAGGGGAAAGGAAAGGCGTCCCATTCCAAATCCAGTTCTTCCCATGGTGGGAAGAAGTTTGACAAATCGAAGGTGTGATGCTTTCATTGTCATGAGGTGGGCCATTATGCTATGAATTGTTCACAAATGAAATCCAAGAAGGGATCCTCGAATGGATCTAATGGTGAGGCACTGGCCTCATAATTTGAGTTGGATTTCTCTCTCGTCGCATGCATGGTTTCATCCATGGTGGGATGTGTTTGGTACCTGGACAGTGGAGCTTCATTCCACATGTCAGGTGACAAGAATCTTTTCAGTACCTTCAAGAAGAAGGATCTCCAAATGTGGATTAAGATGGGCGATAATGGAAAGTACCATGTTTCAAATGAAGGTACGGTTGTGTTTTAGAGGAGCATGGAGCTCCCCTCACCCTTACTGATGTAAGGTATGTACCAGGTCTGAAGAAGAATCTTGTGTTTGTTGCTATGCTAGAAGATAAAGGCTATGATGTAGTCTTTAGTAAAGGGAGGGTATTCCTGAGGCATATTGGCACTGGACAGACCAAGCGAATTGGGATTCGAGTAAACAATCTCTACAAGTTGGAGGTAGACGACTGTGCTGCATTGAGTTCCAAAGTTGAGATGGTGCAAAGCCAAGATGTTGGCGAGCTATGGCATAGAAGATTGGGCCACTTGCACCATGGAGCCATGAAGATCATGCAGCAGATTTCTACCGGACTTCCCAAAGGGAAAACAGGAGCAGACGAATACATGCAAAGGTTGTACCTTGGGTAAGTATGCGAAATCTTCCTTTCTGGATCGAGACAGTAGAGCTGGAGCATTCTTGGAGTGAATTCACACAGATGTTTGTGGACCATTCTCTACAGCCTCCACCGCTAAGAAAAGGTACTATGTTACTTTTATTGATGATTTTTCTCGTAGATTTTGGATCTACTTTATGCAAAAGAAGGATCAGACCTTCTTGAGGTTTTGTGAGTTTAAAGCCTTGGCAGAGAAAGAATCTGGAAAGAAAATAAAATCCTTGCATAGTGACAATGGTGGAGAGTATGTCTCCTAACAGTTTAAGGACTTCTGCGCTGCAGAAGGAATTAAACGGGAGTTGACAGCACCCCATAACCCACAACAGAATGGGGTGACCGAAAGGAAGAATAGATCGATTGTGGGAGCAGCTCAAGCGATGTTGCATGTCCAAAGCCTGCCACTGCATTTGTGGGTTGAGGCATGCAATACAAAAGTACACTTGCAGAACAGAAGCCCGCATCGTATACTAGGAATGAAGACACCTATGGAGGCCTTTTCTAGGAAGTGACCAGATGTGAGTCACTTCCGAATATTTGGATCATCGGTTTATTTCCATGTGACCAAAGATGCCTGAAAGAAGCTAGATCCAACAGATGAGTTGGGAATACTTGTGGGGTACACGGATACACCCCACAACTATCGGGTGTTCCTGCCTACCAGTTAGAGGATAGTGGTATGCGGAGATTTGAAGTTCGATGAGTAGAAAGCCATGCGAGTGTCACTTGAGAGGGATCTCAAGTTGCATGCAGAGGAGGAACTTTCAGTTCCTAAGGAGGGGGAGCCTCAGATTGATGCGGAGCAGCCACATGCATAGGATCTGGGAGTGGAGACATCCACTCATGCTGAGTCTTCCAGAGATGGGTGGAAATGCTCAAGGGAAGCTGACAAGTTGATGCTGGATGTGTGGGAGAATGTGGGACAATCATCTTCTCAGCGTAGATAGAGGAGGTTGCTCGAGCGGTACACTGGTTACATGGTCCTGGTTGGGGAGTGTGTAGAGTCTGAGCCTTCTTCATTCGAGGAGGCAGTGTAGCAACCAGTCTGTGTTGATGCAATGGTGGAGTATGACTCCATCGTTCGGAACTGTGTTTGGGATGCTGTCCCAAGACCTCAGGACAAGTCAACGGTGAGTTCCAGATGGTTTTACAAGGTAAAGCATGTAGCTGATGACAATGTTGAGAAACATAAGGCAAGGTTTGTTTCTCGTGGTTTCTCACAGGTCGAGGGGATCGACTACGATGAGACCTTTGCTCCTATAGAAAGGTACTCATATATCAAATCGACGTTGGCACTATCAGCTCAGATGGGTTGGAAGATCCATCAGATGGATGTGAAGAGAGCATTCCTCAATGGGAAGATTGAGGAGGAGGTGTACATTGAGCAGCCAAAAGGTTTCGAGACCGTCAATCGTGAGTCTCATGTGTGCTGACTCAAGAGGGCTTTGTATGAGCTGAAGCAATCACCCTGTGCTTGGTACACCAGGATCGACAACTATTTCACAGGGTTGGGTTTCGCCAAGAGTGAAGCAGATGTGAACCTTTACCACAAATGGTAGAAGGTAAGCCATTGAACATTGTTCTTTATGTCGATGATCCAATTTTGATAGGTGATGATCAGCTGATCCAGTTTTGCAAGGAGGACCTTGCAAGAGAGTTTGAAATGAAAGACATGGGTCTTATGCACTACTTTCTAGGCATGGAGGTGTGGCAGAAATATGGGGAAGTTTTTGTGTCTCAAGGCAAGTATGCCAATGAGATACTCAGGCGGTTCCACATGGACAAGTGTAAGCCCATGCAGACTCCTCTAGCTGGGAACTAGAGGAAGGAGGATGCTACTTCAGGTGAGGTAGTAGCTGCTACTATTTATCGGCAGCTTGTGGGTTCACTTATTGTTATCAGGAAAACTAGTGTCTATTCAAAGCTGCTAGTCCCACTAAGACAGGTAGCTACCTTAGAAACAAACAGATTAAAGTTACTTGCGTTTTCCTTTATGAGAGATAGATGAGAGAGAAGCATAGAGCACCAACCTCAGTCTTTCGCTAGTCTCCTTGCTTGTTTCTTCTCTCCTTTGATAGATATTTCGCCACTCCTTCCTCACTTGTCCCGCTTCAAAGAACACCTGTAGAGCTAAGGCAGCAAAATACCATCAAAGCATAGAGATCTATAACCATAAATAATGTAGGATCAGATGTACATTAACCATATAAATGCATACATAAACAAGATTCAAAGATATACAAGCATATGGAGGAAAACTCAAATAGCTTTATTGATATAAGTAGTAGAAGAGAGGATTACAACCAGGCTGTCTGATCCAGCATCACCCTCCCATAATGAAAGCCCTCTTCACTTCATACAAAGAAAGATCACCCAACAATGTCTTCAAAGAGAAACCAACAACACTTCCTTGCAAATTACAAAATTCCAGCCTCTGGATCTCTTGGATGAGGGATCCATATATAGATGTTTTCAGGAGAGTGAGTCAGCTTCTGGGATTTTTATTAGTGTTATTTCACTGATAGTTCTTAGTTACACTTGGAGATTTCAGATCTCTTACTCATCCCTGGGTGAATTCAGAGAGGCAAGTGTCATATGAGCAGTTTCTAGAAGATTCTCTGGGTTTCCACCTAGCACACTGCTTCTGCCATTTGTCTGCTCTCGCTCATCACACCCTACAGAAGGGATTTCCAGTATTCATTGCACCCCTAGCGTGTAATAAGTGAGATGCATCACACCCTATGCATGGAGCAGTCTGTATGGTCCTGTTTTGACTAGTTCTGAGTAGTTTTTCATGGAGAACTTCTAGGAGATGATGTAATCAGCTGACCTTGTTCCTTTAGGGTATGAAACAACACTTTTAGGGGTTTAGAAGCCCTTGGTTTATGGACATATGTGATTGGGGTTGCAGTTCCCAAATATGTATATAACAGTTTCCCCCTAAAGCATGAGGTCGTAAATCCTTTTGATGTTGGGTGAAATGCTTTATAATGAGGATCCGAGGTTTTTCGAACTGGAAGGTGACCTGTAATAAGATACAACACAATACGTTATCTTCATAATATTTTCATGATCTAGCTGAGGCAGGCGTTCCCATGCTTAGCTTTATAAATTCATATTCATGTACATAAGACAAACAATCGTCTGTGTGGCAGACTAATGATTATGGTAGAGCCATCATCCTTTAGTTTGGATTATTATCTGTGTAGCTGTGATGTACATTTGATGTCTTTATTTTCCTGAATATATCGCAGCCCAGATGGATGAAACTACAACCGGGGTCTTCAAACTCGTTCAATCTTTGCCTGAAGTACAAGTCGATCCATGTGAAAAGATGTTCTGATGTCGAACATGAAAAGATATCGCCTGATTACCAGCCAATGATGTAAGTTGTTAACAGGCGCGAGAGGAATCACCGATAATGATGATGACCCTCAAGGTACTGTAGTACAATTCACGTGGTGTGAATACATGAGCTGATGTCAACACACCACATAAAATCTTTTGGTCGAAGGCCGTTGATGTAAACCTGTCACTAGAAGTGAGAAACTGGCCATTGAGGCATGCAAGCTTCAAAGTACTGAAAGGGTTGTACCTAAGCCAAATTCTTGGATAATGAGCTGATGTCGACAAGAAGTGACCCATCGTAGGAGGGCCTTAATGAATCCCACATCTACAACACGGAACGGAGCAAATTATTTTGTGGAGGTGAAAACGATCTAATGATGCAAGGTTCAGGGTGGCGGTCATGAAAAATGGAGAGTGAAGGTATTGCAATAGATGAGACGTTAGCTAGGTTGGTGAATTCTCTGAGCGACTTCTCTTGAACATATCAGCAACAGTGAGATGGATTGGTAGCGTTAACCCCAAGGTGGATGGTACGGTGGACCAATGGTGATGTGACCGGTGAACGGAATAACCCAATCCGACTCAATCATGGTGACGGAGTGAAAGTGTCATGTTCAAGAGCGACCTACTACCAATGAAGCTATTCAAGTTTTCTTCCCCTTTTCCCCAGTCATTGCTGACCAGTACCTCTTTATTTTTGTCAAGCTTGAGGAGGATAACATATGCTTGTTCTATAATTTTCCTTTCGGACAAACCTGTCGCTATGTTTTAACGAGCCTAGCGACAATGAAACTCGCTATTGTCTGCATGGACAGGTTTGTCGCTATTGTTTTAATGAGTTTAACGACAAAGATAACTTGGTACTTTTCAACTTTAGAGAGTCTAAAAAGGGACATAAAGGCAACTCCAGTGGTCCTTTTCGTAATGTAATCGCTTAAGTCTGAAAAAGTGTAAAATAATACGAAAGGGGTGACTTTTCGATAGTTTTAATGAGTCGAACAAGACAAGCGCTCGATCTTTTTGTGTAATAATCCCTCAGGTCCAAATAGATTAAAATCTAGAGGAGGGATGGCACATCCAGTCGCTTTAATGAGCTGGAGAGGCCAATTTCTCGGTAATATTTTCATATTTTATGAGTTAGATGAAAAGAGCTTAAAGGAGACTCGTTTTTCGAGGAACAAGCGATGTTTTTGGATAGCAACTAGTTCCAGGTAAGGCTTGGTACTTTTCAATCACGACAGTAGAAAGAGGGTGGCTAATAGAATCACTCGTCGCAGTTGTTCCTCAAAAGGTTAAACAATCAAATGTAGGCGTATTATCGGCTAAAAAAGAGTGGAGGTGATGGTAAGAACATGACCAAGGTTCAAATGTTGATAGTCATGCAATCAAAATGGTTATTTACCGAGGGTGGGGTTCATTTTTTAATGAGCTTGAACTCTATGGAAACACTTGCTCATTGCTAGGTTTATTTTTTGACGATCTTGAACTTCGTGTAAAACTGCTCATGGCGAGGTTTATTTTTTAACGAGCTTGAACTTTGCATAAAACTGCTTGTGATAATAGTCAGAGACGTTGATTTCACTATTAACACTATGTTATTTTGACGGTCGTGCTACCTATTCAATTACTCCATAAAATTGATTATAAATGTGAATACATGCTTGAAAAATGAGTTAAACAACCATATTTTACTCGAACTATGTGAATAGTAACATAAAAATAGTTTTTACCTCTCATTTTTACCATTTCATTCGAATTTGGGATTTTTGGAGCTTTGGAGGAGTTTCTCCCTTTGATTTTCACCAGTTGATTCCGGGAGATTCTGTGGACTATTTTTGGCACTGTCTAGACCAAGTAGGAGCTAACCCTGAGCTCTTCAATTGCATTCTTTCCTTTTCTTGATTTTGAGCATGCTTTCCTATTCTTCTGGGCCTCTGGGGTTTGAACAATTTGTTCTCTCCCCATCGCACCCAATGTATATCAAAAGGTGTGATGCATACTGAGCTGGCCATTGGCCAGTTAGGATGCATCTCACCCAGTACACAGCTGGGGTGCGATGGGCGCAAAAGGGCAAGTTTATGCACTGTTTTTCATGGAAATTTTTGCTTGTTTTTGCCTGAATCAGGATCCTAATTCTTCTCTTGTTTGTTTTTCAGAGATTCATTGGATCAAGATGGTTATTACATGGCATGAACATGAGCATGAAGAAGAGGACATGGTTGCTTTACATGATCCGGGTATGGTGACTGCTTTGCGGAACTATGGTTTGCTCAAATTCTTCTGCATATCCAGCATGAGGCAACAAATCAATTTGTTGCAATATTTTCTCGATGCATGGGATCCTACCAACCAAGTGTTCCAGGTTCGAGGTAAATCCATCCCTTTGATAGTTGACGATATCTACTTCTTGACCGATTTATCGAGGCGTGGTGCCCCTCTCTCACTATCAGGATCCGCCCGTGGAGGTGAATCTGTGAGGGATTATATTCGTTGATTCTGTAGAGATGGATCTCAGCCAAGCAGGGATGGCAAGATCAGTATTTGTGATGTCACTGACCAGTCTTTGAGGACTATCTTATTCACCTTTTCTAGATTGGTTGGTAGCGCGGCTCTTCATTTGGCCAATAGGTCTTATATGCAGTATGCTCTGGAATGCCTTGAACCAAAGGTATTCAACTAGTGTGATGCAGTACTTTCGGTTATAAAAGAACAGCTCACCAAGGTGAAGAATGGAAGATCTAAGAACTTTGGTTATGGTTCTATTCTCACCGCCTTTGCCTTGGAGAAGATCCCACTGATGCAGCCACAGTACATTTCACTCGAACCATCAATACCAATGGAACCACGGATGCAGATATGGGTCGATCTTATGGCCAAACATGCTGGTTAGCCACAGATTTCATTCTCCGATGCCTTATTTGAGTGGTTCAACCATCAAGATATGGTCTTTGCTGAGTATCCATATGCTAAGATGGATTTCCGGGGTGACCTAGATTTGGTGCTGCCGGCCGGCAAGCAGTGGGGTGTTATAGGTAAACGTTCTGACCATATCCCTATTTATTTTTTTTATAATGTTCATATGTCCTTTAAATGCTATCAAGACTAATCAAACTCATATATTTATGCAGATATTGGACCCTTGCGACCAGCAGTGCGCCCAAAGGTAGCAGTTGTCGTTCCAGCAGGAGAGCCTATAGGGAGGGATGTCCTCCACAATCTAGACGTAGCCGAGACCCTTGCAGTATTGCAGGATCATATCGAGGGTCTCACCCTTGGTATCCAGGATGTGAGGACCGACGAGTTACCTCTAAGATTACAGCGCCATACTTTTGGTGTGCCGAGTCAATGGACTAGGCTCTTACATATGATCACACAAGCGGTGACCTTTTATCACCAACACCATTAGTCTAGGGCGCTTTTCTGCATTTTTGAGTTTTTAGGTCATGTGACTGATTTTGTCTTGGACATAGAACATCTTTGATAAACTATAAACAGTTATATCTATTTTTTTATTTTCAGAGCTTTATTTTGGTTAAGTTATATGATCCTGATGCAAATGTTGATTGAAATGCTTTCTTTTATAAATGTTGCAAATGTCTATCTAACACATAATTTGGCAATGAATCAGTTAATGTGTTTAAGTTTTTGTAAATGTGTTGATATTGAATAGAATCAAAAAGCCTTTCCAAAATCCTGACCCTTAGGAACATACGATAGATAGCTGGATTCCGAACAAAATATATGCCAGTAAGCTGTAGGATGACAAGTTGTGAGTCTAACCTGACCAAAATTCGGTGTATGCCACGTGCGATGGCATCAAAGAGAAGTTCTATCAATGCGCTATACTCAGGGATGTTGTTCGTTGATCGACCAATACATACTCCTCTAAAATTCACTAACTCGCCGCTTGGATCAAAAATGGCCCAGGCCGTAGAAGATAGGTTCTGCGTACTACGACTAGCTTCGTCTGCATATCTAACGAATGATTCCAATAGGTTCGAAATCTACAACAAATGCAAGAATGGATTACCTAACCAAAAAGATCACTCTTGACGAAAACAAAAATGTAACAAAAGCATATAAAGAGGTTACTATACCTAGTCAATTATAGTAACGCTTAAGGTACAACCCATTTCGAGGTTGCGCCAGTGGAATTCCATCGTAATCTACTAGCTCGTAGGCTGCTTTTGCTAACACTCATTTAAAAATGTAGGGACCCATCCACAAAGATTGGAACTTACCTGCTCCCAATTTATCGGATTCCTGATCTTACAGCAAGACGAGGTCACCTTTTGAGAAGACACGGGGTTTGACATTTTTGTCAAACTGTGCCTTAACTCGTTTCTTATGGGCTTCTTTAGCCAAGCCGGCGTCATGACAGGTTTCATCCAATTGGATTAGTTCCAAGAAACGAGCCTCTTCCTCTGAATTTCTAGGGAGAAGGTCGATTGCGAGCTTCAGAGATGAAATCTCACAGTGAATTGGTAAGATGGCTTCTAGGCCGTACACTAGTTGGAAGGGTGTAAACTCGGTTGCATTTCTTACCGATGTGTTGTATGCCCACAAGGCTGAGTACAGGATTAGGTGCCAACTCCGTTTGTGGACTCCAATCATCCTTTGTAGTATGCGCTTTAGGACTTTGTTGATGGCCTCAACTTGTCCTTTAGCTTGCAGATAATATGGAGTAGAATTGTCATGGGACAATCCTAGTTTGGCAAGGAATTCGACCATCATGTGATTGCAGAAATGCAATCCATGATCTGTGACTATAGCCTATGGAACACCGAACCTAGAGACTACATGATTGAAAAAGAAAATAGCAATCGTTTCGCCGTGGTTGTTTAATGTAGGCATCGCCTCGGCCCATTTCATAAAATAGTCAACTGAGACTATGATATACCCATGCCCCACAGACGAGGTGGGGTTACATGTCATGAAATCTATGCCCCATTTGGCGAATGGCCCAACAGCAACTACTGGTTGCAAAGGTGCAGGTGGTATTCTGGTTTTGCGGTCGAAGATTTGACAAGCATGGCAACTTTTGACTGTGGTTATGCAATCTTTGAACATTGTTGGCCAGAAGTAACCTGCTCGTAAAATATTTTGTGCCGTGGCGTAACTAGATTGATGCCTCCCACACACGCCAAAATGGCAATCATTCAGGACATTTTCGGCCTCCTCATGGGTGAGGCACCTTTACAGAACTGTATCGGTACCACGATGGTAAAGTGTATCATCGACGGTCATGTAGTCTTTTGCTTGGTATCGAGTACGTCTTTGTTCAAAGCGAGAGGTATTAGGCCTGTATGTTTGGGTTTGGAGATAGATGATTATATCTCCGTACCACGGATCGCTTGACGATATCAGAAACAAAGATTCATCCACGATTGTCGCTTTGGATGTTGAATTGTTGGACGACGATGGGAAATCGCATAATAACTCCGTGAAAACTAGAGATTTCTTTGATTTCGACTTTACGAATTCCAAATCAAACTCTTGCAAAATAGCTATCCATTTTGAATATTTTCCCCCAAGTAATTGACGCGACAGAATGTAAGTTTTTAGGTTGCAATCTGATAAAATGGTAGTTTTGTGGAAGAGGATATTGTGTCGAAATATTTGTACTGCTTAAACAACTGCGAGAGCCAGCTTTTCAACATAGGAGTATTTTATTTCTGTATCATTTAAGTTTTGGCTTAAATAATAGATAGGATTTTTGATTCCATTTTCTTCTTGAACTAAAACCATTGCGATGGTTGTATCTGTTGCAGCTAGATACAAGTTAAAGTATTTTTGATAATCAGGAGCGTACAGTAATGATGCTTTTATTATGGATTCCTTTAGAGCATCAAAGGAAGCTTGCGCACCCTGATCCCAGTTGAAGGGTACTTCTTTTTTCAAAAGACGCGTATAACCTTTGGCAAGTTCAGCGTAATTTGGAATGAACCTCCTCAAAAAGTTTGCTTTCCCTTGGAGTTTCTGAATCTGAAGCAAATTTGAAGGTGGAGGCATATCGATGATTGCCTGAACCTTACATGGGTCGAGTCGAATTCCATCCTTAGAAACCACGAAGCTAAGTAAATGCCAGAACTGACATAAAACACACACTTGTAAGGATTGAGTCGTATCTTGTAGTGTCGGCAACGTAGAAATATGGCTCTCAAATGCCGCGAATGATCAGTGCGTTTTCGCGAATGAGCCGGAAGATCATCGAGATATGGTTGAATGATGTTCTTGATGTCATTGAAGACGTAATTCATAGCCCTTTGAAAGGTTGACCTTGCGTTCTTTAAACCGAAAGGTAATTTGCGGTAGGCGAATGTGCCCCATGGACATATAAATGCAGTCTTCGACTAGTCCTGTGTGCGGATATTTATTTGATTATACCCAGAAAATCCATCCATAAATGAAAATATTTCGCATCCGGTGCATTCATCAATTATCTGGTCGATGAAGGGTGTAGGGTAGTTGTCCTTTGGACAAGCTTGATTTACATCCCTATAATCAATGCACACTCTAATCGTTCCTTGCTTTTTCATCATAGGAACAATATTCGATACCCAATTAGTTCGAGGAACCAGGTAAATGAAACCAACATGTAAAAGTTTTTCAACTTCTGCCTTGAGGGTAGCAGATTTCTTCGAATGCACCTGCTGAAGCCGTTGTCGCACCGGTTTGACATCTGGATACATCTTGATTTCATGTTCAACTATGCTCGAGTCGATGCCTGGCATTTCTTCGTATGACCATGCAAAGACATCTCTGAATTCGCGAAAGAGAGCGCAATATATTTCCAGTTTTGAAGAAGAACAAGATTTGCCAACATGAATATTCTCTACAACATTAGGTTTGATCAAGATATTTATGGTGATAGTTTCTTCAATATTGGACAAGTTTCGCTTGGAGTCCATCGTATTTACAATATTTGATAGAAAATCAAAAACTGAAGGATGATCAAGGTCATTGGAATAATCTTTGTTGTAATCCGGAAGATGGGAACGATGGTGGTAATCTTACCATGGTGCCTCTCCTATCATCATCGACTGAATAATTCCTTCGTCTGTACAATGTACATGTGACCAAGGATCTGAAGAGGTACCACATCCTTTTGACCTATCCACCCAAATAGTCGGTGAGCATTGATTTGGGTTTGTCGCCCAGGCTGAGAAAATTAATTGCTACAAAATCTCTATTAGGCTTGGAGGCAAAACCTGTTGATGATCCATGCTAACAAAATGTTCGGAAATCTTCTGAATGGAAGATATCATATTGCAAGTTCCTACTGTTTCCATTTCCGCTAGATTACTTGGAGGCGGTAGGGAAAATGTACCCATCAAGGTAGGGTCTTTTAGTAGGCCTATTCCGACATTTTGAAGCGAATGAGAGCTTCCATGGATCATTGGAATGCTTCCTGTAACTTGTGAACTATTGGGGAGAAAGGTTTGTTGATCAACGATTATAATTCCTCCTTGGAAAGGAAATGCAATCTTCCTAAAGTAAGTTGATACAACAGCAGCCATGGCATAAATCCAGGGCCTCCCTAGTAAGATATTGTAATCGAGGTTTCCATCGATTTCTACTGTTTTTCCCCCCAGTCCAACTTGTAAGTTACTTAAAATCCCGTACGGTGTGTATGTTCATCCATCGAATGCTTTTAATGTCGTTGATGATCTTGACAAGGGTGGTGATCCTAAAGTTTTCCAGCAACTCATTGACATAATGCAGGTGGATGTCACCTCATCAATAATTGTTCGATGAACAGTTTTGTTGAGGGCCTTCACTTGGATGAGGAAAGCAAGTTGAGCTGGTAACTGAGGTTCAAATCCTTTATGGTTAAAGGCCACCAGATTGGAATCTGTTGGGTCAATCCCGCCTATTGTTGATAATAGAGCCTGCTTTTGGGAGAGGCAATTTTGCAGTACTTCAAGTGTCGACATAGAGGACGGCGATTGGGCCAGATCCTCTACTATATTATAATTCTTTGCTGCTCGAGCATGAGGATTAAACGTCAATTTGTGTACTACTCCCTTTGGCAGCTTTATTGTTAGCTCAGGAATGATGGGTGGCACAACTTTGGCTGAAGTTGTTGTCGAACTACTAGGTTGATCTAGAGCCTTGTTGTTTGACAGCTGTGGATTCCCGTAATCTTTATTCCTTGTCGATATCAAAGCATCATTTTGATGTTTTGAAATGGACAGCATAAGTACTTGGGATGGGGAAGCATTGTCGCTAGCAGCCAGATTGGTTTCTAGGTTTGGAAATGGATCTGTTAAGACTGTTGAGGTTTTTGAGGTCTTAAAGAACTTCTCAATCTCAACTCTATGTGGACAATCAATTGTCCAATGGTATTCATCACAAATGTGACATGGTGAAGGAGGTTTCTTTTTCCTAGAAGGGTTTGCAGAAGATTGTTCAGGAGACAAATCATCTTGTTTCTTCTTTTTGCTTTTACCTTTTTCTTGCCCCCTGGTTGCTTTGGTTCTTTGCCTTTGTCGATCGACACGGCATTACCCTCCGAGGCAAGAAATTCTTCATTTGCATTTTGACCAGAAACTATACGGGCCTTCTTAGATGTAGCCTTCGCGGTTTTTGTGCTGGTTGTGCCTATCACGCCATCACCGACATGAGAGTCTTTGCTTGATTTAGGAGGAGGAGGAATGGAAAACTCTGGTCTGGGAGCATCAGGAATTTTGTCATAGAGTGTGCCAGACTGAGTATAAATCAAGTCTAGATATTGCGCACGAGCAATTACTTGCTCTTCAGTGACAACTCCCCCCTTAGCCACATCTTCTGTAATAGAAGGTAATAATGACTTAATAAATCATTCAACTAGCAGCTGATTAGGAACATATGTTTTTACCATTCTGTGACGATGTCGCCACCCATGAATATGATCAGATATGTGAGTGGCTGTCGTCTGCTTAAAATTGGTAAGAAGCTCTGTTCCTGTTTTGTACCTTATGGGTAACTGAAAATGGGTTTAAAAGGTAGTGGCAAGGGCACTAAAGTTATCGAATGAAGCTCTAGGCAATTTGATGTACCATTTTGCTGTCGGACCAGTTAACGTTCGCTGAAAGAGTCTAAGCCTAATCGAATCATCATTGAGAGTGTTGGACGAACACCGCAGATGAAAGGTCATCACATGATTCGACGGATCTTCACCTGGATTTCCATTGAATTTAGGAATATCTGACAGAAGTTTATGAGGAATCACTGGCCACCAAGGGGCGTAATCAATTAGATCATTTGTTAGCCGATTCAGATCTAGTAATTCCAACGTTGCGACAAAAGGCAACCGTTGGTTCAGGTTTGGCGAAGCATACCCAGGGTAAGATGGGATCGCCTGAGCAATGAGTCTTTGCATACCAGCATAATGTATTTGATGCTGATAACTTTGATAAGGTTGATGGGCATAACCATTATGATATTATTGATGGTGACCGTTTTGAATATACGGTTGCCCATTACCCGCAAATCTTTGTTGATCAGGTCCTCGGTAAGCTTTCTGGAATTGCAGTTGTTGATATTGCACTAGCCATGGTTGCGAAGCCATTTGTTGTTGTCCAATACTGGATGTTTGACCAAGATGAGCAGTGATATTACCCGTTTGAGCTTGAGTTGCTTCAATTAAGGAGCCACTAATCGGCGATTATGGTTGAGTCATTGAGACAAGAGGCTGTTGTATTACGACCTGAGAGACTTGAGGTTGACATACAACAGGCAACGCTTGTACTTGCAACACCATTACAATAGCTGGTGTAGTGGGGATATTCAACACAGGTAGATTTGGTTGCATTGAATATACAACTCTTGGCTGTTGAGGCAGTATTGGCACCCAACCACTGGATGCAATTCCAGCTTGACCCGAATTTTGTTACGAACTCTCATATGGTTGTTCTCCTGGAGGGAACAATGAAAAGGCATACTGCCCCCCATATGGCGGCAATCCAATGTTCAAAGGAAAAATTGGTCCTTGTAGACTGGACTGCCCAAATTGATACTGTTGAGGAGGATCAATTTGCTGAGACTCAACATAAGAAATTCCAAATATTGTTCCGGATGAACAAACAGGAACAGACCATACTGTTGAAACAGTTCCTAGGTAGACTCCATCTAGCGGTTGAGAGCTAGTTGGGACAAATGGTATACCAGCGAACATTGTCAAAGTAGTGGCAGGAAGTTCTGCTACTGCCGTATCGGATGACATAGTCCTAGATGTCGATGCTTGTTCAGACATATTAAGTCTATCCAAAAGACTTCCTAGCGATTCTACAGGAACTTGTGATGAAGGTTGACTATCTTCTGAATTAGAAGGATATAGGTGGATCCCAGTTCCAAAATGTAATGGGGTACTGGATGGAAGATCCTCCACAATCTCTTCTATCGCAATCAGTCCAGGTGGAAGAGGTAGACCGTCAGGTCCGTAAAATATTTCTGGTGCCGAAGAAGGTGCACACTATGCAGCGATAGATGTTGGAGGGTTAACACTTTCCGAATCAATCCTAGATGGAACTGGTTCAGGAATAGATGTGTTTACCGTTACAGTAGGATCAATTCTAGTGTCCTCTTGTAACTATGGAACTTCTTCTATAGAGGCAGGGTTACCAAAAATAGTTGGAGTAACTGGAGTCTCCGAGGATGTTGAAATACAAGTTTTGAACAAACCAGGGGACTTTGACCCAGTTAAACGAGATCGCTTGGCCCGGAATGGTTTCATTTCCAGAGTCAAAGATGTTTGACTTGTTAGTCTCCACGAACAATGGGGTTTTGATTGACTTTCTTCCATGATTGCGGATTACTTGATCAACTCAAAATAAGCAGGGGAAAATGTTATTCCGATTAAAATAAATTTTATGACACTTTGACACAACTTTCTTTTTCAATTTTTAAGATTCGAGAAAAAGCTAAAGATGACTCTAGTCACCTTCGATATTTAATGAGCCTGAAGTGACAAGTGCTCAGATGGACCTTTTCTTTTAAGGAGTCTGAAAAGGAACAAAAGTGACTACTCTGGAAATCTAGACAGAGGGATTACCAAACCAATCGTAAAACTGCAGAATACTTTTTATGGTACGGCAGTCAATCTTCTCGAATGTTGTGTTCAGTGCATTGCGATCAATAGGGTGGCAGACACGGCTTCCTAAGGACAAAGGATGTAGCCTATTGTGGTCTCCCAATATATACTCGACGATACGTGGGAGAAAAAGTCCGTACTGGCACTTATCGTCTCAAAGAGGAGGAATCACCCAACCTACGATGAAAGCGATAGTTACCAGGCTTTACGACGCCAGAATATGTCTCTAGCCTAGACTTCTAAATGTTGTGCGTTAGGTTCCAAAGCATTTTTATGTTCATTGAGGTTTATTTTACAGTTGATCTTTCTTAAGAAGTTTGCCTTTAAGGTTCACCACGTGATGTAGATATACAATTACTAAATATGTAATCTAAGATGATAAACGGTCATTTATTTTCTTTTTTGCAATGAAAATCCTAGCTACTAAGGAAAGAGAAATGAAATTCTTTCAACATAGAGCAGAGAGCACACACTAGATGCACTTTTCCTAAATCAACTTCAGCATGCAGTCTTAATGCAAATGCACATGCATATATTGTTTTTTAGTTTCCTTAATGTGAAAATGACAAAAAGAAAACAAAGTATAGATCTGAACAATCTTCTTTCAAAGCGACAGTACTAACAATTTTCTTTTCAAAAAACGAAAGTAAAGCCAAGACGACACTTTGCGACTTTAAATTCAAAATTGCTTTCGACACTTGAAATACTAATGATTCAAATCAAATACAATGGCAAAAGTGTAATTGATTGTCTTAAAGAGGAATGCCTTGTAATACTATTTTTCTTGACTGAAAACGACACTTGCGACACTTTCAAATCAAAAGACGACAGTTTGATTAAGCTACTATTTGCCCAAGAGAACTGTAAAGGACGAAAAATACATAAAAAAGATTCACAATTCTTTATCGATGGAGGCTTAATAATGCAAAGAAAGATGGTTTCAACAGAGATATACTGATCACAGACAACAAAACTACTGAATAAAGCCGAAGACAATGAAGAAAAAACCAAAATCTAGAGGCAGAAATAGTCTCATGTGATCATCGCACCTGTAACACAAGGAAACAAGGATGCATCTCACCTACAACACACGGGAGGTGCGATGCATCCAAACTGCCAAGAAGAGACAATGTGATGGTCCAGGGATGAGACTAAGCTTGATTTTTGCTCACAGTTTGCAGCTAAGTTCAAGGATTTAGGCTGAGCTAATGATTGTCAGTAAACACAAAGTATAGGGGCTGATCTAATGAGGTTATTTGAGCTACCACCAGGGAACTTAGGATGTTTGCAAGCTAGATGTTCAGTCCATAAACCAACCCGGAGATTGACTGAAACAACATTGATCTACTTTGCAGTTGCATAGCAAAAGCGGTTCAAAGGCTAGTTGGCTTAACTTCAGGCTCCGTCTATGGTTTATAAAGCAAACAATAGTAACGAAACAGACAAACTATTCACTCCCCAGTGGAGTCGCCATTTTGTTATTGAGAAAACTAGTGTCTATTCAGAGCTACTAGTCCCACTAAGACGGGTAGCTATCTTAGAAACAAATAGATTAAAGTTACTTGTGTTTTCCTTTATGAGAGATAGATGAGAGAGAAGCGTAGAGCACCAACCTCAGTCTTTCGCTAGTCTCCTTTCTTGTTTCCTCTCTCCTTTGATAGATCTTTTGCCATTCCTTCCTCACTTGTCCCACTTCAAAGAACACCTGTAGAGCCAAGGCAGTAAAATACCATCAAAGCATAGAGATTTATAACCATAAATAATGTAGGATCAGATGTACATTAACCATATAAATGCAAACATAAACAAGATTCAGAGATATAAAAGCATATGGAGGAAAACTAAAATAGCTTTATTGATAGAAGAAGTAGAAGAGAGGATTACAACCAGGCCATCTGATCCAACATCATCCTCCCAGCATGAAAGCCCTCTTCACCTCATATAAAGAAAGATCACCCAACAATGTCTTCAAAGAGAAACCAACAACACTTCCTTGCAAATTACAAAATTCCAGCCTCTTGATCTCTTGGGATCCATATATAGATGTTTTTAGGAGAGTGAGTCAGCTTCTAGGATTTTGATTAGTGTCATTTCACTGATAGTTCTTGGTTCCACTTGGAGATTTCAGATATCTTACTCATCCCTGGGCGAATTCAGAGAGGCAAGTGTCATATGAGCAATTTCTAGAAGATTCTCTGGGTTTTCACCTAGCACACTGCTTCTGCCATTTGTCTACTCTCGCTCATCACACCCTACAGAAGGGCTTTCCGGTATGCATCGCACCCCCCGTGTGTAATAGGTGAGATGCATCGCACCCTATGCATGGAGCAGTCTGTATGGTCCTGTTTTGACCAGTTATGAGTAGTTTTTCATGGAGAACTTCTAAGAGATAATGTAATCAGCTGACCTTCTTCCTTTAGGGTATGAAACAATACTTTTAGGAGTTTAGAAGCCCTTGGTTTATCGACATATGTGATTGGGGTTGTTGTGCCCAAATATCTCTATAACACTTATGTATCTGGTGAACACACAACCAGACTTATGCTTTGCGGTGAACCAGCTGAGTCAAGCTATGGTTCAGCCTACCAAGCTATTTTGGAAGCCAGCAAAGAATGTGCTAAGAAACCTTAGAGGCACATCTCAATTTAGATTGTGCTACAGATGGACAAAGGGAGTGAAGCTTTAGGGCTTCACAAATGCGGATTGGGTAGGGAGTCCATCATACTGGAAGAGCACTTCTGGAGGAATCTTCAACCTTGGTTCAGCTGCAGTTTCCTGGTACAATAGCAAACAGAGGTCAGTTCTTAGCTCGGTAGAGGTTGAATACATTGCTGCCAATTAGGCAACATGTGAGGCCATTTGGATGCAGAAGATTCTAGTGGGATTGTTTGGTCAGAGGATGGATCCAACTGTGATCTACTGCAATAATCAGAGTTGTATCAAACTCTCTGAGAATCCAGTATTTCATGATAGTTCCAAGTACATTGATATTCGGTATCACCATCTTCGAGACTGTTTGGTCAAGAGGATCATGTTGTTGCTGTATGTTTCGACCAAGGAACAGGATGCAGATATTTTGACAAAGGCATTATCAAAATCCAAGTTCGAGTTCGACAGAGATAAGACTGGGGTTACTGATAATCCCTTTCTTGTTGAGAGGTAGTGTTGAAAATAGCAACAAGAATGCTAAAAATAGAAGTGCTAAAATTAGCACTGCTATAAATAGCATTTCGAGATACCTTCCTATTTTAGTTAGTCCCTGAACTAAAATTGAGAAGTAAAATTCGAATTTTTTCTTAGCAGTTGTTTGATTAATAATTAGTTAATTCATCTTGAGTTAATTAGTTGGAGAAAATCAAACATGAAGTCAATGTGAGGACATGCAACAATTATCCCATTGATTGAGGAATTTATCCCTTAGTTAAAGAGATAACGATGAGTTGTAATTAGTTAGCTCAGTTAACTGAGTTAAGTCCAGTTAGATTAGTTCAAATAGTTTTTTGAACTAATTGTGAGTTCAGTTAGTTAATGCATGCATGCATGTAACTACTACACTTCAGATAACTAAATATTCTCTCATAAATAACTCATGCATGTCAATTCAGACAGAGACCCAGTTGAGATCAGATGGTGGGACAGTGTACTATCAGTTGTAGGAATATTCCACGGAGGATATCTCTTGCATGCAGAAGGAATTCATTCCTTGGAGATTGCGCAATTACTTTTGGGTTTGGTGAGTGTCTGATGAGGCCAATTCACATAGGTGGCAGCATTGGACCCCAAGAAAAACTGCACAAGGAAATAGGAGGCTTGGAGGGCTGAGGGAAGGCATATATTGTGTCTATTCAGTCTGTGAGCTGTATTGTTCGATTGTACTGAGAGAAAGATAGCTTGTGAGATGATTCTTTGTGCAATCTGAACATATTTACACTTGTATGATATCACAGAGATCGAGGTTTTAGGCTGAGGCTTTCCCCAGATTATTCTTCTGTGTTCATGTGTGATTGCTTTCTCATTCTTAGTTATATGTGTTCTATTTGATCTTGCTCATATTCGATTAAGCTTTCGCATGTTTGTTGTAGAAGTAGATCTTGTATTTTGCTTTAGTATATTGCATAATCTGTTGATCTACAGTGGGAATTTCTACACAAATGTACTAACTGAAACCCTAACTGACTGTTTGGGAACTAAAATATCTAGATAACAGGAAATTAAAAGTGTCATAATCGACACGATATGCAGTATCAATGATCACGATGAGGAGGCTACACCGATTACATGGAAGGTTTGATGATCTAGAGAACAGCTCACATATTTGTCACAGTGTTGGTGTTGGCAGAGGAGATCAGAAGAACCGTTGATATGCAATCTTGAGGTTGGTCAGTCCTATGTAGTTCAGTCTGGGGCGAAACAAGGTTTTGACCATCCCCAACAGCTGAATTCCCTCTTTTGATAATTAACCACAGTCTTTCCCTTCTAAGTAGCAGTGATCTCATGAGAAGAGTCTTCTTTGATTTTGGCCTCCACTAGTCTTTGATTGTATTGTCCCCACTGGACCAACACTCGCCCAATTTCCTAGCAGCTAGGAAAACCTACCTGACAATCCTTTCAAACTCATCATCGAAGGAATTCACATTATTTTCTACCACCGCCAGGTACTCCTCAACCTTTATCTTGGCTTCCTCCTTCTGGACAACCTTGGATATCTCCATTATAGTTGTTACTCTACCCACCACATCTATGGGTCTTAGTCCATTGAGTGGCCTCTTATTCACAAACTGAATGAATCTTTTGGAAATTTGGGAGTTCTTTTCTTCCTCTTCTTTGGTTGACAGGATAAAGCTTTCATAATCCTTGATAACGACCCTTTTCTTATGCATCAAGGTGATTTACTCCCAGTGTTTCTTCATTTCTTCAATGATCTCATCCCATACTAGTTTCATGGCTTACAGCAGGGACATGTTTCCTTTCACCTTTTCCTTGAGCTCAATGATCTCATAGTTTGTTGCATGTATATTCTTGCCAATGATATATTCATTTGTCCTTGCAGTCTCTAGATTCTTCTCTTTCTGTGTTAGGATTTTCTAAGCATCAACTAGATCCTTCTACACCTTTTTAAGCTCCCCCTTTGAAAGTTGGAGCTCAGTGAGGGCCTTAGTGAGATGTTTGGTTAGATTTTGAGGGTCGTTAAGCATTATCACTACATATATATGTGAATCTATCTTGTTTTGAAGCTCTGTGTCCTGCTTCTTCAAGGCCACTATTTCATTATTTTTTTCGATGAGCTCTTTGGAAAATATATCCTTTTGTTCTTCTACATGTCCCATCTCCTTGGATTGAACATGCTTACTACCCAAAATCTTCAGCTTATGCCTCAGCTCTTGGATTTCTATTTGGGAGCTTTGGAGGAGAGCCTCAAAAGTAGATTTATCTTTGGGATTCACTCCTAACTTCACAACTAGCCCCTTGAAGCTCTTGTTATGCATGTGGAGAGCCCTTCTGTTGGTTCTCTCTTGCTTCAACTTTGTTGTGGCCTTCTCCGATAATTTCTCGGCCTTATTGATGGTCATGGAATTTCTGTTGAGCTTGTTGTACAACATCTCTCCAACCTGCCTGTGGAAGTTTATCTTTTTTGGCAGGGGAACACTTGTTAGGTCCAATGAAACATCCAAGGCTTTAAACTAGGAACCTGAAGGCAGAGACTGTGCCAATGGATGTTGAAGTGAAAACTTCATCTAGTTCATTTCTAGGTCCATAACATCCAACAGTCTGGTCTGGTATGGAACTGAGTGAGAGGTCATTTGCTGCTACATCTCCTCTCTCACCTTCTTATTTCTTTCCTCAATGACCTTTCCAATAGGTCAACTTGACCTAGTAGCAGTTGCACTACGTTTTGCACCTAAAACAACTATCTCATAAGAGGATGAGGCAGCAACCTGTGATGGTTCCTCCAAGGTCACTTGGAAACCTAGTTGATCTAGCATTGTCACCACTAGCCTGGTTTCATGCTCTTCTTCTTCTACCTCTTCAGTCTTTGCCTTGTTTGTTGCATATATATGTTCCATATCTATATCCCCAACCTGGTCAATGGTCCTCTTTTTGGCTTTTTCCTTGACCACTGAAGGCTCGGTCTCCATTTATGTATCCATAGGCCATGAATCAAGGTTATCTTTCCATTCAATTTCAGGCCTATACTCATGTTCATAGGTTGAAGCTTTGATCTTCTCCCTCCTTTGAGAAATGACACCATGAGGGTCATAGTGCCAGACATCTCCTAGCTCAAAATTCATTTTCTTCAATAATGATTCAGTTGCCTTGAAGGCCTACCTGGTGTTGACAACAAAAGGCCCCATGGGCTTTCCTAGTTTGAACATATGTCCCTTCTTTGTAGGGACAAAGTGGAGCTGGTCCGAGTTGAGTCTCTGATTGATAATTTCTATGGGAAATATCCTCATAAGCATGAACACGGGTAGATGGTAGGGTGGAAGCTCACAGCCATAAACCCTGATCTCGGTATGATCCTCAAAAAGGTATCAATCCCCAACCCTAATATCTTTGGTGAGCTAAAGAAGCTCTCTTTACTAGGGAAGCACTCTGGGGGGAGAATAACCATGAATAATCTTGTATGATATGGCCATATAGGTGGATATGAATTGGGAGTAGCCATCAACATCTAGCCTCTTTCTAACAGTAATATCCTAGTCAAAAATAGACTTCCTCTACTTGTTGCGATTCACCAAGCTGAGGCCCATGCACTCAAACTCATCCACATGGGTATAGACAAATAGGTAGAACAACAGGGAATAATACATGAAATATGATGTAGTGGAAAAATGGTGTAGATGGAACCTTATGGCTTTAGCCATGTAGGCTGGAATGTCAAATAAGTGGCAAGTTTGAATCATTTTTCTTAAAAACCCCAAGGTGGCTTTATTGGATATGCTAACATCATCATCCCCCAACAGATGGGAAATTAGAGACAGGATGGGTTGGATAAGTTCAACAAAGATGGTGATGGGGAATTTGTTAGCTACAGGCAGGGTTTGTAGGCCAGGGGCCAAGACCATCTATAGGAAAGACCTCCTTTCATCAGTTGGGAGGGTTGAGTAGCGATACAATAGGGTGGCATCAGTGAAATGATGGGGTTTTGGAGAACTGGGGCAAACCAGGGTCCTTTGGATTAACTTTGGGGTTAATTCAAGGATTTATCTCAAGAGGAGGAGAAAAATCAATTATTTTCATTGATGTAAGTTACGGCTAACCAGGAAACAAACTATGGGAAATGGTGCACAGTGGGTGTGATTTGATAATACAGACTAGAGTCCACTACTCGGAATGGGTCCTCCCCATTGATGTGGTTATCATATAGTTCAAAGCGGAGGTTTGCCAGGTGATAGGCACAAGTAGATTCTATTTGGGCCTTTGTGTCCATGAGAGGTTCCACGCTGGCAAAGGTTTTGGCCTCTTGGGACTTTGGGGCCTCAGGTTTGCTTTATTCATCTTATAAATCCCCTGAATGAAATAATGGGTGTACTAGAGGGATTGGGATTACCTGATTGTCTCGAAGAGAGAAGAAAATGAAGTTGAGGTTACTCTGTCGGAAAACCTTGAATAATGTTCTGGACGGGTGACTGGCGAGAGAGCGACACAACATTGAAAACAAGTTCAAAAATGGAGAGGCAAGAATGTTTTTATAGTTGGTGTGGGGGAAATGGTCGAGTGACGTGGGTTGATGTCATGGAATGGACATGCGACAAGAAGTGGTTGGGTGATGGTGAGGATAGGTGGATAGGAGTAGGGTCGGGTAGAGTTACCGTTTTTTCAAAACAGTGCTTTCTTGTAATGTTTCCCGCGGATTGGTTTAGGTGGTTGGTGGTCCCCACTCCAGCCATCCTCCAGCGGGTCAGATAGCAAGAGGGTAGACCCTGCGTTCCCCCCCGAAATGAATCTGGATCGTTGGATCTAGATTTGTGGATCCATTGGGGGGAGGGGGGCGCTTGTTTAATGCCCGAGGGGGTTACCCCCCCTGAACTGCTTCCAGGGGGGCGTCCGGGCGGAGATAGATGACGATCCGCTTGAAAGATGCCTAAACTTTAATCGACACTACGCACCTGCATAAAAATCACTCTTCTGCTTTGTTGTGTGTTCCCGATAGGGGTTTGATAAGTGGTTCTTGCATTGTTAAACCCTCCAATACACCTCAAGGCTTTGATAGTGGCCCTCGTTGTTGATTTAGTTGTTTTGTGACTTTAGGAGGCTCTACCCATGATTCAAGCGGTGCTTTATAAGACATTTTGATTCTACAGTCTGGCTCTGACTTATCACTCATCAATTTCTTGAAGCACATGAGGAAGGGTAACGACACATTCAAAAATGGAATTTAAATGATGAATATATCTATATATATATATATATAGAGAGAGAGAGAGAGAGAGAGAGAGAACCATTACATATCCATCTTCACCATAGATCTATCAAGCGTTGAGAGGGATCAAATCTCTCAAGGTGCAAACCTTTGTTTTTGTTGTGCACTCTAAAAGAGGTTTGCACATCAAAAGATTTGTCTCTCGATACTTGAAAGATTTGTGATTAAGATGAGTCTTTAATGATTATAAAAGAAGTAATATATGACTCAAACTTATATACATTTAAAATAACATCTAATAAGAAAAATATATTAAAGCAACAATATCAATAAAAAGTCAATAATTGAAAAGCAAAAAAAACATAACTACCTTTAAAATAATTTTCAACTCTATATCTTAATTATTACAAAAAAATATTTCATATATATTTGAAAGAAATTAAATATTTATTATTCACTTTCCCCTCAATTATTAATTAAATTAAATTTTTTAAAACTTTTTCTAAAATAAACATATTTAACATTATTCAAAATTAATACTAATATTTATTTGCAGTGACCCACTCGAATCAATAATACAATTGTATCGTCAAACTTTTCATGAATCCAATATCGTAGAATGAGAAAATGAAAAGTTATGCATGCAACCACCCACTCAAACACTTTTACTTAAGAGAAAGAGAGGGGTTTAGTTCAGAGGAGGCCCCCCGTGTGACTACAAAGACAGGCAACATGTTTTATTCACCCTCGTCCACCACTAACCACCACCGCTATTTAACCGTTAGCGACGTAGGGCCTGTTTTTTCAACCGTCGCGACGTGGAAAGAGCCGCAACTGGCATGTTCCCCAGATGACTCTCCGTTGTTTCTGGTGGCTTCCCTACCACCGACCCTGTTGTTAGGGTTGTTAAAAGTTGGAACTTCTGGAGATGTAATACCACTTTCAAAAGTCCGTGATTCCGTGGATTGCGTGGGTGTTGCTGACAGCAACCTCCGCAAGGGCGTAAGATGATGAGTATATAGTGTAGAAGCCTCTTTTCAGATTTTATTTTATATTATATTGTGCATCAACTCTATTGTTTTCGTGTCCAAAATACCCATGAATTTATATTTTTAATTTGTCACGGTAGTGTTTTCTTCTTGCACACCATGTCGATGTTTGAAAGTTTTTATTGAGCGCTGTTTACGGTTCATGTAATGTAAACTTTCACTTCTGCCAGAAGTATTCATAATATTTCTGGTTTTGAGGCGTTTTAAATTTTTATTAAAATATATAAAGATATTATAACCATGAGGTTAGTCAGATAAAAATATTAATAAAATGGTATACAAGTTGTAGCTGCTTCTTACGATTAGTTTAAACGATTAAACGATTGGAGCATGTAACATTTTTTGTTTTTCCTTTGTTTATGTAATATGAGATTATAGTTATAGTATGGAGAGTTATGTTTTGCTATATGTTGACTAAGGTTTTAAAATTAATTATCCAAAATGAATTAACTAATCGATTCATTTTCAAACATAAATTTCTTTGCTTTAGCAAGCAATAACCAATTACAATAAATTCATGAACCGCTTGCTAATCCATTCACCAACCTACGCTAACAAGAAATTACGAGATGGGATTGGGCAGTGTGGGCAGAGTACCACGCCCATCCCGTCACCCTCATTGATCAAGGCCGGGATGACTGCCTAAGATAAAAGGAGGCTCACAGAGAGGAGAAGACTGAATTAGTGGAGAGCAAGTAGATAGAAGAGGAGCAGAGAGCACTTTCTTAGTCACCGGTGACAATAGGGTAGAAAGGAGGAGAGGAGAGAGCAAGAAAGGAGGAGGGGAAGAACATTTTGTTCTCTCAGACACAACATAACACACTGTGGGTTACTTCCAAATTGGACTCCATCTCAGATGTCAACCATCATTAAACATACTTAAATAAGTATAATTGTTCATGCATATTGAATAATGGACTATGATATTGTTTGTTGTGCTTAGCATTGATACATAATCTTGTAGGTTCACGAATGAATACATGATACTTACTAATATCATGTTAACCACTGACGAGTTGTGTTATGCATTTATGAACATAGATTGTGTGCTTGAACTATGAGGATTTCTCCCATATTTATGATTTGCAGCTATCATGTATGTTTATGGTTCTAATGGGTGATTGGACAATGTTGTCTAATATTGTGTTTATGGCTAAAATATTAAACATACAAATTATTTCCCTTTCTTTTTTTGACTAGTGTGTCTATAGACGACAATGACACATGTACTTGAAGGACTTATAATTTCTTTGCTAGAAGATATATGACTCTCCATGCATTATTACCAGCCTTGGATATTTGAACTATGGAGCTGCTACCCTATTCATGATTTACAAACAAATTGAACACTATAATTAGAATGACCACCTAGGTGGTGCTGATAATTGCGCAATCAAAAATAATGGAACAAATTTTCTCTTTATATTGTTAGAAAATTATATATTACAGAGCAATGGAACACATAAACGATTGCAAAAACAAAAATACAGAAACACATAAAACAAGAGAGACACATATATACGTAGTTCACACAAGTTGGACTACGTCCATGGAGAAACAATCAGTCATTCCTTTTATATTATCCAGCAAAATAAAGATTTACAGCCTACAACAGATACATTGTAATATCCTCTTCGCTTTCACACAACCTCCTCTCTCGCTCTCTCAGAATAATCATACACAATCGCAATACAATTCCCTCATATAAACCAAAGGTTTACTTCTAGGGGGAAAAGCCCTAAATAAACATAACTTCTACCATCAGATCATTAGCCTAATGAACGACCTAGATTGACTAGGAAATTACAATATTTTAAAAGGTAATTTTTCATCTATTTTTATCTTCGGGGAAGTTGCTCCTGAACCCCCACTAGGGGGGCTCTTTAAAAGTAGTTTCCCGGCCCCACCCCACCTCTCCATCTGACCCTCCTGGTGGCTACCATACGAACGGCGTTGCCACCCTATTTAGGAACTGGCATCCAATGCGGTTGAGACCTCTGAATTAATAAAATAATCAAGCTCCTCACCCAACATATATTGCTTGATAGTAATGAAATTAAATGAAGGAATCAACAGATTCAATGTACTCATAATGTGTGTGGTTAGACTGTGATTGTCCTTATGCTACTATGTAATTCTATGTTTATGTGGTGAATGAATATAAACCTTTGAAGGTGTTTAATTAACTTGTCAAAAGAAAATAGAGATGGAAGTACATCATATATTTCTTTTGTAAGCCCACAGGGGCTTCACTTAATGAACCTATGAAATATGACGTGCATTCACAACATACTAAACAATACCCTTAATTTTACTACATATTGGAAAATAACTCTAAAAATCACATTATTAAACCCCCTACCAATATGAATCTAATACACCTTCCCAATTTAAAAAAGCTCCTACATTTACTAGATATTGCAGGTATCAATTTTTTCATTAACATTTTTTATATCCCTTTATATTTTTTCATTAACTTTGAGCTCCATTTTTTATAAATACTTTACCCCCTATTATATGCTCAATATATTATGCCATTTTTTCTTCAATATATATCCTCCCAATATGAATACACATGGTATAGTGTTGCTCCCCTAGTGAAGCTCCAATATGAATTTGGCCTTGAGACCTCACCTTTCACTAAACCTTGAGCAAGGGATACCTTGAGACTCCCTATTCACCATCACTCATGGCACAACCTATAGAGGTTCAAGGATCGGTCTCTTGGACTTTCACTTATAGGATATAGGCATTTTAGAGTCGCCTATTTTGTTAATTTAACCCACTAGAATTCATAGTCCAGGTTATATGTTGATACTTGGTTTTCATTGATGTCAACCCAAAAATCACCAGGTGTTACCCCGATTTTTGCCGACACGTTTGGCATGGAAATTCGTGGTTTATTGCATCCAAATCACTCTATTTGGTTTCTTTTCGGAAATATATTTCTTGTGGTATATGGCACCCCACGTAGTTCCTTACGGTTTGAGAGATATTTAAGTTTGAATACGGAGGCCCCCATCAGTGGGCTAAAACCCCATGGGGTGGTGTCTTGTCACCTACTGATCGGATCTTGGTGGGAGGTCCCCAAGATCTAAAAAATTGAAATACCGGAAGAAAAGAGGAGAACACACAATAAAAAAGCCACAAAGTTTTTTTTTTATTAAAATAGATAATCACTGTAAAGGTTACATTGTGGTGGACCATCTGTCCTTTTACAAAATGCGACTTGTTACTTATAGCATTTTTTTCTTACAATACCACAGGTAAATTCCATGGGTGAATTAATACCATGGGTTGATGTCACTTGCAATACCATGGGTGAATGAATACTATGGGTGGATGCCACTTACAATAGCATTGTTTAATTCCATGGGTGGATAAATACCATGGGTTGATGAATATTATTAGCACTCCACGAAGCTCTCCTAGGTTGTAGCTCGGAGATGCCCAGTAACATATAAATCTTCAATATTGTTCTCGGAACTATTGGAATGGATGATGGTTTGGATCAAGTCAGATGACTGTTTCAACTTTGTTTTCACTCCAAACATGCATGAGCACCCTCAGCTTGACAAGGCTTTAGACCACTAATGCTCAATAGTTTATAGATTCAATGGGTAGATGGAGAATACTAACCATATCAGCAGATGCATATATAAACACATATGAATGGGTAGCTACAAAAAGTAAATGAAGCTTGCAAATCTAATTTATCAACACAGAGATAAGATGATAGTTATCTAGCATTAGACAGAGAAAAAAACATGAATAACCTATTCAAGTGCAAGCTAAGAACAGAGGAGGAAATGAAAATTGAACATGTAACAACAAAAGAAGCTTGTATTACTGGAATGAAGATGAGACGCTGCGAGGAACAGAGTATCCACAGTCTCCCAAAAGTTGAACCCTTGATACTTCTAACTTTCAACCATTTATAGGCTTTTTACAATGCCCTCGGGCTCTTTGAGGCTTGAGGTGTCTTAATCTATCCCCTCTAGCTTCTAACTACTTGATGCCACGATTTAACAGATATGAGCCAGAGGTCTCTTTTTCTAACAACTCAGTAACCAAATTTTGGTAATCTTGCTGCGCTGTCAGGGAGCTCGCTCGTGCCAGCGATGCTCCATGATCACTTCTGTTGGTTTGGCTGCATCGTGCTATGGCTTTTTCCCCTTCCGGCCATCTGTCTCTTGGCCTCTGTCTGGATGAGTGCATCGGGCCTTTGAAATCCTTTAAATGGTCGCTTTCTGTTAACATGGAGAAATGCTGCAACATTGTGAAATTCCACCAAAACTCTGTTTATTCCGGACTTCAACAGTCCTTAAATACAGTCTATTCCTCTATTGGGTCCATCCTCATCGCTATCGCAAGTCGCTTCGGCCTTGCTCCTTTGTATTTTTTTAAAATGCGTTAAAAATCTTGAAAATTGGCTCCCTCCAGACTTCAAATATTATATATTTCCCTTCACGAACCCTTTCGGGTCCGGGTCTTATCGCATCGGCGTTGTTTCTTTGTATTTTGTTAAATAATGAAATATGTGAAAAATACATTAAAAAATGCCTTTTGGTGGATCTCAAAATCTATGCAATAATATTTATATAGCCATCGGGTCCGGCTAATCGCATCGCACATATACATGTGCATAGGCCCCGCTCCATGGTGTTGCTCCGATGTGATATAGCGATGCGATGCGATCTGATCGCAATCGCATATCGCGATAACCCCAGGCCGTTGTAAGCGCTCTATTGTTGTTTGCCGATTGTGATTCACTAATTAGATCTAGACTGTTGATTGGCCAGATCTGACGGTTCCTGTGCATTCACTATTGCCACCACCGATAGCTCTATTTTTTATTGTTTCCTTGGGTTTTTGCCTCCCGATAGTTTTTTTTCGCCTGTTTGAAGGTTCCCCTTATGCGACGGTTTTGATCTTTTGAATGATCATAAGAAGATTTCGAAGACTTAGAGAGTGTTTTGGATCTGTTTGGATCAGCACCTCAGGGCTAACACCTTATGGCCAAAGCGGAGCAAGAGGAGGCGTGGCCGTCGGAGCTAAAACATGGGACATTTCTGCTAAAAATAGCAGCACTGCACCTCAGGGGCTAACACTGGCTCCTTCTGGGGATGAAAGCCTCCTTGTGAGGTTTCAAGAACTGCAGAATACCACCTTTCCAGTAACAACCAAAACAAACTTATCTACTAGTGTTCCATTGGGCATGGAGTTTATTTGCATAAAAACAAAAACTGAAAAACCTATTACAATATTAAGGCCTTAAAGCCTCATGTGAAGTAAAGTTTTAAAAACCGCCGATTGACTGGGCCATCAAAAACACCTCCCCCCTCCAAAGTAGTGAAGGCCGTATTTTCCTAATCTTCTGGATGTACAAGAATCTTATTGTAACCTAAAAATCCATCTAAGAAAGACATGACTCTAGCCCCAAAAACTTTTTGCAACAAGTGTTCCATCTTAGGCAGGGGGTAGTTGTCTTTTTTAGAGCATTTGTTCAGATTCCTGAAGTCAACACAAAGCCTTATTTCTCCATTCTTCTTTCTTACTACCATAAGTTTAGCTATCCACTTTGAATACCTTAGGGGAACTATGATCTTGGCATCCAATAGCTTCTTGATTTCCTTTTCAATTAAAGGCAATAAGAGGGGGCTGATAGGTCTTAATTTCTGCTTAAAATGGATGTTGTTCTTCTCCAATGGAATCTTGTGCTGAATGATGTTGGTGTCATAGGTCTTAAGATCACTGTACTCCCAAGAAAAAATATCAGCAAATTGTTTGATCAGGGTGCAATACTCGGAACTTTGGGCAGAAGACAAGGGAGTGGACAGATTTATGTACTTTGGATGGGCTGGACTCCCTACATTATGTCTATGAACAGCAGGCTCATTTTCTTTTTTGGCAAGCTTATAAGGTATATCATTATGATCAAACAACTTTTCTAGGGGCACCAATCCTTTGGGTATATGGTTACTAGGTAGCTAAAAAATGCTATCTTGACCAATCTCCTCCTTTAGCTTGGATTGGTTGCATTCTTCAATGGTTTCGTTTTCTTGGTCAATGTGCATTTCAGAAAACTCATCAATGACCTATAGAAACCTATTAATTTCATCATGATCTTCAGAAACTTTCTAGTATTTGACATTGTCAGGAAGAGATGGTCTATATTTCACCTGAACTTCATAAGTCAATTTAGGAGGCAAAGGAGGAATAAACGTGCTAGCTGACACAGTAAGGGAATCAACAAGTTGGTTCTTCATTCTCGCGATGTAAGAAATGCTGAAAATATTAAAAGAGTCCTTGAGCTTCCATACCTTATCTCTGTATGCTTTCAGCCTTGGATTCTTTGCCTGGAAGGTTTTGTTCACCTGCTGAATGATAAGGTCTACATCTTCAAACACCTTCAAACCTTTTATGCCCATTTCTTTAGTAGCGTTTAAGCCCAATATGGCTTCGTACTCTACTATGTTATTTGTGACCTGAAAAGTTAACTTGAAAGATAAATGAATGCATTCTTGTGTGGGGGACACAAGGACTACACCTGCCCCTGCAGCTTCCTTGGAGCAACCTCCATCGAAGAACATGTCCCAAATTTGTGGGCCTTCTTCCTCTGTGATCTGGCAAACCGGTTTCCTAAGCTGCATGGAGGCCAACTAGGATTCTTCAATCTGAAGAATACAGGCTCCAAAATCAGTGTCGACAACATAAATGGGATGATTAGTGGGATTCCTTTCATCACTGATGATATAAGCCAACTGAGCTTCTTTGTATAATCTCCTACTCTCACCTCCAAAAACTGGGACAGTAGCATAGGACAGATCATTTTGCAACGTTCCACCTAATCTCTTGATCCAGCCTCTGGAAAGAAACATGCCAAACTTGGGGGGTACATCTGCTACCACAATATCTATCATCATGCTCTTCATAGGCAGCTGAGACAAGGTGATGGCTAGGTCTTTGATTAATCCCAAACATTTCACTTTTCTGGAGTCAAAAGAAAACAGGTCATGATAAGGCTTGGTAATGTCAATACCCAACTCATCCATGACAGCCTTGGGCATTAGATTATGGCTGGTTCCTGTGTCTAGAAGGCAGTTGTGGAGGATTTTGTCATGAATAGTCAAAGAGACATAGAATGATGGTGAGCCATCATCATAGTTTTCAATCATTGGGCTAAGAACAACAGTTGGTTTGTCGTCTTGCAGATTTACATAATCAGTGGAGGCTTGGAGGGCTTTAGGCTCAAGGGCCTCGAGGATAGATTTCTTGAAGGACTCATTCTTCACTAGTTCAATCAAAGGTATAGGTATGCTTAGCTCTTGAATTTCTGATTCAAAACTGAAAGGAGAAGGAGACTTGTCAAGGCCTCTTACCTCGTGAGCTGGAGCTTTGAGGATGATGGGATCAACTGTCAGTCGTTTCTAATTTTTAGCTTGCTGTATCGCAAGGACAGCAGCTCTCTAAACAGGAGTTTACTTGGCATTATTCATCTTCGACCTCATATAATACCTGTGCCAATCATCAGTTTGCAGAACAGCTTCACTGTCCCACTCTTGGCTGATCTAATCATTGAATAATGACTTTTCATAGGCAGCTAAGGTCAAAAAGGAGTCACTGCCTTTGTCTTCCATACAATGGATCTCATCATCTTCTTCAAACTTCTCTTCTTCCATGACTATGTTCTAGAAAGGGGTCTTCACCCTTTGGTCTTCATTGCCATCTTTTCTTCTTTGCAGAATCTGCAACTCCTCATTAGTTCTTCTATATGGATTTGGATTTCTAGGAGCAAAGGTGTTAGGAACTCTTCCTTTCCCAGGGTGCTGCTCAACCTTTAACTTGGAGATTTCAGATGCTAATGACTCTATCATCTTGGTCATTTTATCTATCTTGGGATCTGAGAATGATGAGGATTCGCCCCTCTGTCTCCTTCTATCAACATTCCCCTTGAGCTTCTCTGCAGCCATGAGGTTTGATTCTACTTCCAAGGCTGCATCCTGCATATCAACCAAGGTAGCACATCGTCTTTCCCTCAACAGTAGACAGGAGTCAGAATCAAAGGCATTGGCATAGGTGAGTTTAGCAGGGGTGGTAGTGGGTTTTACTTCAGCTAGTATCTTGCTGTACATGCGGTTAAACCTCTTCTTAAAATCAGACAACAACTCACCATTTTCCCTCTTTAAGTTTCCAAACTCAGTGTGGTAGTACAGTAGATCCTTCTTATCCCCCCAATGCTTTAGGAATGCATCATCTAAAGCCTCAATATCTACTATAGACCTTGGGGTCAATTCTCTGAAGCATTTCCTATCCTCTCCATCTAGGCTTTGGACAAAGACTCTCATCCACACATCATCTTCACTAATATCTAGGTTATCAACATAGCTATAGAATGATTCAAGATGTTCCTTGGCTGTAACACCTTCAGGCCCAGTGAACTTAGGCATATACTTTTGATATTCTCTAGTAGGCATGGCATTCAAAGGAGAGGGCAGTACTAGAGGTCCATACCTAGCAGCTATGATTCTCTCCATTTTGGTAGGTGCTGCCATAGCTGTGGTAGCTATAAAGGTATTGGAAGTCTAAATGACAGGGGGTTGAGGAGTGATTGATGGGACTAAAGGAGTATGATGGATAGGAGGAGAGGTTTCCTTTGGGCTTGCAACAAAAGGATAACCTAAAGAATAAGGAGCTCTATGAGTCTCTGAGATTTTTTCTTCACTGCTAGTATTAGATGCTATACTCTCAACATGTATTTGCTCTATTACAGGATTTTCTTGAAGAGATATAGAATATTGTTTAGAGTTACCTGAACCTGATGCTCCTTTCTGCAATGCCTTTCTTTCTTTGATGATTTTTTCAGGGTCAGGTACTGGGTCAGCTAGTGGCTTTTGAGGATTTCTCCTAGTATGCCTCACAAACTGAGCCAACACTATGGAGTGGAGTCGCCAAGAGGTTCGTCCTCCAGTAGAGTCGCCAGATAGATGATTACAAATGAAATAGTGTCCAAACTTTGTCTATCATCAAAGCTGGATCTGTGTCGTTCCCCAGGGAAGCTGAGCTTCAGTTTCCTCTCGCCAGAAACAACGCCAATTATGTTAGCACTCCAGGAAGTTATCCTAGGTTGTAGCTCGGAGATGCCTGGTAACATATAAATCTTCAATATCATTCTCAGAACTATTGGAATGGATGATGGTTTGGATCAAGTCAGATGATTGTTTCAACTCTGTTTTCACTCCAGACATGCATGAACACCCTCAGCTTGATAAGGCTTTAGACCACTAATGCTCAATAGTTTATAGATTCAATGGGTAGATGGAAAATACTGACCATACCAGCAAATGCATATATAAACACATATGAATGGCTAGCTACATAAAGTAAATGAAGCTTGCAAATCTAATTTATCAACGCAGAGATAAGATGACAGTTATCTGGCATTAGACACAGAAGAAAACATGAATAACCTATTCATGTGCACGCTAAGAACAGAGGAGGAAATGACAATTGAACATGTAACAGCAAAAGAAGCTTGTATTACTGGAATGAAGATGAGACTCTGCGAGGAACAGAGTATCCACAGTCTCCCAAAAGGTTAACCCTTGATACTTCTAACTTTTAGCCATTTATAGGCTTTTTACAATGCCCTTGGGCTCTCTGAGGCTTGAGATGTCTTAATCTATCCCCTTTGGCTTCTAACTATTTGATGCCACGATTTAAAAGATATGAGCTAGAGGTCTCGTTTTCTAACAACTCAGTAACCAAATTATGGTAATCTTGTTGTGCTATCAAGGAGCTTGCTCATGCCAGCGATGCTTCATGATCACTTCTGTTGGTTTGGCTGCATCATGCTGTGGATTTTTCCCCTTCCGGCCATCTGTCTCCCGGCCTTTGTCTGGATGAGTGCATCGGGTCTTTCAAATCCTTTAAACGACCACTTTCTGTTAACACGGAGAAATGCTGCAACAGTTTGAAATTCTGCCAAAACTCTATTTATTCCAGACTTCAACAGTCCTTAAATACAATCTATTCCTCTATCGGGTCCGTCCTCATCGCTATCGCAAGTCGCTTCGGCTTTGATCCTTTGTATTTTTAAAAAAAATATGTTAAAAATTGTGAAAATAACGTGAAAATTGGCTCCCTCTGGACTTCAAATATTATATATTTCCCTTCACGAACCCTTTTGGGTCCAGGTCTTATCACATTGGCGTTGTTTCTTTGTATTTCATTAAATAACGAAATATGTGAAAAATACATTAAAAAACGCCTTTCGGTGGATCTCAAAATCTATGCAATAATATTTAAATAGCCATGGAGTCTGGCTAATCGCATCGCACATATGCATGTGCATAGGCCCCACTCCATGGTGTTGCTCCAATGCGATATAGCGATGCGATTTGATCGCAATCACATATCGCGATAACCCTGGGCCATTGTAAGCACTCTATTGTTGTTTGTCGATTGCGATTAACCGATTGGATCTGGACTATTGATCAGCCAGATCCGACGGCTCCTATTCATTCACTGTTGCCACGCCAATAGCTCTGTTTTTTACTGTTTCCTTGGGTTTTTGCCTCTCGATAGAGTTTTTCCACCTGTTTGAAGGTTCCCCTTATGAGATGGTTTTGATCTTTTGAATGATCATAAGAATATTTCGAAGACTTAGAGAGTGTTTTGGATCTGTTTGGATCAACACCTCACGGCTAACACCTTATGGCCAAAGCGGAGCAAGAGGAGGTGTGGCCGTCGTAGCTAAAATAGGGTACATTTCTGCTAAAAATAGTAGCACTACACCTCAGGGGCTAACAAATACCATGGGTGAATGTCATTTTCAATTTGGATCATTCCTCCCTCCTTAAGAAGCAATGGTCTCCATTGTGCGAAGTTCCCTCCTGAAAAGCCTTTGTTGAATATGAACAGTCACTAAAGAGAAGGGTTTTGTGTGGTTAACCCATAGCCGTGATGAACGAAGATCCGAGGATAAAGATACTTTGTAATGCTTGTGACCAACTGTGATACTGATAGTATGCGGCCTAGAAAATGGACTTTGATAAAGTGTGGGTTTGTGGATGACCCATAACCATGAAAAATGAAGATCCGAGGACAGAGATACCCTGTAATACTTGTGACCAACTGTGATACTAACAATGTGCGGCCTAGCAAATGGATTTCGATGACAAGGATTTTGTGTGGTTGACCTATAACAATGATGTTGACTATTAATGAAGTAGAAAGTGCCTAGATAGTTTGGGGTGGGAGGACACATCTCCAATGAACCCAAGCTGGATTCTAATGAATGTGAAGCAGGTGCCTACTAATGCGGGGTGGGAGGGCATGTCTCCAAAGGGAACCCGCTCTGAATGCTGCTCCAGATTTAAAATGGGCATAACTTGGTCGATATAACTCAGAATCTTTATTATAACCTATTTTTGGAAATATAATGACCATTTTTCATATTCCCATGTGGTCGAAATCCCTATCTAAACACCCTGGAAACTCAGATCCGCGTTGCAACTATTCCATTGTCACAAAAGTTTTGAAAAAATAACTGATTTTAAATCGATGATATCCCCCTCATCTGAACTCTATTTCGACCAATTTTTTTGTTTGAAATTGGGTGATTTTTCGAGAGAAGCTCATATTTGCAATCATTTTTCTGAAATTACGCACAAAAAATTCAAAAAATGATAGTAGAGCCGTCGTCCACGAATTGCCGTTAGAAAACATTCTGTAACATAGCTGATTTTAAATCAGCAATATCTACCTCATCCAGACTCTGATTCGGCCAATTGTGTTTTTGAATTTGGGTATTTTTTCGCAAGGAATACAGATCTTTTATTTGCACAAAAGTTTCAAATTTGACCTGCAAACTCGCCACCAAAAAAAAAGTACTGCAAAAAATGAAAAAAGAAAAATTCTTCTTGTTTGGCCCAAGAAAGTGCTATGTGGAGGTCGTATATGTGCCCAAATTTTGTTGAATATTTCTGCAAAATTTTGAAACTGAAATACGCATCAAACCCTCATTCCCATGGAATCATAACCTAGCTTTGATACCACTGATCTGAATCATGGGAGGAGGCCCCAAGATCTAAATAATTGAAATGGATCTTAAGGGGAGAGGCCCCAAGATCTAAAAAATTGAAATGCCAAAAGAAAAGAGGAGAACACACAATAAAAAAGCCACAAATTTTTTTTTTTATTAAAATAGATAATAACTGTAAATGTTACAATGTGGTGGACCATCTGTCCTTTTACAAAATGCGACTTGTTACTTATAGCCTTTTTCTATTACAATACCATAGGTAAAGTCCATGGGCGAATTAATAGCATGGGTTGATGTCACTTACAATACCATGGCTGAATGAATATTATGGGCAGATGCCACTTATAATACCATTGGTTAATTCCATGGGTGGATAAATACCATGGATTGATGAACACCATGGGTGGATGCCACTTACAATGCCATGGTTAAATTCCATGGGTAGATGAATACCATGGGTGAATGTCATTTTCCATTCGGATCACATACTTATTGGTTGATGGTCATTAAATATTCCTTTTTTTGTAAGTCAAAGTTCTATTCATTCAGCAAAAAGGGAGTACATCAGTTTCAAAATGCAGGTAGTCTCACCCTGACCAGTTTTGTTGACTATTGTGATCAACATATGACAAAGAAACAAAAGAAAAGATAGAGGCACCGTCCACAACTTAGGAGGCCAAAAGCACCAGAAAACATGTAAAAAAAGTAAAACACCTGTAACCATGATTAGTCATCTGAATTAATTAAGGCAGGATTGTTCGGAGCGCCCCTGGAGGAGGAGGAGGGCGGAAGGAACATTGGAAATGCTCCTTAAAGTGAGCCATCCATGACTCCAACTTATCCTCCTTCTCTTATATCAACTTATGGCCATGCAATACCACCAAAATCTGTTCTCGAACATGACACTGGAAGTAATGCATCTTGTTTAAAGTGGTAATGAGTGTGGCATGTTCTTCCTACACACCCTCTCCGAAGTTTCCAAACATTCTAGCAGAGATTGAATCAAACCCCGATAGGTATCCAAACAATAATTTTGTTCTACCATGCCTCCATGCCCAAGCCGTCACGTTGTCCCTTGGCTACCAGTTCCCCTTTGCCGCTACCCCCCACCCCGCTTCAAAGTTCATGGGTTTCTCCCTCCATGACTAGATGTAGAACCATCACGACCACCTCTACCAGCCATCGAACCACCATGTCCCCCAAAAGTTGCCTGGCCCGCTCTGCCAGTAGTGCGACCACCCCGACTAGAGGATGGAGATGCTTTTGTTGATATTTCCACCTACAAGTAAGAGCCCTTCCGTCACGGCCCAGAAGAAATTCGTTTAGTCGAAGGGAGGGAGTGAGCGTTGCATGGCTTTGGATGCATCACAATAGTATTTCCTTCTCCAGTAAAAGACGAAACAAGCACACAAAGACTAATCCACACTCGAATTATGACTCTAGGGTGGCCTCCTAACCGAACATTAAGAGAAATACCCGATCTGACAATGGTAACTACCAGAGCCCAAGGCCCCAAGCCAACGAGGAGACTATTAGCTCTAACTATGGTTACTACTAGACACAAAGAACCCATACTGGCAAGGAGATTATGAGCCGACGAATTTCAAACACCAACACGTCACAAACAAAAATCTAAGTAGACACCCTATGAGATGCCCCCTCCCCACCACAAGAGACCTATATGGATACTCAAGGGATAAAAATAGCAACCTTAAAGACCCAAAAGAGAGCCAACCACCCACTGCTAAGCTCACTGGTCGCCTCAGTTGTAGTGATTCGAACCCTTAGCCTTCTCCGAAAATCCACCATCCCCCACAAGGAAAGAAAGAAGCCACTTCAATATCCCCAACGCTAAGGAAAATGCACCGATGGTGGAATTGCCACCAGTCCCATTCAAGATCCCAAACATAGTTCTCTTTGCAACCTAAGCTCTAGTATCAACCTTCAACCCGCAACAATAGCCACAAAATTTTCCAAAGCATTTGTTCACCACCTTCCAAATACCCACACTGCTCATCCACTTCCTCTCCCATCAAGGTTGATGGATGGTACGCACACCCAAAATTAACATACCTTATACAAATATCACCATGAGAGGTCGGGTTTTTCGGCCGCGGCATCATTAGCCAAGTGTCTAGCATCCTCCTCCATGCGTTGGGTTTATTACTATGTTTCCCACCCCCATCGGGGAATGGTCATTACATATTTAATATAAAATCTATTTATTACTATTTATCTTAAGGTAGGATATTAAATTGTCTTTTACTTATAGGATTTCGCTCTCATCATTTAATAATGGAAGAAACCCATATACATCCTCCTCAAAATCAATGACCCTCTATCTAAGATAAGTATTACTTAACCTTTTAATGTTTTTAAGCTCTCTTGGAGCCCCTACTAATCTCCAATGGTCATCCATTTAGAGCCTTTCTTGGTCTATAAAAGGAGACATATTATCCTTCATATAACTAAGAAAAAAGCATGTATGAACTTGTGAATAATCCACTCTGAAATTTTTGGCTACCCTAGAACATTCAACGCTGAAATCACAGAAGGGTTTTGGCTAGCTATTAGTTATTGTTTTTCAACAGGCAACTTATTTCAAGGGTTCCAAAGGTTCAGGGCACCATTTAGGATCTTCTCTGAAATCGTTAGGACAATTTTGAGGTACAACTATTGCAAGATTATTGGAGTGAAGTTACAAAAGTGTTTTAAGTTTTAGACCTATGGTTTTGAGGTTGAAAAGTTGCCTCAAAATTTTGGCTTTCAATACTTATCATCTAGAAATAGAGAGCGAGTTCAAGGTTTTCAAGAAGAAATGAAATGATAGGGCTATCCATGTAGTTTCAAACTACTACATGGTTGGTTCTCTCATGACTAGGGCTACGTATTAGGTGATATTTTGATTATTTTGGTACAGGTACTTATTTCAAAACCTTGTAAACAGAGCAAAAGATTTCATAACTAACTTTTAGGACTCGTATATGTGGAGTTTTGAGTCTATGTACATCTTCTTTTAGTTCAGACTTGAAGCACAAGTCAAGATATGTTTTGGTTTGGAAAATTCTCCTTTTATTTTGTATCTTGGGTTTATAGTTGCAGGTGGAAGATCAAGCTTCAATACTTCATGGTGAGACATTGCAGACATCATACTACAGTGGTCCCTTTTAACTTTTTTTTCACCTATGATCAAGTTGTTTTAGTTTTGATGCTCAGTCATGTTGTGCATGTTAGTATTTTGTTTTGCTTTCCTCTTCAAAGGTTTAATCGAGTTTTGCACTAACATTCTACTATAGGAAGTTTGTTCACCTACGGTTGTCAATGTATGACAATATTTATCACCATAATCTCATTATGTATAAGTAAGTATCCTCAAGGCGTATATGCACTAAGACAATAATTGACTTCACAACCTTAGTAGGATCAAATGCGCTAAGTCAATCATTGACTTCATATTATGTTGTGATTGTAGACGTCATTGATTACAAATCTGTGAGTATTTATGCTAAATTATCGGAGCCACAATTTACCTACAAATTGAAAATAATAAGTACATTGTAAAACTTTCTTGACATATATAGAAGACTATACCTAGTGCAAGCAAGCATTCATAAGCATTCAAATAATTTGACAATATACTTTTTGTAACCAAAGGTAAGAGATTTTTTTGGTTAAAGGGTTATTTCCATTTTCTTTTGGGTATTGGGATTCACCTTGGGTATATCTCAAATTGCAAGTACAGACCTTCTCCAACATCCTCTAGCAATGTGAGTACCTACAACAGTTTAGGATAGAATGGTGATCTTAAACAACATCACGAAAGAGTGTTTCTTACAGTGAAGGCAGTGTAAAAGCACAAGGCACAAGTACTGAAGTAGTGAAGTCAAAACAAAAGCATTATAGAAGTGGAAAGTCAACAAAAGTATCCCATTTTCTTGTAAATATTTAGTCCTAGAGTCAGTGTCATCAATTGAGTCAAGCATTGTACAACATTGTAATTGGGCCATTCATTAGGGGAATTTTGAGGTCTAAAATGGGCCTCCTAAGGAAATTATAAAATAATAGTGGAAATAATAAAATAATATTAGATTACATCATCAAATTTTAGAGGGAAAAATGAAAAAACTATTTTTTGAACTTATATCCTTATGGGTTTACTCAAATTTCAAGCGGAAACAATCATTGGATGCAAATTTTGATTCCCCATCCAAGGAGTACCGATGTTACATACTTTTGATGGACCCTACTACATGAAAAATGTGATTGCAATCACATTTCTTCATGTATTTCTCATTTTTTGTGTAGCAAGGTCCATCAAAAGTATGAAACGTGGGTACTCCTTGGATGAGAAATTAAATTTTGCATCCAACGAGTACCCCCACTTGAAATATGTGTAAAAACTTAAGGAGATAAGTTGAAAATGAGAGTTGAAAAAATAGTTTTATTATTTTATTACTTTTTAATATTTTTACTTTTTTACTCCAAAAATGGGGAATCACCCCCCATGGTTGACATCATCATCTTGAATCCTATTGGTCCTTATAAAGTTTATTTTGGTTATACATTTTTCTTATGAGACCCATTTTAGTCCTCAAAATTCCCCTAATGGTCCCTGGTATAGGAGCCCAAATTTTGTAAAGAGTTTGTGTCATTTCCCAGTGTTGAAGAAGGAAAATTTGTTTTGGGACAAGGATTTTGGTTTGTAGTTGGAATAAGAGTTCTTGGTTTGTCAAAACAAGGGTTTGGGTCCTAGTTTTATTGGTCAGTCAAACAAAATCATTGAATATCATTATAACATGGACCATTGTCCCAGATACAGGAGTCCATACTTTTTGTACTTAATTTTTTTCTTTCTAGAGTGATAGGGTGGTGTTTGGGAAGTGGTTGAAGTCACCTTTAGGTGGGTGCCTAAAAACACTTCAGGGTGGTAGGATCGTGCTAGGGAAAGTTAATTCTTGTTAGGGTGTTGGTGCATCCATTCAACTGAATGTTGATAAAACCTGAGGGCGTTGGGGCATCCTTCCAATGGGTGTTGGAGAAGAATGCTTTTTTAGAGTTATAAGAATTTGTAGCTTTCTTTTCAGTTGGGGATGAATATTTTAAAAGAACTTGTTAGAAAAGTGTTCAATGGTTTTTGACCTGGAGGGGGTTTTTCATTGTGTATTTTTTATTTATTGTTTCGAATACTGCTAAAGAATAATTAATGCTCTGAAATAGTAATAAGCTACTAATTGCTAAGAAATATTGATTCACCCCGCTCTCAATATTTCTAACAATTAGTATTAGAGAAGGTCCCTATGAAATCAACCTAACAGCTGAAGGTAGATCATGGAGTACACCAAGAATGAAGTTCCTTTATTTAATGGACATAACTATGCACTATGAAATGGAAGAATGCATGTATATCTCCTTGCACAAGGATATGATATTTGGGAATCAGTTGAACAAGGCTATGATGCAAAATCATCTCCTCCAACATATGAAAAGGGAAGGAAACTTGACAAGTATGATGCCAAAGCTAGGAATTCCATTACGAGTGGACTCACTCAATCTATCTATGTTAAGACATTGGACTGTAAAACAACCAAGGAACTTTGGGGCAAGCTTCAAAATATATATGAAGGAGACTCAAAAGTCAAAGAAACAAAACTTCAAATTAGCGGAGATCAATTTGAATAATTGAAGATGAAGGAAGACACGTACATTGCAGCTTTCTTTCATCGAGTGGATGAAGTAAAAAAATGCCTTGGAAGGATTAGGAAAACCAATTGATAAAAAGATTGTTCTACGAAAGGTCCTAAGTTCTCTTCAAGAAAGATTCAATCCTAAAGTTTTTTGTCTTAGAAGAACGATCCGACTTGAACAACCTTAGAATGAATGAGATACATGGGATTGTTACAACTTATGAAATGAGGATTGAAGAGGAAGATGGTCAATGTTATGAAACCAGCTCAAGAAAAGATAGATCAACGCCTTAGAATTCAGCCTCTTCGAGGGGGCAACCTCCTTACATTACATAAATGAAAAATTCTTGGATGATTCAAATGAAAAAACCTCATTTCTATATATAGGAGTCTAAGGAGTCACAATATAACCCAGCTGACCTAACAATAATAATATAAAGCCACAAAAATAACAATAGAGGGATTCTACGGGGCACAATAATAACAATATGGGGATAATAGGGGCACAACAATATTAATAAGGGATGCAACTACAATATTAATGGGGTAATCACTAGTATTATAGGGACCCAACATGCCCCTCTCCTTCAAAAAAGTGTTGTCCTCAACGCTTGAGTAGTTTTGGATGCTTCTATATGAAATTCTCATCCTCCCATGTGGAATCTTCAGCAGATAAGTTCTTCCACTTGATAAGATACTCCGATCCTTAGCACGATCCTAGTTAACCTATATAAATTGATAAGATAACCTTCTTTAAACATGAAACATGGAAAACTGGGTGCAATCGAGAAGCTGCAGGAAGCTCCAATTTGTATGCCATAGTACCAATCTTTTGCAACACCTTGTACGGACCATAATAATTTGGTGATAATTTATTATCCTTCTTAGCTTGCTTGAGGGACATTTGCTTATATGGTTGTAGCCGTAGGAATACCCAATCACCTACATCAAAACTTCTTTCACTGTGATGTTTATCGGCCTATTGTTTCATTCTATTCTGTGCCAACACGAGGTTATCCTTTAAGAGTTGGAGGACTTGTTGTTGATGTTCGATGTGATGTTCCACTGCTTAAACCTTAGAATTTTCTCTTAAATATGATGTGATGGATGGTGGCTGATATCCATAAAGTGCCATAAATGGGGTCATTTTTGTTGCTGTATGGAAGGAAGTGTTATACCACCATTCAGCCAGAGGCAACCATTTGACCCATTGTGTCTATTTATCATATACAAAGCAACGAAGATATCCTTCCAAACATTTGTTTACTATCTCAGTTTGCCCATCATATTGAGGATGATAAGATGAGCTATGAGCTAACTGAGTACCAAGACAAGAAAATAATTCTATCCAAAAATTTCGAGTGAAAATGGGATCTCTGTCACTTACAATAATCTTTGGATTTCGATGTAGCTTTTGAATTGTTTCCATAAATGCAGTAGAAACTGTACTGGCTTTAAATGGATGTGATAATGCACAAAAGTGTGCATACTTGGTAAGTCTGTCAACTACCACCATGATGACACTCTTTCCCTCAGACTTGGGTAAACCTGTGATAAAATCCATTGAAACCTCCTCCCAACGTTGGCTTGGAATGGATAAAGGTTGTAATAGACCCGAGGTCTTAATTGTTTCAACTTTATTTTGTTGGCAAACCAAAAATTCTGCCACAAACTTTTGAATATCCGATTTAAGGCCATCCCAAAAAAATTCCTTCTTAACCCTGTGGTAAGTTTTAAAAATCCTGAGTGCCCTCCTAAGGGAGAAGTGTGCAATTCCATAAGAATCTTTTGTTTTAGTTGGGAATTCTTACAGAGGTATAAGCGATATTTGTACCATAAAGAATCATTTTGCCAGCTAAATGTATCAGACGTACTGGAATCTTGTTGTAACTTTCGAATAAGTGCCCACACTTCTTCATCATTCTTCCATTCCTCCCTTGCTTCATTTATCCAATCTGGTTGGATAATAGAAATGGCGCACAACAATGCTTCCACGTCCTCATCCTTTCTTGAGAGTGCATCTGCCACCACATTTTGCTTCCCTTTTTTTGTAGATGATTTCAAAGTCATAACCCAACATCTTTGTGACCCACTTTTGTTTCTCTTCAGAGGATAATCTTTTTTCTAAAAAGTATTTAAGGCTATCATGATTTTTTTTTACCTTGAAGTGTCTTCCCATTAGGTAGGGTCGCCATTTCTTAAGTGCATGGAGTATTGCCAACATTTCCTTCTCATAAATAGCTTTGTGTAAAAACTTTCCCTTGATTGGACAACTTTCAAAAGCAATGGGTCTTTCATCTTGCATTAAAGCAGCACCAATTCCATTTCCTGAAGCATCACATTCCACAATAAAGGTTTTTGTGAAGTCTGGTGTAGCTAAGACTGATGCTTGGCACATTGCCTATTTAAGATGTTCGAAGGCCTTTGTTGCTTCTAGAGTCCATGAAAATGCATCTTTCTTCAATAATGTTGTTAGAGGTGCTGCTATTCTCCCATAATTCTTAACAAACTTGCGATAATACCCTGTCAACCTGAGAAATCCTCGTAGATGCTTTATGGATGTGGGGATTTTCAATTCCTTAATGGCTTTAATTTTGCTAGGGTCTACCTTAAATCCTTCATGAGATACAATATGACCCAGATATTCCACCTCTTGTACTCCAAAGAAACATTTGGATCTTTTTGCATATAATTGTTTCTCCTCCAATAGTTGTAGCACCCTATCAACATGTTCAACATGATCCTTCCAAGACTTGCTGTGGATTAGTGTATCATCAAAAAATACTAGCACAAATTTTCTAAGGAATGGTTTGAAAATGGAATTCATCAAATCTTGAAATGTTGAAGGTGCATTGGTAAGGCCAAAAGGCATGACCAAAAATTCATAATGACCCTCATGAGTTCTAAATGCTGTTTTTGGAATGTCTTCAGTCTTCATTCTGATTTGAAAAATCCTAAATGAAGATCCAACTTGGTGAAGTAAATTGATCCATGCAATTCATCCAGTAATTCATCAATGACAGGAATGGGAAACTTATCTTTAATAGTGAGCTTGTTGAGCTCCCTATAATTCAGACATATGCGCCATGATCCATCCTTCTTGTGCACTAATACTACTAGAGCAGAGAAAGAACTTTGACTCGGTTGAATTATACCAACCTCTAGCATTTCTGCAACCATACGTTCAATTTCACTCTTTTGGGCATAGGGATATCTGTACAGCCTGATGTTTGGAGGAACACTTCCTCGAATCAGATGAATAGCATGATCATGATCACAAATAGGTGGGAGACATTTGGGAGTCTCAAATACCTTGGAATGATTGTTCAAGACTTTTTGGAGATCTGGAGAAATAGATGATTCCAATGTGGAAACATCTAGCGAACATAATTGTGCAATTACACCCCTTTGTTCCTTTTTTAGAAGCTTTGTCATACCGTTAGAGCTAATTATCTTTCCTGGTTTCCCTGCAATACCCCTTAATTCAACTTCCTTTCCTTCCACAGAAAATTTCATGAAAAGTTCTTGAAAATTAAAAGCTATTGTACCCAAGGATTGTAGCCATTTGACTCCTAGTACAACATCAGCACCTCCCATTGGAATGGAAAGCATTGGGCTAGTCAATACATATTCTCCCATCGATAGCTTGATATTATGGCACTTTCCAGAGCAATTTATTGTTCCTCCATTTGCAACCATCACTTGACACTCTGGTGCTGGATATAAGAAGCAATTCAATTCTTTTGCTACCTTACAATGAATAAAATTGTGGGTACTTCCTGAATCAATCAACACTATTACCTTTTTCTTCTTGATTTGTCCTTCTATCTTGATGGTTTGAGGAGTGGTAATTCCAACCAATGCATTACAAGATATGGTCGGATTGATTTCTTCTTTATCTAGGCTTTGTTCCTGGAGTATATCCTCTTCTTTTGACCTTTCTTGCTCCTTTTCTTCTTCCTCTTCACAATCTATGTAGAATAATTTCTTCTCAAAACACTTATGACCTTCAGTGTATTTGCTATCACAACTGTAACAAAGCCCTTTTGCTCTTTTTTCTTCCAATTGTTGTGGTGTCAACTGTATAGGTTGTGGAAGACTAGGGGCAACAACACTTCCATCTTTATAGTTGTGAGTGGTATGCTTCCTGGTTGCCATAATTTTGCTTTCCATTTTTCTTGCTAACCTGAATGCCTTCTCTAATGAATCAGGTTCCCAAAGGCGAAAATCATGTTGGATATTATCCTTTAAAGACCCTATGAACACATCAATCCTATGCTCCTATAGAATATTTTTTACCCTTATGTTCAATTTTTGGAACTCCTCAATGTGCTCCATTATTGAACCCTTTTGTTTGAGACTTATCAATTGGCTAAAAAAAGTGTTGCTTTTTGTATCCTCATAATGTGCTATCAATTCTTCCGTAAAAATTACCCAAGTGATAATTTGTTTACGAGAGCAAAGCCATTGATACCATACAAACTAATTTGGTTCCAAATATAAAGTTGCAATACGTACCTTTTATGTGTTTTGCACATTATTGAGATCGAAAAATTGCTCCATCTGTAATATCCATGTTGCGGGATCCTTGCCATCAAACTTCCTCATATCAATTTTTGGAATATGGTGGGTTTTAGATCCCACATTAGAGTCTATGAAATCGTGATTAACATTTCTTTTGTTCACATTATGAGTTTCCTTTACAACCTTTTCACCATTAGTAAGTATTTCTTGTAGACATTTGTCAAATCTATCTTCAAATCTACCATGTCTGTCTTCAAATCAATCTTCAAATCTGCCATGTCTCTCTTCAAACCTGTCCTCAAATCTATCTTCAAATCATCCATCTTAGCTTCCATGCCCTTTATCTTAGATTCCACGCCATTTATCTTAGCTTCTGTTAGCTTTTGTGAGCGTGACATTTGTTGCACTTGTTCTTGTAATTTTGATAGATCATGTAGCATTTCTTCCTCTTCTTCATGAGTCATGCTAGGGCTTTCAGGTTGCTTACTAGGTGTTTTCATTTTCTTTCCTTGGGGCATCTGTTACCGATAATAATGCTCTACTATGCCCTTTGAATTCCTTCAAAATGAATTTTCAAACCAATCTTAAGCAAAAATTTAAAAGAATCTACACAACTTTTTTCACTTTGTAGGAGCTCGATATTGCCTCTGATGTATCTCCGTACTTTCAGATCATCTAGTTCTGAAATTGTGACCTGCAGTAGCCCTCTGTGTCCTCTTTCCAATGCCACCAATCTGATCCAAATTGGATTCTCCAAGGAAGAGTTATGCAAAATCTCCCATAGTGACCTGATTATAGACTAGTTCAGTAGAGCGAACTTGTACGACGTGCCATGAGTCACTGTTTCAACTTTTGGCTCTGAAAAATATATACAAGAAACTACAGTCCGTCCTCTTTCTGTACCTTCGTACAAAATTTCAATTAGATGCTCAGAGAGAAAGTTATGATGGTTTTCCCCAGGTCACCTGTTTGGAATGAAATTCAGGAGTCTGCAAGAAGACCAACTTCCTCAGATCATATCTCCGCAAATATAGAGCGAACAGTTCTGAAATTCGGACCCAATATTCAGCACAATTTCTTCTCAAATGGGTTTTTTTTTAGCTTCTGAAACATCACAGAAACAAATTTATATCTAAAATGCCACGATGACCTGTTTGGAACAGCGAAACCCTAGAATCCAAAGCTCTGATACCAAATGTTATGAAACCAGCTCAAGAAAAGATAGATCAACACCTTAGAATTCAGCCTCTTCGAGGGTGCAACCTCCTTTACATTACATAAATGAACAATTATTGGATGATTCAAATGACAAAACCTCCTTTCTATATATAGGAGTCTAAGGAGTCACAATATAACCCAGCCGACCTAACAATAATAATATAAAGCCACAAAAATAACAATAGAGGGATTTTATGGGGCACAGTAATAACAATATGGGGATAATAGGGGCACACCAATATTAATAAGGGATGTAACTACAATATTAATGGGGTAATCACTAGTATTATAGGGACCCAACATTCAATCTAAGAGATAAGTAGCTTTCACAACATCCAAGAAGACTAGGAAAAAAAACAAAAATCAAGAGCTCCAGTTGTTGCGAATAAGAAGAAGAATACTCAGATAAAGAAATTTCACACTTTACAAGGAAAATGAAGAAAGGAATATGTAAGTTCAAAGATAAACTTCCTTTTATGTGTTTTGATTGTTGTGAGATAGGCCACTTTGCAGCTAAATGTCCTTATAAAGGGAAGAAAGGACAAAGAAGATTCAACAGGCAAGATAAGAAGAAAAACTTTAAGAAAATCTTCTTCTCTAAAGAAGACAACTCCTCATCTGAAGAAGGAAGTGAAAGTGATGAAGATAATAACCCAGGAAGAGTGTTATTCATGGCTAAGGAAAATAGGAAAGGAGCTTCTAAAGAAGAAGAATAAGATGATGAAATAGAGAAGATGACTTAAATAAAATTCCAAAATGAGATCATCAGAGTTATAAAGGAGCTTAAAGCTGAAAAAGAAAATTTCAAATTTCTTGAAGCTAAATTAAATATAGCAAAAGAACATGCCAGAATTATCAATAAGGAGAATGAACAATCAAAGGAAACTATTTTCAGTATTGAAGTGCAATTATAAGAAGCTAGAAAAATTAGAGATTCTATTAGAAGAGAACTTGAAGAAAACAATAAGGAAAGAGAAGCTTTAGAAGCAGAGATAGTTTATATATGAAAGGATGTAGAAAAAGGAAGGAATGCCCACCAAATAGATCCAGAGTATTAGATGAGCTCATCAACAACCAAAGGCCACACAGTGACATGACATGATTGGGCTATTAGGAAACATTTGCAAAAATCTCAACCTCTTCCAAAAAAAAAAGGAAGGTGGACAAAAAAATTATGCAAAAATTACTAGAAAATCTATTGAAAACGAAGGAGATTTCCTAGTTGAATAAAATATTCAAGATAAAAAAGAAGAATCATGGAGAAAAAATTCACAAAGAAGGCCTCCCCCTCTCAAGTCTCAACATGTATTTCTTGGTATTTGTTATTCATGTGGAAAATTTGGACATAATGTTGAAAATTTTTGAACTTATGTTAGAAACATAAGCAAATTTGGAAGGTCCTTCTGGAATGATTATCCCAAAAAAATTGAAAATGATTAAAGGAAAAAATTAATTAGGTTTGGTTATTTAAGAAATGAAGTAGAATGCAATAGATGCAACAACTTTGGACATTTCGCTAAAGATTGTAGGTTAACCGTTCCTCTAAGAGAATCAAAGTAGAATCAAAATGATCAGGTATGGAAGAAGAAAATTAAAAGATGTTCTCTTGCCCTAAAATCTCAAAGCAAGAATAATGCTTGGTATGTCGATAGTGGTTGCACAACACATATGATAAGAGATAAAAAGTAACTTTATATCTTTGAAAGAAGGAAAATATGGAACAATATCTTTTGGAAATGATGGATCTGCAAATGTTATAAGAACATGCATTATCAAGCTTGGGAGCAAGGATGTTATAGAAAAGGATGTACTTATTATTGAAAATATGAATCACATTATGCTGAACGTAAGTCAAATGCGTGATCAAGGACATATGATGTTTTTTGACTCAAAGAAATGTGAAATAAGAAAATAAAAATATGGTCAACTAGTGGCTACTGCAAATAGAAATCCAAATGAAGTACATGTTGATTTTTAATGTAGCTTGGACAAGTGGTTTCCCATGGGTTAGTCTCTAACTAGGGAAAAGTGTCCAAAATAATTATTTTCCTAAGTGTGACTTTATAAAGTGAAAGTGACTTTGTAAGTGGTAAACTCAATGTTAAATTATAAAGTGAAAAGTGACTTTAGACATAAAGTACAATGTGGGTACTTTATTTAATGGGCGAGTTAAAAAATAGAATGTGAGAATTAAATGCACATTTATTCTCATCGCTTGATCTAAATGAATCTGAACCATTAGATCTTAGGGTTTCCCAAAAGTCATTTAGGGAAACAAAAGGGGGAAAGAAAAGAGAGACTGCATTCATTCTTCATGAGAAGATTGGAGAAAGTAGGCTGAGAGCTGGAGAAAAGTGTTGAAGGAGAAATTTGTTGCAGCAAGCTGAAGGAGTGATTTCTGGGAAAAGATGGGCATGAAAATCAAAGCGTAGAAGGTAACAGAAGGTACAGTACGAACAACATTTAATTTTATGAGTTGCACGTCGTTTGAGATAAGTTTATTAAAAAACCGTACAGTCATATCTATAAGGTACATATTTTCATCTTCAAGTGGGCACATAAATCAAGGAAAAGTGGGCACGATTTTCAAGGAGTTTTGGGTTGAAGACATAAGTTGTATTTTGCTATTTTGTTTTGTTTGCAAATGTATTTTTCCTAAACTTGAAAGATAAATAAATTTGAAGAGCTCTCTAACAAGTTTTCCCCAGAGAATATTGAAGGGGTTTTGCCTAGGTCTAAGTTGACCAAAAATCTGTGTATTTTTATGTGTGTTGCTGGTCTATTTATGTCCATATTTATTTTCAGAATGTGTTGACAGTCCCATGTGTTTTAATCTCAAAATTTCAATTCCATAATTTTATATGTTGAATGTATGTTTATGGGAAAGGGCATTTAACTGAATGGGAGTGATAAGGTGAAATTAAAACCGGGTTGGGATTGCACGAAACGTTTTTTTTATCATCAAATTTCAACATGGTATCAGAGCTATGGGTTGAAAATTACAGTTTAAACAACACACAATAGTTTGAGACAAAAAACAGTGGTTTGGACAAAAAAGTAAATTTTTGGACAACAAATTGATATTTTGGGACAACAAGGTGAAATTTCACACAGACTGAACTTTTGGGACAACAAGGTGTGCTTGAAAGTTAATTTATCCATTTTCTTGGTTTTGTAAATTTTGGACAGAAGTCATGGCCATGTTCTTAAGGATAGAGGACAGACTGGATGGGATATCCAACTATGCCATTTGGAAGGACAAAATTCAGACAATATTTGAGGAGGCAACAATTTGGGACATAGTGCAGCAAGTGGTTGTGCCTCCTACTGCTACAGATGAACTTGTTAAACTCACAAAAAATAATGCAAAGGCAAAAAGGATTTTGATGGACAGTCTAAAGGATCATGTGGTTCCTCAGGTGAGAGGAAACACATATGCATATCCGATGTGGACAACTCTAACCACTCTCTATCAGAGTACTAATGAGAATAGGAAGATGGTACTCAAAGAAAAATTAAAGAACATTAGGATGACAAAGGCTGAAAGTGTAGTTCATTATCTTGGTAGGGTAAAATAGGTAAGTGATGATTTGACTGTTATTGGCGAGGCAGTTGCACCCATGGTGTTAGTCAGGATAGTTGTAGTGGGACTTCATATGTCTTGAGAGGTCTTTGGAGACGTTGTTACCTCTAGGGAGAATCTTCCCAATTGGGACAAATTCTGGGATGATTGTGTGCAACATGAGATATGGAAGACTGGCAGTGGTGGGGTGAAGATAGCATATGAGGAGGATGTAGCCTTGACAGCTAGGGGGGAAAACAAAGGGAAGGCCAAGAAAGGGGCCTCATCAGATGGGGATAAGGGAAAGGAGAAGAAGAAGAAGAAAGATACGGATATGTCCAAAGCCAAATGTTGGGCATGTCAAATGATGGGACACTATCCTGCTACGTGTCCTGAGAGGAAGAACAAGGGGAAGAAGGGTACTACAGCTTCAGTAGAGGTGGAGCAGTTTGCTTCACAGTTTGACCAAGAGTTTTCATTTATTACTTTTACATCTAGTAGGAGTACATCATCCAATGTGTGGTACATAGACAATGGGGCTTCCTGCCATATGACAAGTGCACGGGAGTTGTTTTTAGAGCTTGCAGAGAGGTCATTTGATATTGAGATTGCACTAGGAGATGAACGCACTGTGAGAGCTCTTGGTGTGGGGATTGTGACCTTTGAGAGGGAACCTTTGCGTTCTTTGAAGGTCATGGATGTTTTGTATGTTACAGGGATGAAGAAGAACTTGATTTTAGTGTTTTCTATGGAGGAGAAGGGATTTGACGTCACTTTCTCAGGAGGGGAGGTATTGATTCATCCTATGGGAGCTTCCATCACTTCGGCCAAAGTGATTGGAGTCCACTTTGGGAAACTATACAAGTTCAGTTTTCAGTCGGCAGGAGCATTGGTGAGTAGAACATCTGGTAGCACTCACACTAGTACCACCAGCAATAGAGACTTGTGCAAGTTATGGCACCGAAGGATGGATCATATGCATCATGCAACTTTGAGAGTACTGAGGGAGATCACTACTGGAGTTCCTAATTTTAGTGTCGAGCATTATGGGGTCTGTAGAGGGTGTGCTTTGGGCAAGTATACCAATTTACAATTCCCAACTAGCGACAACAGATCTACAAGTATAATAGACTTGATGACTACTCTAGGAGGACTTAGATATATTTCCTAAAGGCTAAGGGAGAGGTCTTCAGTCACTTTAAAGAGTTCAAAGCTCTTGTGGAAAAGCAGACAGGTAGGAAGATTCGGGTCTTCAAGTCAGACAATGGTGGTGAGTACACCGATGGTGGGTTTTCATATTTCTGTGCATAGGAGAGCATTAAGAGAGAGTTCATGGTTCCTTACAACCCCTAGTAGAATGGGGTATCTAAAAGGACGAACATAGCTATTTTTGGGGTTGCTAGAGAGAGGATTCATGATCAAGGGTTGCCTTTGTTTTTGTGGGCTGAGGCTTGCAATACTGTTGTTTATCTTTAGAACAAGAGCTTTACAAGATCAAGCATGCTGTGGGTGGAAGAATTGAGAAGTTCAAGGAGGTTTGTGGCTAGATGGTTCTCACAGATAGAGGGAGTTGACTATGATGAGACCTTCACTCCCATAGCCCGATACACTTTTATTTGGTCTATTGCTGCAGGAATGGGTTGGTAGATCCATCAGATGGATGTGAAGATCTCATTTCCTGAATGAAGTTATAGAGGAGGAGGTGTATGTTGAGAGGCCACAGGGATTTCAGGTACTTGGGCTGGAGACCGATGTATTTCAGTTGAGGCGAATACTCTACAGACTTAAGCAAGCTTCAAGAGCTTGGTATTCGAGGATTGGTACTTACTTGTAGCAGATGGGTTTCACGAAGAGTGACACAGATCCGAACCTATACTACATTGTTGTAGGGGATGATCCACTCATTCTTGTGTTGTATGTTGATGACTTGTTCATCACTGGGGCAAAGACATTGATTAGTGGTTGCAAGGAGGATCTTACTATGGAGTTCGAGACGAAGGACATTGGGTTGATGCATTAAGAAAAATAATTTTTTTTTATACTTTCAAGATCATCGTAGTTAACTTATGGAAACCAGTGTTGTTGAAATTTCTAAGTCTAACCCGTTAGAAATTTTCTTGCACTATATGGTTTATTTCACCTACTTGTTTAATTACTGAACATGTTATTTAGCCATATAAATACTGAAATAAACACAATGTGATCTCAACAATCTATAGATAATCAACTGAAAGAAATAGATAAACACACAAGGGACACCATTATTTTTGGACAATCGTCCCCAGAAAAACCCAACTTGGGAAAACTAGTGTAGCGGTTGTGAGGGTTTTATTATTAAACAACTTTTCTTGAGTACAAATGGGTGCCAAACTGGCTCACCCTACAAAGAAATTAATCCAACAATAATACGTCTTTTCGGAATTAGATATTTTAAAATTATGCTCCACAAAGCTCTCTCCAATGCCTCTCTGAGGCTCTGCGTTAGCCCTCCTAGACTTTGTGTCAGCCTAGAACCCTCTGCGTCAGCCCTCTGAGGCTTTGCGTAGCCTGTCTGGCCCTCTGCATCACTTCTACAGCCTCTGCATCACTCACACGGGACCTCTATAGAGTCATCGCTGGCCTCTACGTGGCTCTTGTTAGCTCTACATCTGCCTCTCTGCCTTTGCACTGGTCTTTCGGCACTATCTCTGCCTCTCTGCCTTTGCGCTGGTCTTCCGGCACTATCTCTACCTCTCTGCTATGCACTCACTGCCCCACGCTGCAACTGGGATTACTGGTATGATTTCTCTTAGCAAACCCCGCTGTAGAAAATCGAACTGACTGATCACTCTGGTGTATCTCCAATTGACCCTAAAGCCTCCTCTTATACCTTTCTTGTTGAGTCTTCAACAGCCGAGATTACATTTATAATCAATAGATAAGATTAGATTTGGCTTGATCTATGTCATTTAGAACCTTCTAACCCAATTTTATATTAATACCCATTAATATTTTTATTTTCCTAAGTTTAGACTTAGGAACCGATTAAAAAAATTAATTATTTTAATATCTCCTCCACTGGGTAGAATTTCTCCAAACCATTGCTAGGTCTTGGAGATCTCATGTGCTTTAGCCTCTCCACCAATGTTCATGGCTAGAGCACATCCTATGCTACCCCAAATAAACACTCCCTCTTAGCAAAGAATGTGCTCTATTAATACTCCACCACTGAACATTACCCTGATCATCTGGCACCAGTACTTGTGCCAATGCTTGGACTTCCTTCCCAAAATACTCTGCATTGCTGCATCCTATACTACTTCCCATGGATCTACCACTGCCAATGCTACATCTGTACGACAACTCCCTCTGCATCCATGTTACTGCTGGTCCTTCCTCCCAACACTGCATCTGCACTGCAGCCCTCTCTCATCATCCTGCATCGTGTTTCCCATAACAATACCACTACTATTGTTGCACTGCAACTCAGTTACTGAGATGATGGTAAATGATCCACCCAACTACTTGATGGGCCTCTAAATTAGACATAAATTAAGGTCCATGCCTCTAATTTAAAACATAGATTAAGGCCTATGACCATCCTTCAGCACATTAAACCTCTCTTTTTGCATTAGATAATTTATTTTTAACTTTAATATATTCATTAGGAAGGTTTATGAATAATTGAATATTTGTGCCTAATATTATTTATTTTTTGTGGAATATTATGAGAATATTGGGTAGATTATGAAGAGATGGAGGGGGAGAAAATTTAGGGACTTGTTCCCTACTACTGGAGGATCAATAATAAATAATAATTCAACAAGATAGCATGGAATTATGGCACAAATTGTGGAACTCCAATGATTGAGAAGATCTAGGAATGTGTTCCACTAATAAAGGGAGAAGATCCACTAATCGAGCGATTTCGGTGGGGAAAGCTTCCTCCATTCATGGGGAACGATTCTTAATCATTTTGTATAAGTGCCAAGTCGAATTTGCCTCTAGGGAATGATTGAGAAAATCTAGGAATGTGTTCCCTGCCATTTAATGCAAATTCCTAGCATTGGTTACTAGATCCAATAATCAAGGGATTTTGGTGGGGAAAGCTTCCTCCATTCATGGGGAATGATTCTTATTCATTTTTTATAAGTACCAAGTCGACTTTGCCTCTAGGGAGAGATTTTCATTAGTGTTGTTGTGGAGAGAGTTTGTATTCTTGCAACTCCATTGTATTTTCTTGCAGGGATGTAATCGTATTGATGGAATAATAAAGATTGGTGTCATGTTCAGCTTCTAAATATTGTTCTCCTCCATAGGTCTCTAAGCTTCCTTGGGCTTGGCCATCCCAGGAACCTCAAAGACCTTTTGTATCATTTTATTTCCTTCTTTTCATTGTTTATTCAGATGCATCTCTAGTTTTTATTTCTTTCTAATTCTGCATTTAGAATTAATGATTTCTTGTTGTAGGATTGAGTTAAATGGTTGATGTAAGTTCTTTTACAGGATGACAAGAATTATTTCATCCTTGGAAAATCTTTGGAAGTTCATAATAATCATTGAGTTGCTGGGATTAGTCTTCTTATTCCCAAATCTAGATTGTTCGACCTCCTTTTTAGAAAATAACAATAAATTTATGCTACTTTTTAAAGCATGCTAACGAGATTCAATTGAATTGATTCCACTTGAATTAGATCACAAAAAAATTCTAGTTCATAACAAAAATTACCCATTTGCATTTGCACTTGATTTGGTTAAGCATTTTTTAGCTTTACTAGCTCACTAGTTCTCAAATTTCTAGATTTTCGACTAGTAATGTTTTTTATTTTTTTTGCATGGGTTAACATAGGTCTTTTTGAGTGATTCCAATTGGAATAGGGACCTAAGACATCCTAATTAATAAAAAAAATTGTCCCATCCAATTTGGATTTGATTTTCTTTGTCATTAAACCCTCGCCAATTTCATCATTTCACAAGGAAACTTCTCCAAACTTTTTGAGAAAATCCATCCATTTCCCAACTATGGTTTTGAGTTCTGAGTGATCCTAAGAATTTTCCCACTCCATTACACCCATCACACACCTTTCCTAGGCCTCCCATCACCTCCAACACCTCACATTTTTCTCTCGGCTATATATTGTAGGTTCACTGTAATTCTTACAGGATCATCTTGTAGGTTTCTAGTACATCCTGTAGGCTTTCCTGAAATGGCATGTTTTGAGGTTGAATTGAGGGAAAACCTCTAGGAAGTCACCAAAAGCCTCCCAAATGTATCCCACACCATCCAACCATCTCCTAACCCTTCCATCCAACCTCCAACATCCTTAATTCACCTGCCACATCACCAAAGGAAATTAGTTTGCATATTTGATTTTGCATGAAAAGACAAAAACAGATTTATTTTAGTCCCTTTACTTGCACATTAGCGATGTTTTATGCTTCTTACTTACATGCTTAGATAGTAGCATTTGGTTCGTGATAATTTAGCATTATTAGGAAATGGTGTGATTTAGCATTGAATTTCCGTCTCTTTCCTTGTACTTTCTTTCTTGTAATAGGTTAAGGTTGCATTTCAAACATTTCATTTTCTGCAGTTAGTTTAGGATTTGACTTTAGTACATGCATTCCATTACATTATGATAGAAAAGGAAGGACACATTGTATACCACACATATAGTGCCGACACCTCTTAAGTTTGTACGAACCCCGGGTTGATAATTAAAGTCGGTAGCCTTGGGAGTTGCAACATTCTTGTTGCAATACCGAGGCTCATCACTCTTTGGCGTCGTTGCTGTGGAGGTGTCAAAGTATGCATTGTTTTCTTCCTTAGTAGATTCATTTCTTTTTAATCTTTTCAAAAGCAAGAAAATAATTGCACTAGTATATTTCATTTCAAAAATAGAAAAGTGAATTGCATTAGTGTTTTCATTCAATCATAACATCAACAACCAAAAATCTCCAACACCAACCCACCCCACTAATTGATCACGTGGTGCAGTAAGAGCCACATCACGATTCACTTTTGCAGGTAGAAGAAGAAGATGACAAATAATGTAGAAGAAATGGATGGAGATGATGACAATGAGGAAGATCCTCTCAGATTTCCCATTCAAGATACTGATGGTAGTGTGCACAAGAAGAACATCTCTCCCTCTTTTCTTCCAAAATTTCATGGTCTAAGGTCAGAGGATCCGGAAACCTTTCTCTTTGAATTTGAAATTATTTGTAGATCTTATGGTTACTTATTAAAAACTCAAAAACTGAGATTGTTTCCGGCAACTTTGAAGGATAGAGCTCTTAAATGGTTTATGAGTTTAGGGACTAATTCAATAAGATCATGGAATGATATGCAAAATATATTTATAGAAAAATATAAAGATCATGATCTTAAAGAAGAAATATTTAGAATGAATCAAAGAGAAGATAAGAGCCTTGAAGATCTAATAGAGAGGTTCATGTACAATGTTAAGAGGGGAAAACTACATCATTTAGGATCCGACACACTAAAAATCCTCTTACTTAGAACAATTAGGGATGAGTGGATTGATCTCCTTAATCTCATGAGTAGAGGTGATGTATATCAATTATCATTTGAGGGAATTTGTGAAACATGCAAACACATATCAAGAGGAAAAGCAAAAGTAGCTAAATCAGCATCAAGATCGATAAGTAAAGCTAAACTTGGAAATTTGTTTGATGATTTTAAAACAAATATTCTTAGAAATCTATCAAAACAATTAGAAATGTTAAGAATGTAAGATGAAGGAAAAGAAAATGCTGATATTTGTGTTGTAGAATCACATGATGTTAAACATTGTCCATCATTACCAAGGTTGAAGGAAGTTCACCAAGAGGACAATGGAGCGAATCAATCACCAATGCAACTATGTTATGTAGCTCCAAGAGGACCATGGCAACCTATTTAGCCTAATATGATGCAAGATCCTAATTCACAATTTCAAGGTTATGCATATCCACCTCAAAGTAATTGGAACACACCCTTTCCATGGCAACATTGGCCATATCAACCCTAAAACCAATCTTGGCAACAAGGTTGGCAATGGAATTATGGGAGCCATCCACAATATCCTCAATATTTTCCTCAATATCCTCCATACCAAACTCCATGTTATCCTTACCATTCACCTCCACCACAACCACAACCCCATCCACATCCATCTCAAATATACACTCCCACTCAACTACTTGTACCACCATTTCCAAACCTACACATTGAAGTAGCTCAGCCCACTTACAATGCTGAGGTACAACACTTCCAAACATCTCCTCTTGAGGCCAATGGTATTCACCATAGCTCAGGAAGAGTATTGCAGAAAAGATATTATCTTGATATCATTGAAGGACCACATCCAGAAGAAGAATATTCAAATTAGAAGACTACGGAACCATGGGCTACGATTGATGAAGAGCGGACATCAAAATCAGAAATTAAGAGAACTCCCTCATGGTTACCATCAAATCCTCCATGTATTCAAGAGAACAATCAGCAAAAAGAGGAATATTTGAAGGTGATAGTATAAGAAGACATGAAGAATGATCCAAATAAGCAAAAGGACCAAGGACATCACAACTATATTGAAATATGGTTCTAGACAGTCACTAAGTTGCAACAATACTCTATTCTTCAATTGTGCTTGTATTCATCAAAGTCAAAACATTTGATCACTCAAATTCAAGTATCTATCAAAACATACATTTCAAACCTCCACATCATTTTGTCTGTGATCTTGATGTGCACATGGCTCCATTGGAAGTATTCTTATACTTGAACGTGATTTTGTTTTTCAAGTAGGGTAGGGTAGAATGTTTTTTGAAAAATAAGAGAAAAAAATAAAAATCTAAGGTCAAAACCTCCTTGGAGGTGCCTCACATTGGCTCATCAATTGAAAACCTCCTTTGAGGCGCCTAGGCAGACCTACTAGTTGAAAACCTCATTGAGGTAGCTAGTAGGCCCAGAAGAAAAAAAAATAAAAGAAAAAATAAAAGAATCCTTGCTCCATGCATGCATGTACTCTCCAACATCTGCAAGCAACAAGAACAAGTTGGTACCAAAAGGGAAACTGGTCAAGCCTAGTCAAAAGAAGTCAAATTTTGACTTTCTACTACTTCACTCAAATGCTCCAACAAGGCCAAGGCCATGCCAATCCATCACCCTCATCTATTTTCACCATCCACCCATCATTCTCAAGATTCTACCACTCATTTTCCTCGCTGTCCTAAAAAACTACAGGATGCTTTGTTTTACTACATGATATAAAAATATATAGAGCAAAAATTTGTTTTTACCATAACTTGAAAACCATGCATCCATTTGCCAAGTTGTTTCAGGGGGAGATGCATATGGATGATGGTAACATACTCAAGAAATTTCAGCAAATTCCAGTGCACGGTTTCCAATAAATTAGCCTCCATCACCTTCAACCATTTTTACATTTTCTCAATATCCGTGCATCCATTTAAAAATTTGTTTCATGGGGAGATGAATATGGATTATGGTAACATTCCCAAGCCATTTAAGCAAATTCTAGTGCATGGTTTCCAAGAAATCGGCCTCCATCACCTTCAACCATTTTTATTTTTTCTCAAGATCCGTGCATCCATGGACCAAAATGTTTATATGGGGAGGTGCATAATGATGATGGAAACATGCTCAAGAAGTTTCAGCTGAATCCAGTCTACTGTTTGGGAGATATGGACAAAACAAGTCGTTGTCCTGTAAACCTACAGGATATATAACAACACCTATAGGATTGGCAGTGAGTAGTTTTAAAGGAGATCCAGAAGTCAAAGAGGCTCCTCCAAAGCTTAACAGCAGCATCAGGATCATTAGCATCACCATCCAACACCTGCACATCAACATCAACTCAGCAACAACATGCATGTCTCTCCAACAACTATCAGGTACGTACAGGTATGAGATATTCTTGACCTCTTCTCTTGAGCATATTATAGTTAGAAATTTGTTGTCAGTGCATGAGAGATGAGGTTTTATAAGCTAAGGATGGGTCAGCAGTCTCAGCCGCCTTCAACTAGTTGATTGCAGCTCACCCTTTCACTCATACAATGTTGAAAAGTCAAATTATGAAGGGTGATGATTTCAAGGAATGAGGACAGCAATTAAAAGAAGAAATTTTTGCAAAGGCCAAGGTCACCACAACACTCCAAGCCCTCCATCCACTTTATATTCACTATCTATTCATCATTCATCCATCCCATTTCATTCTTGAAAAAAAAAACAAAGAGAGCAGCCTCTCAATTTTCATAAAATTTCCATTTGCAGGTCAGCAAGAAGGACGGTCAAAGAGCAAAAGGAGAATCACAAAGAGACCTCTGTCACTCACATTTTTATTTTACCACTCATTACTATCCATTCCTCCACCATTTCTTTCATTTTTTCCACTCCTTTACTTCAGTTTATAAAGGGACTGTGTTTTCTACAGGATGATCCTATAGGAATTACAGTGACCCAGAAATCCTACAAGAGGCAGTCCTAAGGAAAATAAATGGTGGAAGAAGGTAGCAGAATGTTGATAAGGGTGTGGAAGACCTTTCCAAACTGAAAAAAATAAAAAAAAATAAAAATTCAAGAACCATCTTGAATAAGGGGAAGAAGGCAAACTAATGGTCTCGATAAACAAGGATTTTTCTTTGCACAAATATGTCTTTTGGCTTGTCCTTGCAAAACTTACAGCCAAGATTCTTAATGCACAAAAGAGAGGCCACCAGGACCATGGATGAGGCACAATGAGGTCACTAAGTTGCTCAAAGGATGAGCAACACTTTCACCAGGGGGTATGATGGGCCTCTAAATTAGACATAAATTAAGGCCCATGTCTCTAATTTAAAACATAAATTAAGGCCTATGACCATCCTTCAGCACATTAAACCTCTCTTTTTGCATTAAATAATTTATTTTTAACTTTAATATATTCATTAGGAAGGTTTATGAATAATTGAATATTTGTGCCTAATATTATTTATTTTTCTGGAATATTATGAGAATATTGGGTAGATTATGAAGAGTTGGAGGAGGAGAAAATTTAGGGACTTGTTCCCTACTACTGGAGGATCAATAATAAATAATAAGTCAATAAGATATTATGGAATTATGGCACAAATTGTGGAACTCCAATGATTGAGAAGATCTAGGAATGTGTTCCACTAATCAAGGGAGCAGATCCACTAATCAATGGATTTTGGTGGGGAAAGCTTCCTCCATTCATGGGGAATGATTCTTAATCATTTTGTATAAGTACCAAGTCGAATTTGCCTCTAGGGAATGATTGAGAAAATCTAGGAATTTGTTCCTTGCCATTTAATGCAAATTCCTAGTATTGGGGACTAGATCCACTAATCAAGGGATTTTGGTGGGGAAAGCTTCCTCCATTCATAGGGAATGATTCCTAGTCATTTTATATATGTACCAATTCTAATTTTTCTCTAGGGATAGATTTTCATTAGTGTTATTGTGGAGAGAGCTTGTATTCTTGCAGCTCCATTGTATTTCCTTGCAAGGATGTAATCGTATTGATGGAATAATGAAGATTGGTGTCATACTCAACTTCTAAATCTTGTTCTCCTCCATAGGTATCTAAGTTTCCTTGGGCTTGGTCATCTAAGAAACCTTAGAGTCATTTTGTATCATTTGTTTCCTTCTTTTCATTTCTTATTCACATGCATTTCTAGTTTTTATTTCTTTCTATTTCTGCATTTAGAATTAATGATTTTTTGTTGTAGGATTGAGTTAAATAGTTGATGTAAGTTCTTTTACAGGATGACAAGAATTATTTCATCCTTGTAAAAGCTTTGGAAGTTCATAATAATCATTGAGTTGCTTGGATTAGTCTTCTTATTCCCAAATCTAGATTGTTGGACCTCCTTTTTAGCAAAGAATAATAAATTTCTGCTATTTTTTAGAGCATTCTAATGAGCTTCAATATAATTGATTCCACTTGAATTAGATCAAAAAAACATTCTAGTTCATAACAAAAATTACCCATTTGCATTTTCACTTGATTTGGTTAGGCATTTTTTAGATTTACTAGCTCACTAGTTCTCAAATTTCTAGATTTTTGACTAGTAATGTTTTTTTATTTTTTTTTGCATGGGTTAACATAGGTCTTTTTGAGTGATTCCAATTGGAATAGGGAGCTAAGACATCCTAGTCAATAAAAAAAAAAAATCTCATCCAATTTTGATTTGATTTTCTTGGTCATTAAACCCTCGCCAATTTCATCATTTCACAAGGAAACTTTTCCAAGATTTTTTAGAAAATCCATCCATCTCCCAACTTTGGTTTTGAGTTTTGAGTGATCATAGGAATTTTCCCACTCCATTCCACCAATAACACACCTTTCCTAGGCCTCCCATCACCTTCAATACCTCGCATTTTTCTCTCGGTTGTATCATGTAGGTTCATTGTAATTCCTACATGATCATCCTGCAGGTTTCTAGTACATCCTGTAGGTTTTCCTAAAATAGCCTGTTATAAGGCCAAATTGAGAGAAAACCTCTAGGAGGTCACCAAAATCCTCCCAAGTGTATCCCACACCACCCAACCATCTCCTAACCCTTCCATCCAACCTCCAACATCCTTAATTCACCTACCACATCACCAAAGGAAATTAGTTTGCATATTTGATTTTGCATGAAAAGACAAAAAGACCAAAACAGATTTATTTCAGTCCCTTTACTTGCACATTAATGATGTTTGATGATTCTTACTTCCATGCTTAGATAGTAGCATTTGGTTCATGATAATTTAGCATTATTTCAAAGCATAGTTTCTTGGAAATTAATTAGGAAATGGTGTGATTTAGCATTGAATTTTCGTCTCTTTCCTTGTACTTTCTTTCTTGCAATATGCTAAGGTTCCATTTCGAACATTTCATTTTCTGCAATTAGTTTAGGATTTGACTTCAGTACATGCATTCCATTACATCATGACAGCAAAGGAAGGACACATTGTATGCCGCACATATAGTTCCGACAACTCTTAAGTTTGTACGAACCCCGAGTTGATAATTAAAGTTAGTAGCCTCGAGAGTTGCATCATTCTTGTTGTAATACCGAGGCTCATCACTACTGACATCCTTGTCAGGCTAGAAACCCTCCTGATGCTGAAGCTCTCTATGCAGCTATCTTGTGCTCCCTCTACTGTATCTGCGTTGCTGCAACAACTGTATGCCTCTCACACTGCGAAAAACACATTTGTGCCTTCCTACATTGCTGCAACCCTCTCTGCACTGCCAGGGACTACTACACTCTAGCACTGTTATGTCGCTCCATCTGCATCTGCTTCTACTGACATCCGCCATCTTGTTGTTGTCACTTCGAGACTCCCATAGCCAAATATGATCCAATAGTTTGGATACCTGAAGGATCCTGCCCCTCATCCCCTGTAGTCCTCCTAAATACAACTCTATGTCTCCTCGCCTCTTCTCTAGAGGTACATGAGCACTCATGGCACAATCATCATCATCCTCTACCTCCTATGTGTGTGGTTTGTTCGATTCAGGAAAGAAGTTGTTTTTAGTTTCATTTATCATGCTTTGGATTTGATTGATGCTTGTTTGTTCGGAATTGTGAAAATTTTCATTAAAGTGCTTTATGTGAAATATTCATTTTGCATTTTATGAAAATAAGAACACCATTCTAGTTTACTTAAGCAGAAATATTACATTAGTAGCGTTATTGAGAAGCTAGAATTGCATCATCATAAGCATTGGAAATGAAATGAAACTTCTTCTGCTGTTATAGGAAGATTAAGTGAATTTAGGAGATTTATTAGAGAAAGATTTCATTGTTTGATTGTTGCATTGAATTTGTGTTCTCTATCTCTCAATTAGTGATAACTTTCATCGAAGACAAAGATCTCTTTTCTCGTATAACTACATATAGGAGTTTTCATATGATAGTGGTAGGGCATTGTAATTGAAACCCACTTCAAGATCAACTGTTAAAATTTATTGAATTAACCTAAGGAAGCATTGAAACTTAACGCTCACATTTAGTGGTCTAGGCTAGAGACGTGTTCTTACGTCTTTAAACCTAGCAGTTGTCGTTAGCTTCGGCATTAGCCAGCGCTGGTACGGATTTATGCTCCCTGTACCGTCGAGTATATAATGGGAGATTTAGGCTACAATCCTTTATCCATAGGAAGCCGATTCGGCCGCCTTGCAAACGTGATACACCGAACAAAACATTCGGGGAGATTGCTTGCCTGTACTTCTTGGTTCGCGAGGAGGTATTCTACAGTTCACGGTTTCCTGGTAATCCTTTTTACCTAGATCATCTAGAGCTATCACTTTTTATCTTTACTGACTCTTTAAACTTGAAAAGATCATCAAACACTTTTCCTTTCGAGCTCATTAACTTCGAAAGGAACTAGAGTCACCTTTTGCCCCTTTCTTGACTCTTAAAACATGAAAAGGCAAAGTTTTATTTTAGTGTTCTAAAATTAACTTCCCATAAAATATTCTTGATTAAAGTTATCTTCCTTAGTGATTCTTTAGGTTCATTTCCAATGGCAACATTTCCAGATTCTACCAGTCAAGGATTCCCCTCAGATGGGAATCCTGGTCCTTTTCCTTCTTTCGGAAATGCTGGTGCTCCTTATATGGCAACGTTGTCCCTCCTTGGGTTAACCATTGGTTTACCTGTCTAGTTGTTTTCGACTTTGGTGGTCCCGAGCGTCCCAACTCCTGTCCAAACGTCTCCTTCATTTGAATCATGTCATGATGATTCTAAGGTTGATCCCTTGCCTTCTTCCCCCATTTATTCCTCTTCCTCTTCTACTTCACCTGGTGAAAGTTTGAAATCTAGTAACCAAGAGGCTAATAAGAAGAAGAAGAAGACGAAGAAGAAGAAGTTAGATAAGCGAGAGGCCAACCGTGTAGCTATTACTCCAAATGCACCTCCCGTCGACAAACCTTTTGATCCTACACGGAAGGTCAAATTCCCTTGCAAGTTATGTAAGGGAAACCATCTCCTTCTAGACTGTCCTGGAATTCCCAGAGTCTTAGAGGTATGGTCTCAAAACTTGAAATGACCATCCCCGTCGACCTCTAGAGATCATGTCAATGTTACGCCTTCAACTAGTGATGGTAAGAAGAAGGGAAATATTAGATCCCCTGTAGGTTATGTGAAGGAGAACATCTTCTTCACCTTTGTCCTCTTATAGATAAAGCTTCCAAAGTTTTGGAAAAACCTGTAGCTCCTCAACCCCAACTTCCTGTTGGTTATTAGAGGCTTTCTTCTGACCCTCTCTCAGTTGGTAAAGATATTGACTCGGATTCATCTCTTGCCCATCCTGCTCTTCTTGAGCGGAACTCTCTTGTGTCTATTCTTGACTAACCAATGGTCAAAAAGAGTGTCGACTTGGTTTCACCACCAATTGCTCACTTTATTTCGGAAGAGAGTGGTGATCGTACTGCTCATGTTCTTCTCATCTCCTCAGATTCTCATGAATCGAAGAGTGACCCTCCCACCCCAGTTGTTCAGGAGAGTCCTTCTATTCTTGCAGAGCATGGGGGAAATCATATGATGCCCCCACCAAGTAGTTCTGCCGTTTCTTTCGATTGGAGTCACTTGACTGCTTTCTGCCTCCCCTCTTATGTGCCTTTCCAGATCACAATACAAGCCTATAATATGGTGGTACCTGGCACTATATTAGATGAAGGTGCGTATGTTAGCATTATGTCTTCTACTACTTGGCAAGCTATGTGTTCCCCACAACTTGTGCCTGTCACCCAAAATCTGTTGGTTTTCAATGGAGGAACCAATCAACCTTTAGGGATCCTTCCGAAGTTCCCTATTACTTTGGGAGGAAGACCGTCTATATAGACATTATGGTAGTCCAAGGTCTGTTAGATTTCAATATTCTCCTTGGACACAACTATGTTTATGTCATGGGAGCTCTTGTTTCTTCACTTTTCCGTGTGGTTTGTTTTCCGCACAAAGGGAGAATTGTGACTATTGATCAACTGCCGTTCATTGGTCATCAGGCGCCTCCTTTACAACCATCGTCCCCTATCGGCTCTTGTTTGAAAGCAGTACCTTCCCTGCTACAAGTCAATTATGTGGCTACCCGTTCCGTGTCCACATCTATGTCACACAAATGGTATAGTACATTATTTACTGGGGGCATTGGAACCCGATCTGTCTTTGGTACCAAATGACATGTATCCCTCCCGGAGCATGGTCCTTCCGTCTAGTGAAGACCTCTTGGGAGCCATGTTCTCGTATGGTTCATGAACAGGGTCATGAGGATAGTTCTTGGTCTTGTGTCAACCTCGTTAAAAGTTGAAACAAAGGGCATGAGCATAGTTCTTTGTCTTCTGTCAATCTCGTTAAAAAATGAAACCCCTCCCTTTTCCAAATCGAGTCTTTGATTAAGATCTCATAAAATCTCAGTTGAGTCTTTCCAAGATATCGAAAGTGAACCTTCATTCCATCCACCTAGTTGATTGAAATGAAGCTTAGGGGGCATGTACCTCGTTTGAGTCATTATGCTGGGGGCATACAAACTTATAGTAAGCATAGTTTTTCGTTTAAAGCTTGTATAAACATGAAACTGAACCCAAGAAAAGTTCTCCATGGTTCAAGCTTGTGTAAAAATGAACCCATGTTCGATTTACATTTCATGATTGCTTTTTTTATCAACTAATTTCTGCTAGATGAGCCTTGGTTGTTTCATTCCATCGCCACCATCTCTTTGGCCAATCATATGCTTTCACTTGGTTGTTTTTCCTTTCCTGAGGAACCCTAGCGATGAGTGGTTTTGTTAGCTAGCCTCTTGACCATTACATGTTTTGAGCAATTCCTCCATTGTCGGAACTAGTTGCTACCCTTTATACCACTCGTTCCTCTAGGTCGAGTTACGTTTCAGCTCTTTTCTTGACTCATAAAACTCAAATGAAAAGATTGCCGAGTATTTGTCCCTTTTGACTCGTAAAAGAGAATAAAATGGGGGGTCTTCTTTCAAGCTCTTTTTTTACCCTTTAAAATTGAAAATATGGCCAATTCCTTGTCGTTTCAAACTCATTAACAAATGTGAAACACCATTTGCCCAGTATAAGTTTATCCCTTTTTCGGGCTAGGATGCACTATTTATGAAAAAGGTACTCCTTGACTAAAATGGTCAAGCAGTTCTCTCAAGTATTGTTTTCTACCTTTTCGTGCTTGAGAGACACAAATGTACGAAAAGGGAACATGTGAAGTTTTCTTTACGTGTCTTTTCCAAACTCTCTAAACATGAAAAAGATACCGAGTTACACCTTTCTCAGACTCGTTAAATTATTAAATAAAATCGGATTCGTCATCATGACGAACATGAGATTCTCCTTCCTAGGGATCATTAAACTTACTAGGTCAGATTCATCCGAAGGATGAAATTACAATGCAAGCATATGTTATCCCCTTCAAGCTTGCAATTAAAAAATAATTGGGGTACTCGCCAGAAATGGTGGGGGAAAATTTGGAAATCTATCAGTCGTGTCGGCAGCTCACTCTTGAACATGACACTCTTTGCTTCGTGTCGGATTGGGACATTCTCCTTTGTATCGTTGACCTTCCTGGATTTGGACCGTTCATTTTCACCTTCCATCTGATCTCTACCACATCATTATGACCACCAATCTCATGGATCCAAAAGCTGCCAAACTTCCAAGTTGTGTCGCTGATATGTTCAAGACTTGTCCTTTTGCAGTTACACTTACCTCTGATTCTCTGTATCATCCAAAATCATTTTGCATCCTCTTGTCTCACGTCAATGATGTTGGATTCATTATGGCCCTCCTTCAACATGGTCATTTTCCGTCAACATCAACTCATTATCTGGGAAGTTGATCGAGAGGCTCCCTTCCAGTGCCTTAGAGCTTACATGCCTTAATTGCAAGTTCTTCGTGCTTTACAACAAGTTCACATCAATGGCTTTCGATCGAGTGATTTCACGGGTGTTCGACTTCAATTCCTGTATTCACATTCCATGAATTGTGCTGATAGTACCTTGAGGGCCATTGTCATTATTGGTGGTTTCTCTTGCACTTGTTAACAATTTACATTATTGACTGGTAATCAAGCGAATTTCTAGAATGTTTGAAGTCAACACATCCATTTGCATGCTATGATCTGTACTTTGATCTGGTTGTGTTGGAGCTCAAGACCCTCGACTCATATCACAAAAATTCCAGGTTGCGAAGTGATGTGACATGGTTATGATGATATGCATGTCTCTTTTAGTTGATTGGTTGTGACCAGACCATGAGTTATCATATGTGATCCTTCTCATTATTAGATGGCTACGACCATATATTGGTTTCGTTATGATCCTCTTTGACAGATGGTTGTGCCCATATATGGGTCCATTTACATGATCATTCTATGGATTGTTGCGTACATTCCATGATTCATGTATCATTTGACAGAGATCTCAGTTTATGTATCTGTATCTGTAATTTCTTGCAGGTTTTCCGATAGCAGATCATCTCCCCACACTGATTTATAAAGAATTTCATCCCTCACTCCGGCTTGGCCTTCACGCTTTAGGGGGCATCTGTTACATATCATTTTGTCACTGTCCCTGTACTCCCCGTTCCTTGATCCTAGAGGACCTCTAAAGTGAACCTCGTATGCTTTACCTTCATGGATAAACTCCCATTATGTCCTTCTTCATGAGCAGATCATTTCCCTTTTGCACCATTTCCCCAGAAACTTTTTTTTTGCCCAGTTTACAAAGCCGGCGCTAATGACCTTTGTCTTCCCCACACCGATGTGCAGAGATTAGCACTATTCTCTGGGCCAATCGGTGCAACTGAGCTGTGTTCCAGTGCATCAGTCGTGTTATGGAAAGTTTTTTAAATTAGCACCGAAGCTTCCAACTCTAGAAGCTTCGTAATAGAAGTCTGGTAAATGGTTTGGCCGGATGGGGTCGAAGATGACAGTTTGGGCTCCTTTCCCCTATAATGATGGAACTAACTCAAGGGATAAGTCTTTATCCCATGAGAAGAGGATCCATCTTCATCCATATTCCCTATATAAACCTCCCTTCTTCCCAAGCACAAGCTAGTTAGAGTGTTGGCTGAGTGTGAGTATACCATTTTGATAGACAAGAAAGCTATTACTAGTTGTAGCTACCTAGCTGTGTGAGGGAGAAGTGTGTTTTGGTTTGGAGTGAAGCCCAAAGGGAAGAGCCTTTAAACTATTGTTGTTTGAAGCCATCATGGAATGCTAGAAGAAGTGTGTGGGAACCCAGTCTTGTCAGAGGAAGACTGCAGTGTCAAGATGAATGGTTGTAATCTCTCTTTGATATTAATATATGCAACTATCGATTGATTTTCTACATGTTTTGTAATATTACATATCCATGTCTTAATGTTTCTTGACTTGTTAAGTAGGTTGAATTGCAATTTGTCTATTATTATGTTTGTTTGTTGTTGTTGTTTACTTGCATCAGGAGCTTGAAGAAGGAAGCGAGATATTGTTGGAGCAAGCAAGCAAGGACATCATTAAGCAGGATCAGTGACCAAGAGGTAGGCCCTCTTGATTGATTATAACCCAAGGAAATCTTCCATAGAATGTATCTATTGTGGCTAGACCCATTATCGGGCTAGAGGAATTCATTCGTGTCTGCACTTATAATTTTACTTCATTACAGGAACCAGTACCTGTGTTGATGCTTGGCCTTCCTGCCCAACATCCTTTACATTGCTGCATCCTATACTGCTGCCCATGGCTCTACCACTACCACTACTACATCTGTATAGAAACTCCCTCTGCATCCGTGCTGTTGTTGGTCATTCCTCCCAACAATGCATGTGCACTACATCCCTCTCTCAACGTGCTGCATCGTTTTTCCCATAGCATTACCACTGCACTACAACTCAGTTACTGAGATGATGGTAACTAATCCAGCCAACTACTAACATCCTTTTTAGGCTAGAAACCCTCTTGATGTTGAAGCTCTCTCTGCTACTATCTTGTGCTCCCTCTGCTGCCTCTACACTGTTGGAACAACTTTGTGCCTCTCGCATTGCTACAAACACCTCTGTGCCTTCTTGCACTACTGCAACCTCCTCTGTGTTTCTCACACTGCTGCAACCCTCTCTGCACTGCCAAGGACTACTGCACTCTAGCACTGTTCTGCCACTCCATCTGCATCCACTTATAATGACATCCACCATCCTGCTACTATCACTTTGGGGCTCCTGTAGCCTGATATGATCCAATAGTTTGGGTACCTGAAGGATCCTCCCACCCATCTCTTATAGTCCTCCTGAATACAACTCGATGTCTCCCCACCTGTTCCCTAGAGGTACATGAGAACTCATGGAAAAATCCATATGTTCGCAGTCCGGCTGGGGAAAAAAAGACACAAAGAATATCGGCGATGAGTTGTAGGAACAATGTTTTTGGGGATTTTGGTTCCCCAACAATCATCATCCTCTACCTCCTTCTCTGCCTTCACTGGCACTGCCTTGGAGTCAGACGCCTCTCCCTTATTCTTCTTCCTAGGACACTGGGTTGCATAATGGCCCAGCTCCCCACAGTTGAAGCACTTAATCTTGGAGAGGTCCTTTTTCTTCCTCTTCCCTTGCTACCTCGCAGATTCTAGAGTCGCATCCTCTTCCTCCTCTTTCTTGACCCGGGCTCCTTTGCCACTACTTCCTGCATTGGTCAGTCATCTGATCTCTTATTGGCGAAGATATGCCCACATTTCTTCCCAATTTGGAGGATTTGATCTACCCAAAATGATTTGGACAAATGTCTCCCACCCATTGGAGACTGCATTCAAGGCAGTCCTCACCATTAACTCCTGATCTGTTGTGGCCCCTATGGAAGTGAGTTGGTCTCGAATCTCCTGCAACCTACTGAGGAAGTGATCTATCTGCTCCCCCTTCTGCATTTGATACGATCGCAACTGATTCTCCAATACCATCTTCCTCTGCACAGAAGTGCCCTAATACAATGTCGTCAAGGTGTCCCACATCTCCTTTATCGTATTCTTCTCAGCAATATGATGAACTACATGATCCTTGACCCCATAAAAGATTATGCACTTTGCTTTGGCCATCACATCCTCATACTTTTCATTATCAATTGGGTTGACTAGGATAGCCACGGTTCTCAAGGTGAAGGCCTTCATGCGATGTATATCTAGGACAGATAGGATCTTGGCCTTCCATATGACAAAGTTGGATGCCCCGTCCAGCCTATCCTAATCCCTCAGTCTATTCATTGCCATCTCTGCTCTTCTTTTTGACTCCTCTGAGTCTGTACTTCCCTCCTGGAAGTTCTCTCTTTGACTCCTTTTGAGTCTCTACTTCCCTCCTGGAAGTTCTCTTATAGACTCCATTTGAGTCTGGATTTCCCTCCTGGAAATCCTTATGCCAACAGTCAAATCGTACCTCTCCGATCCGCTTTGCTCCTGCAATATTGATCTGGATTTCTTGGCTAGAAATTTGCCTACGTAGCGACTCCCTCTACCTTGGTTCTGTCCCATTAGGTACTATTCTTCCTCGACAGCAACAGCACCCCACCATCTTCACACTCCACAATCTGCCCACAGCTTCCTATGCCCCAGCAACTAAAGAACTAAGCCTCTAGGCTCTGCGCAATCCTGGTAGTGGCTGAATCGCTCCACTAGCCAACTGCGTCACTTCTAATTGGCTGAGCAAGATGACGTGGACCTTCGTGAGCCTCTTCTGCCTCTGACTACTTCTGGGTTAGCCCCTTCTCTAGCTCGAACTGATGACGCAGGCCCTTTTCGTCACCCCTTCTCTGCTGCTTTCTACTTCGGAACAACTTCTGTCTCTTGGGATAGTTGTTTCTACTACAAATTTTCTGATTCAGCTGGTGCCTTCAGCTCTCCTATGATCTAAAACACTCTGATACCATGTTGAAATTTCTAAGTCTAACGCATTAGAAATTTTCCTGCACTATCTGATTTATTTCACCTACTTGTTTAATTACTGAACAAGTTATTTAACCATATAAACACTGAAATAAAAACAATGTAGTCTCAACCCTGTACAAATCATCAACTGAAAGAAATAGACAAACACACAAGGGACACCATTATTTTTGGACAATTGTCCCCGGAAAAACCCAACTTGGGAAAAATGGTGTAGCAGTTCCGAGGGTTTTATTATTAAGCAGCTTTTCTTGAGTACAACTAGGTGCCAAACTGGCTGACCCTATAGAGAAATTAATCTGGCAGTAGTACCTCTTTTCGGAAGTAGATATTCTAAAAATATGCTCCATGAAACTCCCTCCAATGCCTCACTGAGGCTTTGCATCAGCCCTCCTGGCCTCTGTGTCAGCCTAAAACCCTCTGCGTCAGCCCTGTGAGGCTTTGCGCAGCCTCTCTGGCCCTCTGTGTCACTTCTGCAACCTCTGTGTCACTCAAGCAGGCCCTCTGGCCCTCTGTGCAGTCACTACTGGCCTCTACGTGGCTCCTGTTCGCTTTGTGTCTACCTCTGTGCTGGTCTTTCATTAGTATCTCTACATCTCTACTATGTACTCACTGCCCCTCGCTACAACTCTGATCACTGGTACGATTTCTCTTATAAAACCCCGCTCTAAAAAATCGAAATGACTGATCACTCTGGTGTATCTCCAACTGACCCTCAAGCCTCCTCTTATACTTTTCCTGTTGAGTCTTCAATAACTGAGATTACATCTCTAATCAATAGCTAAGATTAGATTTGGCTTGATCCATGTCATTTAGAAACTTCTAACCCATTTTTATATTAGTACCCATTAATATTTTTATTTTCCTAAGTTTAGACTTAGGAACCCATTAAAAATATTAATTATTTTAATATCTCCTTCAGCTAGTAGAATTTCCCCAAAATGTTTCTAGGTCTTGGAGATCTCATGTGCTTTAGCCTCTCCACCAATTTTCATGGATAGAGCACATCCGATGCTACCCCAAATCAACAAGTGTGAGTCACCGCACTTACTTGAATAGAGATACTGCGTTGATATGCACTGCCTCAAAAGGACAAGTGCGATGGGGTAAATTCACTTAAAAAATGAAAGAAAACCCCTAACTAAGATCGAAATTAAACTTTCCTAAATTCAATGACAGTCTGAATAAGGCAGATAAGGTCATCTATAGAGGTCCTAAAAGGCTATGGAAAACAAAACCACTAAAGAAGATCTCGTTCCCCAGTGGAATTTCCAAGTTGTTTTGTGGATAAATTCATTCTACGGACAAAAGTAATATCCCAAGACCTAGTGGCTTATTCTACAAAACCAAGACAAAAATACAATGTTTTTCCTTAGCGATGTTTAGAATATGAAAGGAAAACCTACTTGAAATCTAATGCAAGCGTCCTTCTTCTCCTTACATATTAGCCCTAACTCCAACTCCAATTTCAAAAAGGGGAACCTGCAAATCATCCCAAACAAGAAAGAGAAAAAAAATATACAAGATAATATATACCAAGAACTCTAAACAAAAGGTCAAGGATTCATGTTCTATATATTCATAATCAAGACACAAATATTAATAATGCCAGGAAAATATTACAACCCTTATAGGCCTTGAACTTGTGAATCTCTCCCAGCTTTCTTGTCCTTCCTTTGCCACAATGGAACACATTCAATCACACCTAAAACACATGGATGGATCTGTTGGAACTAATACTGAGAGGGGGGGTGAATCAGTATTAGCAATTCAATAATATTTCATTTCCATAATCAGATTCATATACGCTACTTCAGTTAATGAAACTTGCGTGTATACGCAACTGTATTTAAGGCAACTAGCGTATATCCTGCAAACTTATGATTCAGTTAATTCATCATATGTTGATCTTTAATCAGTGCATCAGAACCATATAAACAGTAACCAGGTGTAGTAAAAACAGAACAGACAATCACACACATGAACACAAGATATAAGGTGGAAACCCAATGTGGGTGAAAACCACCTACTGCAATCGTCTCTATCTTCTTTTTAATAAGAAACTTATTTTACAATTTTTGTACTGGTGTAGTCTTATACTAGTACACAGGCTTCTACCTACAGAAGGCTACAACCTTCTCTCGTTCTCCAGCTTCTCCTGGAAGGGAGCTACAACCCCCTAGCTCTTGTACTAGCTGATATGTTTACTAGTACGTAGGTGCCGGCCTACAGAAGGCTACAACCTTCTATTTTCTTCCAGGGACCACATTTCATAAATTTTTAGACTGGATCCATCAATAACATCATTCAAACATCAAATATATTTGCATCAACCAATCTCCTTTGCACCAACCACAACTGAATCAATCAATCACTTTTTAGAATGCTGTAACCAGAATACAGTAACTAGAGCACAATAACTAGAGCACAGTAACCAGAACTCAGAACACTGCAACAGCAAATAGAAGTAGCTAAAACATATTTTATGAGGTATACGCTACTTCCATGTGTCAAACCTACATGCATACGCTCTTTTCTCAAGGCGAACCTATGTACAGATCTACAAATCAAATTTAAGATGTATACGCTATTTTGATATGAAGAACTAGCGTGTATAAGCGCCTTTTCTAAAGTGAACCTGCATACAGATCTATAAATGATGATTTAAACTTTACAACAATTCCAGACTTCGGTTATACCCAAATCATCATATTTACAGACTACAACATGCGCCAGTTATTCAGATAAAAGATAAAAACCACACAATGATACTTCACTTCAAGCCTTAAGATCTTGACCCATCATTAGATCTTATCCTTCATTAAGCTCTAAGGTTCATCCTTGATTCAGATCTAGCTATGCACCATAACCCAATAACCTGTATTCTAGATCTTGCTCTTCATCAGATATTCAATACTTGGGTGCCTTTGACTAATGATCTTCTCCTCCTTTTATAATCTTAGGCTTTACTCAATACCATGGACCAAAACCACTTAGGACCAATACCTTGGACCAAATACCTGGGGTCAACACTTCGAACTAGATACCTTGGATCAATACCATGGATCAAAATACCATGGACCAAAACTTAGTTTTCCAACATGTACACGCCTTTCCTTCTGTGAAAGTGCGTGTGTACATTATACGCTCCTTTTGGTCTGCTAACCCACGTGTACACGTGGCTTGGTCAATGGGGAACCTGCGTATACCTCTCTTTCTTCAATCTGTGAGTCTGAACTATGATCTGTCATTTGAGTGAGTTGCCATCAAGGACAACACCTGTGTCATAGAGCCAAATCTGTGTCATAATGCCAACAATCTCCCCCTTTGGACTTGATGGCAACCCTAAGTCACTAGTATCTCCCCCTTTGGACTTGATGGCAACCCCAAGTCACTCTCCCCCTTTGTCATCAAGGGCAAAGGGTTATGCTCCCCCTGAGTTCATGTGGATTTCTCTGATATGCTGAAGTGTGCTGATTGAGCTCCATGCTCCCCCTGAATATAAGCAAGGTCTGCAAAAAGATGTTCTAAAAGAAGAACATGACTCTATACATACATCATAAATGACCTTCCTATCACCAATGACTCATACATACATCAATCTCCCAACCAAGTGGGGATATACCAAGGTTGACTCATCCACCCAACCAAGTGGGGATATACCAATTGTTTATACATGTCAAAACAAGAACATTACATCATCCATCCCATGCATAGTGGGGTAACAAAATAGGTCATTTCATGACCTTGACATTAAAAGATATACATGACATAGAGACCAAATATCTGAAACAAGACCATGATATTCATCAGCAACTATCATCAGTAGCATCTGTCAATCAACATCTAGACCAACAACCATGATCTCCCCTTGAACCTGTTCCACTTGAATAAAAAACAACTGTGAATTTGTACCAAGATCTTATAAGATAATGCCAACAATGCATTATTAGAAGTATATGCTCCCCTTGAACCTGTGCCAGATGATCACTGTCAGACCCATATCAGACTCCTTTTATCCTGAGTCTGGCCCACTTCTTTTCTTCAAACCAACATATACACGACTGTATCCACATAAACCAGCGTATGTATGCGGGTACACTTCATAAAAATCGTGTATAACCACTTTTCTCTAAAACAGATAAGTTTTAATAACAGAATGATGCATCAACTACACCCAGCTTTTGTCTGAGATATTCAAATGTCTCTCTGGGTAGTGGTTTGGTGAATATATCAGCAACCTGTTCTTTGGAGGGAACATACTCCAATTTGACCTTTTGTTCAAGCACTTGTTCACGTAGAAAATGATATTTGATGGGTATGTGCTTGGTCTTGGAGTGCATAACTGGATTCTTTGAAATACTGATGACACTCATATTATCACATAGAATGGAGATGGGTGGAGTACATGTGATCTGAATGTCTTGCAATGTTTGCATCATCCAAAGGAGTTGTGTGCAGCAAAATGCAGTAGCCACATATTCTGCTTCAGCTATAGATAATGCAATTGAACTTTGTTTCTTGCTGAACCAAGACACTAATCTGGAATGCATATAGAATGCACCACCACTAGTTCTTTTTCTGTCATCAACGCTTCCTACCCAATCTGCATCTGTATATGCATGAAGTGTAAGATTTGTATCTCTAGGATACCATAAACAAAAATTCTATGTTCCTTGAAGATATTTGAAAATCCTTTTGACTGCCTGAAGGTGTCATTCCTTTGGATTTGCTTGGAATCTTCCAACTATTCCCACTGCATGCATGATGTCTGGTCGGGTACCTATTAGATAAAGCAAACTGCCAATCATGGATTTGTAGGTTGGTTGATGTACTGCTATTGATTCATCATTTGAGCTGAGACTGCATCCTGTTACTATTGGGGTACATACTGGTTTAGAATCTTCCATGTCGTATTTTTTCAAGATCTGCTTCACATATTTGGTTTGTGACAAAAAAATACCATCTTTATTTTGTTGAAATTGTAGACCAAGAAAATATGTAAGCTCACCAAGTAGGGACATTTCAAATTCTTGCTGCATTACCAAAGCAAAATTCTGACTCATGCCTTCTTCATTGCTACCAAAAATGATATCATCAACATACACAACAAATATTAGCAATTTATTATTGTCAATCTTTGTATATAGATTGCTATCAGCTGATCCTTTTGAAAAACCTTGTTGATGGAGATATTTGTTAAGACGGTAATACCAGGCCCTTGGAGCTTGTTTTAGACCATAGAGAGCCTTTCTGAGTCTGCATACAGGTTTTGCATCATTTCCAAGAATGAATCTGTCTGGTTGCTCAATATATACTTCTTTTTCTGAGTCTCCATTAAGAAAGGCAGATTTTACATCCATTTGGTATTCTTTGAATTTCTGAAAACTAGAGAGAGAAAGGAACATTCTTATGGCTTCAAGTCTAGCAACAGGTGCAAAGGTTTCTTCAAAATGTATACCTTCTTGTTGAGCATATCCTTTACAAACAAGTCTGGCCTTGTTTCTAATAACTTCTCCATTTTCATTCAGCTTATTTTTGAATACCCATTTAGTTCCTATGATATTCTTATCATGAGGTCTAGGAACTAATTCCCAAGTATTATTCTTTTCAATTTGCTCAAGTTATTCATTCATGGCCTTGACCCAACAATCATATTTTCATGCTTCATTTACATTTTGAGGTTCGGTGGAGGAAAGCAATGCTAGATAGCTTGAAGCTTCTATAATAGTTCTTCTTGTCTATTACACCTACCTCTTTCTGTCCCAAAATTTGAGTCTCTGTATGATTTTTCTAAACATACCTAGATGGAGTCTTTTCTTCTACCGTTATCTGTTCTTTTGGTGCTTCATTGGTTTCTTCTTCAGAATTGGTCTGGTTTGATGTGTGAGGATAATCCTCATCTTCTTCACAATCTTCGGTTTTTACTTGCTTTGGATTTTTGCATGCTTCATCAACCACAACATCAATACTCTCAATAATTTTCCCAAGTCTTTTATTATAACATTTATATACTTTACTTCGGGAAGAGTAACCAAGGAGAATGCCTTCATCTACTCAGGGTTCAAACTTACCAAGTTTTTCATCAGTCCTTTTGATGTAACATTTGCTTCCAAAAACTTTGAAGTATTTTATAGTAGGAGTCTTACCATACCAAAGTTCATGTGGAGTTTGAGTGTTGTTTACCCGAACATTTGCTTGGTTCAGAATAGTGATGGCAGCGAATGCAACCTCACCTCAGAAGGTTGCAGGAGTTCCAGACTCATCTAGCATAGCACGAGCCATTTGTTGAACAGTTTTGTTCATCCTTTCTACCACTCCATTTTTCTGAGGAGTCCTTGTGGTGGAGAATTTCCTTTTTATTCCATGTTCTTCACAAAAGTCAAAGAACTCATCTGAGGTAAATTCCCCTCCTTGATCAGATCTGAGGCATTTGATTTTGCGATCTGATTCATTTTCAACCAAAGCTTTGAAGGCTTTGAATTTTTCAAATGCTTCATCTTTATGCTTTAGAAGTCCTATCCAACACATTCTGGAAAAATCATCAATGAACAATATAAAGTATTCTTCTCCACGAGGTGACTTTTTCCTTGATGGTCCACATAAATCAGTATGAACAAGTTCAAGAGGCTTACTAGCTGATCCTTCTTTTTCAGGGAAGTGCACTCTGGTTTGCTTACCAAATTGACATGATTTGCATATTGTATTTTCTGGGATGCTGATATCAGGAAGATCACGAACAACCTGGAATCTACATGCTTTTCTTATTTGAGAGAAGCTTAGATGCCCCAATCTTCTGTGCCATAGCCAGTGTTCATCATTTTTGCTTAGATAGCACTGTTGTTGTCCTCCCTTGAGTATGTATAAGTTGTTTGGAGTTCTTAACCTTTGATCATGGCTTCTCTTGTATCAAGCTCATGAACAACACATCTATTTTTATCGAAATACCACTTCATTTCCTTGATCACACATTTGACTGACACTCAACAGGTTATGCTTTAGACCATCAACATACATAACATTCCTAGCTTTAACTTTTTCTTTCAAGAGAATAGAACCTTTACCTTTTATGACAGCAGGAGTGTCATTTCCAAATGAGACCTTCTTTTCCTTTTCTAAGGCATTATATGACTGAAGTTTTTCTTTATCACCTGTCATGTGTTTCGAGCATCCACTGTCGATGTACCACTGATTTTCTTGTCCTTCTGCATACAAGGCTACATATTTCTGTTTGTGGTTCTTTCTTTCTCCATATTTTGGGATTAATGAAGTTTTCTCCTTCCGAGATGTTTGCTGAAATTTACTCCTACATTCAAATTCTTCATGACCGAAGTTGTTGCAGATAGAGCATTCTATTTCATTTTCAAGAAGAGAAAAGTTATTGTAGGTCCGTTTCATGATCCCTGTCACATTCCTTTGATTTCGTGCTTCTCTAGTCATGATGGTCTTGTAAGAAACACATTGAGCAGCTTTGTGTCCAAAGTTATGACATGAAAAACATTGGCCATTAAAGAAGTTCCTGTGATTATCGAATCTACTGACCTGGTGATTGTAGTTGCTATTGATATTCATTCTTGAAACAGATTGAGTATGATTTACCTGAGGTTGGTTGTAGCTTCTGTTCATCCTTGAAGTAAATTGAGCCTGATTTACCTGGTGATATGCTTTATGCCTTTGCTGTCGATTGTCAAACTGTTCACTGCTCTTTGCTGCATCAATATAGCTTTTGGTGGAGGTTGACGACTTTTGTGCTTGGGATGTTTCTTCAGTATATCCAAGACCTATCTTTATCAGAGGAGAACGCTGCACTTTGATAATTTCATTTAAGGTTTTTGATCCTTTAGCAAATCTAATATTGAGAGCTTTTGTTTTCTCAATATCCTTTCTTAGACCCACAATTTCACATTCTAGTTTTTCATTGTGTTTTTCTCTTTCAGCAAGTTGGAATGTCAGAGTATCTATAATCATATTCTTTTCTTCTAAAAAGATTTTGAGTTTAGAGGTTTCTTCATAAAGGTCATCTTCATCTAAAGCATACAAGAAATCATCATCTTCAAAATCCATTAGAAGTCTATAGTCATTACTATTTTCATCTTCATCACTAATTGATAAACCATCACTATCTTCATGCTTATAGTAGCTCTTCTTACTTACACTTTGTTTTCTATTCCATTTTTCTGATTCCTTACCTTTATCAAGCTTATCTTTATGAGGACATTTGGTAGCATAATGATCGACTCTTCCACAAGCAAAACATTTGAAAGGTAGTTTACCTCTGAATCTTCTGGAACCCCGTTGAAGGTTCTTGACAAAGTTTGCATCTTCCTCTCCTTCTGAAATATGTTCTAATTCATTGAGTTCTTCTCTTCCCAAAGCTTTGAATGTGGCTTCTATCATATCTGATGGACCTCCTTCTCCCATTTCAAAAGAAGTTAAGATTCCCTGCAGTTGTGTCATAGTAATAGCCTGAAGATCCTGCTTTTCTTCTATGGCAGATACTTTTGATTCAAACTTAGTAGACAAGGATCTGAAAACCTTTTCAACTAAAGTAACTTCTTTTATCTCTTCACCCAAGTTCTTCATGCAATTAACAATCTCATCTATACATAAGAAGTAACTAGCTATACTTTCATCATTGTGCATATTGAGAGTTTCATATTGAATTTTGAGTGTTTGCAGTTTTGCACGTTTTACCTGATTGTCTCCTTCATAGATTAGAATGATCTTGTCCCATATTTATTTGGCGGTTTTGAGCTACATAACTTTGACAACTTATGATTGTGACAGACTCCCCAATAATGTATTGACAGCCTTGGCATTGGTTTCATATTGCTTTTTACATGCCGTATCTGTAGGAATTGCTTATGGAAATGTATATCTTCCTTCCACGATTTCCCAAACATCTGTTCCAAGAGATTGAAGATAGGCTGCGGTTCTTACCTTCCAATAAATGAAGTTTCTCCCATCAAATATTGGTGGTCTAATGGATCCCTCTCTTTCGTAGTTACTCATGATGATAGATCTTTCTTCAAGCGATCAAGCTTCTTTTGAAGGACCTACTCTGATACCAATTGTTGGAAATAATACTGAGAGGGGGGGTGAATCAATATTAGCAAGTCAATAATATTTCATTTCCATAATCAAATTCATATACGCTACTTCAGTTAATGAAACTTGTGTGTATACGCAACTGTATTTAAGGCAACTAGCGTATATCCTACAAACTTATGATTCAGTTAATTCATCATATGCTGATCTTTAATTAGTGCATCATAACCATATAAACAGTAACCAGGTGCAGTAAAAACAAAACAAACAATCACACACATGAACGCAAGATATAAGGTGGAACCCCAATGTGGGTGAAAACCACCTGCTGCAATCGTCTCTATCTTCTTTTTAATAAGAAACTTCTTTTTACAATTTTTGTACTGGTGCGGTCTTATACCAGTGCATAGGCTTCTACCTGCAGAAGGCTACAACCTTCTCTTGTTCTCCAGCTTCTCTTGGAAGGGAGCTACAACCCCCTAGCTCTTGTACTAGCTGATATGTTTACTAGTACGTAGGTGCCGGCCTACAGAAGGCCACAACCTTCTCTTTTCTTCTGGGGACCACATTTCATAAATTTTCAGTCTAGATCCATCAATAACATCATTCAAACATCAAATATATCTGCATCAACTAATCTCCTTTGCACCAACCACAACTGAATCAATCATTCACTTTTTGGAATGCTGTAACCAGAATACAGGAACTAGAATACAATAATCAAAGCACGATAACCAAAGTGTAGTAACCAGAACTCAGAACACTGCAACAGCAAACAGAAGTAGCTAAAACATATTTTATGAGGTATATGCTACTTCCATGTGTCGAACCTGCGTGCATACGCTCTTTTCTCAAGGTGAACCTGCGTACAGATCTGCAAATCAAATTTAAGATGTATATGTTGTTTTGATATGCAGAACCAGCGTGTATACGCGCCTTTTCTAAAGTGAACCTGCGTACATATCTGTAAATGATGATTTAAACTTTACAACAATTCCAGGCTTCAGTTATACCCAGATTATCATATTTACAGACTACAACATGCGCCAGTTATTTAGATAAAAGATCAAAACCACACAAAGATACTTCACCTCAAGCCTTAAGATCTTGACCCATCATTAGATATTATCCTTCATTAAGCGCTAAGGTTCATCCTTGATTCAGATCCAACCATGCACCATAACACAATAACTTGTATTCTAGATCTTGCTCTTCATCAGATATTCAATACTTGAGTGCCTTTTCCTAATGATCTTCTTCTCCTTTTATAATCTTAGGCCTTACTCAATACCATGGACCAAAACCACTTAGGACCAATACCTTGGACCAAATACCTGGGGTCAACACTTCAGACCAGATACCTTGGATCAATACCATGGATCAGAATACCGTGGACCAAATACCACAGACAAAATCTTAGTTTTCCAATATGTACGCGCCTTTCTTTCTGTGAAAGTGTGTGTGTACGCTATATGCTTCTTTTAGTCTGTTAACCCATGTGTACACGCAGCTTGGTCAATGGGGAACCTGTGTATACCTCTCTTTCTTCAATCTGTGAGTTTGAACTGTGATCTGTCATCTGAGTGAGTTGCTATCAAGGACAACACATGTGTCATAGAGCCAAATCTGTGTCATAATGTCAACGGGATCATGGAACTCTAGACACAAATGGAGAGCATAAAGGCATAATCAAAGTCCCCAAAATTCAACCCAGACTATAAGACAGGTGTTGCATTTATAGGGTAAATGAGGTAGTTTTGGATTTGCCATAACGAGATAAGCCAAAAATACAATTAAAAAAGTATGTTTTTTTTCTTTTCTCTCCAAAATATTTACATGTACCTATTTCTAAATTTAAATAATTTTGATTGTTTTATATATTATGACATGGAAATTACATGAAAAAATCATCGACAATTTTAGGCTGAAATTTCCTCTAATGGCCCTTAAATCTCTTCCAAACTTTCCCAAGGCCATAAAATATTCATATTAAACATTTAATTTTTATCTAATTACATTGATAATATAACTTGACATTTCAACTTAAAATGGACTTACAACCCTCTTCCATCATGTCAAACTATAATCTTTACTTAATATGATGGCATTTCCTCAGTCACACCCCATTTCCCCCCACATCCAACACATACATATATATAATTAATGAATTTAAATATTGTCCATATTCTCATATACATTAATGATAGATTTGACAACAATTATCATAAACATATGTGTGATTCAAAATTGGAGCCAAGGTTCCTAAATTAATGGCATCGCTTTACTAAATATGATTTTGAGGGGAAATAGTTCAATCATTCAACTATGCATAATGGAACTAGCACATTACTTGTCAATCTATCTTACCCATGCATATGTGAAGTTCAATAATAGAAGGTGATAGATAAGCATACAACTTTCATAAATCAATAGACTTACAAATTTCATTTAACATAAGTTGTTGACCATCTATTAATCTCTTCTTAGGGATAAGCATGGTCATCGAGGTATATATGTGTTGCATATATGTATAAGCAATCTAGATATACAACAACATTTAATGAAGTCTATATTTTGCATTTTTAACCCAATATAGGACTCTTGTACTTCGGAAATAATTACCCTTACCCAATACTTCAAACATAAGATCTCAAATTCACAAAGGTCATATACATACTTATGAGTAACAATATTTTGTGTTATTGTAGATGTTTTGTGAAGATTGATTTTCTAACCAAGGCCTAAAAACCTTATAAAATTGTCTTTAAAATTTACATCCTTCACTACTCAACTGGGAAGGTATCTATTTAAATCTATATGAATGTTTACGCATAGCATTTTCCTTCTCAATAGCTTCATATTATATATCTATAGTATATAATAGAGGATTGAAAGCCAAAAAATTTATAGTATATAATAGAGGTTTGAAAGCCAAACCTATCGTGGGAAGGGAAATATCTATTTAAATCTATATGAATGTTTACCCATAGCATTTTTTTTCTTAATAGCTTCATACTATATATATGTAGTATATAATAGAGAATAGCGAGCTAAACACATGGTTGTAACAATAGTTGTAACAATAGGCAACTAATTCAGTAAGAAAACTTACTTTATTCTAACTCCTCCAAACCAAAGATAAGATCCACTCTATGGCTCTATATGTGGGAGACATAGACCATACATCCATGAACTTATGATGGTAGGATTATAGGGTCATATATTTGAATTTTGATTAGCAAACCAATCATTAATTGCCACCAATATTTTCATATTTTTTAAGTAGCTTCAAGACTACTAGTGTATCTACTCCAAAAACATGCAAACGTCATAAAACCATTATAATAGGCTATCAACCAAACTCTTGTTGAGAGTATGGCTATTGGAATATTATGACTTCTAAGAGTAAATACATCCAAGGGAATTGTTGGCTCACTAAGATGTCTTTTTATAGGCAATCTTAATCCCTGCATTAGTTATCAACCCAAGGTAAGTCTTTCTATTTCAAGAGTGTCAACACAGTATGTGCAGTGAAGTTAGAGGTTATCTAATGGTGAATCGTTGCAATCATTAAAGTCCAATTCTTCAACCCAATTCACACAACTCTGCAAAGAAACTATCTATGAAAGGAATTCTCACAACACCCTATGTAATTCTATATAACTTATTCTAAAACCAATTGGAACTTAAATGCAAATGAGAATTACACAGAGACTAATCACACTTTAACCAAGTAAAGAAAATATGATTATCGAATGACACTAACACTCAAATCAATCTTCATTATTAAATAGAAACAACAATCAGCAACTGAACAACAATCAATAAGTGAACAACAACAGCTATAGAAGATTCCTAAATGATAAACATTCTATATTGCAATCCGTAGAAGTTACTCAATCTTGTATCTCAATATCTATGATAACATTCATTCAATCTGAACAGAAATCAACCATACATTCACTCATTCCAATCAAAGAGCTTACTTAAGTCTATCTCACAATTTCAGTATAAAGCTAAGTGAACAGTAGTATAGATCAATGTCACCAATCTTCAAGATAAGAAAAAGAACTAAACATTAAATCAAATACAAGGACTAAATGTAAACTATAACACAAAGGAGCAGTGGAAATTCTTGTGATTGGGCCCAGAGTCGCCAGAAACCTCTTCTTAATAGAAACTCAGAATATGGAACTGTATCAAGCGCAACCTTCCTTCATTAACTTCAAAGTAATAGCTGACAGAGTCACTGAATCAACAACGTTTTACTTCAAAGAGAATAATTACATATCAAAAGTCTGAACTGTCATCTAGTTTCCTTTTGGCCTTATATAACATAAAAGGGAAACTTGGATAAAAAATCTGATTATATGATAAAACAGGAGTACTCGATCTGAACTTCCGCTTCCTTGTCTACCCCAGACGCTGTTAGAGAATTATATATTACAGAGAAATGGAACACATAAAATATTGTAGAAATATAAACACAGAAAACACATAAAACAAGAGAGACACAGATATACGTGGTTCACCCAGTTTGGGCTACGTCCACGAAGAAACAGCCAGTCCTTCTTTTTATATTATCCAGCAAACTGAAGAGATACAACCTACAGCAGATCCGCTGTAATTCCCTCTTCGCTCTCAATCTCCTCTCTCTTCCTCACTCAGAATACAGATATGCATAGACGCAATATAATTCCATCATATATAGCGAGGGGTTGCCTTCTAGGGCAAAAAGCCCTAAATTAAACATAACTTCTACCGTCAGATCTCTGCCTAATGAACGACCCAGATTGACTACGAAATTACAACATTTTACAAGGCAATTTTACATCTATTCTTAGCTTCAGGGGCGCTGCCCCTGATCCCCCTACCAGGGGAGGGCTCCCAAAGGTCGTAGCTGCCCCACCCAGACCCCCCCTGCAGTGAATATTTTACGGGCGGCGTTGTTGCCCCATTACGAACTGGGGTCCAATGCGGTGATACCTTTGAATACATAAGATAATCAGGCTCCACACCCAACAGACGCCGTGGATTTTCCCCTTTTATGGCCTCGTGTTGTCTTGCCAACTGAACAGCTTTTGCCCAATCGCATCTCTGCATACAAAGATAGCAAAGAATCAATTTTTCATACTAAATTCGCCTATTCTATCACCAACTAGTTTCTTCCAACTTTGACTGATATTTTCCTCATTTTATTCTATAAATAGAGATAATATTATAAGGATGATCAATAAATGAAGCATTAAGTGAAGAGAAATCATACCTTTTTCTCGTCCCAACATACTCCCCAACTTACCTTGTTGCATGTCCTCATGCAAGAGTATAGTTCAGATGCAACTGGGTGAGGGAATAAGCAGGGTATACTTCTTCCCTGTAATTCCTGAAACCATTCTTTTGCTTGAGGACAGCGAAAGCCTGGGTTACCTCATGATCTTTTAAGTTATAATCACTACGGTATTGATCAGGAGGGTACCATATGATTGGGGTTCTGTAGCGGCATCCTATCTAGTCTAGTCCCAATGTTAAAATCATATTGCTATATTTGAAAAAACGGGAAGAGGCAGCTTGGAAGTTACAGTATCCGAATGACTCTCGGCCCCTCACAGTGTTACTAGAAACTTCCCATCTTTGCTTGGATGCAGCTAAGGATTCTTCTTTAATATCCTGGAAGTATTCCTTTCCAGCCTAAATGATATCAATATGGATTGGCCCACTACAACAAAACCCTGTGATTAGCATCCCTTTTTGCTTCCTTTTTTGCATCCAGAGACCATTTTTATGTCCATTTATCAAATATGGTGCAAAACTTGATGCAAAGTTTTCACCGACTTTTGCACCAAGTCTTACATCAAGTTTAGCACCAAGCATTGTAATAGGTTTTGCACCAGATTTTACACCAATTTTTATGCCAGGTTTTATGCCAAGTTTTGTGCCATCCTTTGCACCATGTTTTGCATCAAGTTTGGCACCTAATTTTGTTTCACCATCTTTTTCATCCACTTTTTGCGCCTACACTTGCATCATTTCTTGCATCTTCTTTTGCATCATTTTTTAAATCATTTTTTGCATCCCCTTTGAGCCAATTTTTGCATCGAGGTTTATGTCTAGTTTTGCATATAATTTTGCATCTACTTTTTTTGCATTGACTGTTACATCTTGTTTTGCATCCATATTTACATCCTCTTTTTCATCTGTTATTGTGTCCACTATTGCATCCATTTTTCTTGTGCCATAATTTGCACCTAGTTTGACACCTCCCTTTGCACCCTTTTTTGTTTCTAAATTTGGATCCACGATTGCATCCTCATATACATCTAGGTTTTCATCAACTTCTACATCTATTTTTAATCCCTTTTTATATCCACTTTTGCGTCAATATTTGCATCAAGTTTTGTGTCTCGTATTGCATCTACTTTTGCATAGAATTTTGTTGCATCAACTTTTGCATCCTATTTTACATCCATTGTTGCACCCATGTTTACGCCCACTTTTAGATCCTTTTTGCATCCTGTTTTTCATCTTATTTTCTTCTTTTTTTACATCTATCATTACATCCACTTTTTTTGTGACACAATTTGTGCCATGTTTTTTACTTACTGTTGTACCCATGTTTGCTTCCAATTTTGCATCCATCTTCGCATCCTCTTTTGCATAAAATATTGCATCTATTTTTGCATCCACTTTTGTGTTGGGTTTTGCGTCTCATTTTGTATCTTCCTTTGGATGTACTTCCACTGCATCCATATTTTGCATCCAATTTTGTTTCTCATGTTGCACCTGTGTTTGCATCCACTTTTACATCACTTATAGCATCTTGTCTTGCATCTAAGTTTGCATCTTTTTTTGTGTCTATTATTACATCCACTTTCTCATCCACTTTTTTTGTGCTATGATTTGTGCCATATCTTATGCCTATCGTTGCAACCCACATTTTCTTCCACTATTGCATCCACATTTGCATCCTCTTTTGTGTCCAAGTTTGCATCAAATATTGTTTATGCTTTTTGCATCCCATTTCGAATCTACTTTTATATCCACTTTTGATTCATCCAATTTTGCGACTAATTTTGTGTTCACTATTGCATCCATGTTTACATCCCTTTTTTCATCCAAGTTTTCCTCCCTTTTGCATTCAAGTTTGTGTCTTTTTTTTTTACATTCATTGTAGTATCCACATTTGTTTCACCACAATTCATGCTAAGTTTTATGCCTACTATTGTGCCCATGTTTTATTCCACTTTTTCATCCATGTTTGAATCCTATTTTGTGTTCAAGTTTGCATCAACTATTGCATCTACTTTTTCATCCACTTTTGTGTTAATGTTTCTTTCTTGTTCTGCATCTACTTATGTTGTGTCCACTCTTCATCCAAATTTACATCTATTTTTACCCCCATTTTTTTTGTTCACTTTTGCATCTCTTTTCCAACACACATCATATTTTTTGCATTGATGATATTCTTATGACATTGAAAATTATGAACAATTGATGACAATGTCAATAATTATAACGATGATGATAATGAAGATGATGACGATGACATGAATTGCGATTGTTATGATAATGACAATGATGATAAATATGATGGGAGTTACAATGACAATGATGATGATGATGCTAATGACCTTGGCCATTATTCCCAATTTTTAAATGTTTTCATGGTAATATTCATAATAATTATCTTTGGCATTATCTTCCAAGTCATCATCATCTGATCATCATTATCATTATTTTCATCTTGGTCATCATCAAGAACAATAATGGCATGAATGATGATTACGATGTTCATGATGAAGATGACATCAATTATGATAGAAATTATATTAGTTATGATGATGGGGATGATGACAATTATAATGACAATGATAATGGTAGTGATGATGATGATCATCGATCATATCTAAAAAATAAAGTTGTTATTTTTCTTTCATATATCATGTGTCCTAACAACCCTTTTCAAGCACTCATAACATTTTTTAGGTTGATGATATTTCTTATGATACCTATAATTATGAAAATTGATGACAATGTCCATAATCATGATGATGATGAAGACATGATTTGTGATTATGACAATAATGAAATGATGACAGTGATGATGTTGATGATGGCGATAATGAAGATGATGACCCTCCCTCTAAACTAGGGAGGTACTCATAAAGAGACAAAAAAGTACTCTCAAGTTGAAATATTCATATAAGAAGGGATCTGGATTGATAAGCATCAATGATGATTTACATCATCATAGCCAACATTTTCAAAATAGTAAGGCCTTGACTAACAAGTTTATCTCTCCATTAGATCATAGCACAATGTTGGGAGGCATAAATTTGGACAGCACTGCCTCTCTAGGCACTTACCCCACCAAGATGTTCACCGCGTATGTCCTCACATGATCATTTCCTAATCCACTATCATAATATTTGACACCATGAAATGTCAATCCTCATGACTATTCTTATCTTGGATTAATGTACTTGACTTATGGTGATTATTCCTAGTCAAAGTCCAAATTCTCAAAGAATATTGGTCCTAGATGTATATCCAATCCACCATTCTCCCTACTAGTGTTTTTACCAAGCTTACGATTGTTAATCCTGGCCATAGTACATGACACATGGATAATATGGTGTCTACCCTCACTCCCTCTTTAGCAGAGAGGAGACATCCACAAGCATAAGATTTTTTCAAGAATACCCATCATTTTCATAGAGAATAACATCATTAATTTGTTTTCATCACATGATGCCTTTATGATTAAGCATTCATAGATTTGTGGCAAAATATTTCCCCTTTTGTGATTTGTGATGAAATAAAATCAAAAACTGAAAGCCAAAATCATTAAAGATACACTATATTGATTTATCTAAGTCTAAAATCTAAAGTTGAAGTGAAAATTCATGTAAATCTTATATCTATGAGTTGTGCCAAACTTATGAAAACCTTATTCCCTAAGTCCTATATATAAGAAAATGAAAAAGAAAGAAAAATAAGGCCCAATGAATGGTAACTCATGTATTCACTCCCTCTTTGGAAAATATATGAATATATACACTCCTAGTCACACTTGATCACATGTTTGTGATGGTTAAATCATGAATTCCTCTTTTCTCCTTGCATTTTCACTTCATCATTTAAGCACCTAATTGAGGATCTAGGGAATTCTTGTTGCCTAAGGCTTTCATGTCTACTCTTGGTTTACTTATGTCACACTACTGTCAATTTATGTGACGGAGTGAAATACATAAGTTTGTGGAGTTATTAGAGCAGTGTATTAAGTTAGTCACCACACACACATGTATTACATCTCATTGATCCATATGTGTGGTTTGGAGACTCATTGCTTGACAACTTTAATAGAGACTACTTTATGGCTTTAATGGTATAGCTTACAAAATATCTTGTTAAACATTGTGATTCATCCTTTCTTTTCCTCGAGACACTTGATAATATTGAAGTCACTCCCAATAATCCATGGATATGGGAAGTATAAATTACTTGTGCTAGAAATAGAATTGAGAAATAGAGGTTTTCCATTTGCGATATTAGAGTCATGGACATTGGATACATGGTAGTAGTCTTCGATGCCAATTAACTAAAATTGAATTGTCATAATGTGAAAATAGGTAAACATATTGGTAACCTTGATGACTTGATCATTTCGAATAATAACCATTCCACCCAAGTATCTCTAAGCATCTATCACTACTACTTGGAAATTCGTCCCCCATTTTCTAATTATATGAGGTAGAACCTCGCTTAATATTTTTGCTTCTTATATCAACATTATTGATGGTTGCTTTGCGTACTATTTTTCTTTTAGGAGTCTTTGTTTTCCTTTACTATTGAGGCCCCTCATGTTCCATGAGACTGTTTTCATCAAGAATTTACATAGAAAGGAAGTATAATGTGACTAAAAAAACATGTCTCAAGATTTAAGTGCTTGGAAATTTCCACTTCATGACTCTTATATTTCCTTAACTTGAGACCGAATGGTGAACTTCATGGCCTTAAGGGAAATTGACCAATGAAAATCTAAAAAAGAGGTGACTTTTGACTTTACAACATACAATTTAATATACTAAACAAAATATCCATAACAATTTCATCAATCAATGAATCATTAAAAAAAATATATATCCAAAACATTTTCATCAAGCAATGAATCATTGCATTATAAAATACAATCTATAAACATTTTGGGAACGTTTTTCTAAACCATGCTAAAAAACCAACATGTTTAATATTAATATTTAACAATAATATGGACAATAACACATTTTGATAAATTAAATAACATATTATCAAGCCTAAAAAATGTCACTAACAAAAAACTATAAAGCATGCAACTAATGGAAGTGACCACTCAAGGCCACCATAAGACAATTAATCTATTAAGACCAAGATTAATGGGGACAAAGATTTACGAAGGACAAAGGAAAACCTATTTTAACTTTATTGTTTTATTAGCCTGGTTCAAGATGAACATTTCAAGATATCATGAAGAACATAATTAGTTTTATTGCATTATAAAACCCAAGCACATTCTATAACTTAGCAAGGAAGAGATGTATAACACCCATCTTAGCGACACAACACATGGCATTAAGTTACTTTTTTATATATAATTTAAACTCCTATCATAAAATCACAAATTTAGCATGAATGGAATGTTTAAAATCCATTTTCATAAAAACAAAGTATAATTTTTCTTATAGAAAAAAATACCAAAAACTAAATATATATTTTTAGAAAATAAAAAAAATACTAAAACTAAATATATATTAAAAGAAAAACTAAAACATAAGCAAACTAGAATTTGAATTTGACACTCTTGTTCACTTTCAGAAACTCATACGGTGGAATTCGATCTCTTTATCCTCATCTTTATCTTTTTCCTAAAAAATAAAAGCATACAAAAGTGGGAAAGAGCCATAAAGCATGGGGAAGCTTTTTCCTAAGCACAAAAGCATCTAAAAAGTGGAAAAGGCCATTTTTATATGAGGAAACATTATTCACCCAAAAGATTTTTCCCAAATTGAACCAATGAGGAATTTGGGAAATCTTCATAGCCTTCACTTTCCTATATATTGGAGGCTTGGCCATTGAAAAAATGATGGGAATTATTGTATTGTCATGCTGCTGAGATCTATCTTTTGAGGGAGAGTTTTGTAGCTACGATTTGGGGGAGGTGCTGTTGCAACTACATCTAATTGTTGTAACTTTCCTCCAACTCCTTTATTAATATAGATCAGTTTTTCTTCCTTCCATATGTTTCTATTCATTCTTTACTTCTTCTATTTAACTAATGGATGTATGGGATTTTGGTTTATATTTATTTATTCAATAATATTTATATGTTTTTGATAGTTTTGATTATCAAGATATTATGTTGTGAAGGTTGATTTATTCTCTCTCTTATGTGTAGGACCAAGCTTTGGAGCTAGCTAGGAGCGCTTCCTAGCTATACTAAAAACTCCAAGAAGACCTTCATGCGAGGACTCACAATAATTCCTTTTCTTTTTCTTAATCTATACTCTACATCTTGATCTACTAAGAATCCTAAGCCTTAGAACAACCTTTCTCTTAATTGGTTTGTCTTAGGTTTCTGGGATAAATTGAGAGGGTTTTATTTTCATCTAATCGTGCATTAAATCCTATAGAAAAATGATATTTATAAACTTTAATACATTTCACTATGTAAATGAACTTAGTAAAATGAACCCATAGAGGGGGTCATAAATAGAAATAAAAGTAAAACTCTAAACATGAAGCCAAAAGTGGATTTAACCATGGATGCAAAATTGGGAGTAGAATTGGATGTTAAACTAGCCATCAAAACAAGATGCAAACAATGACACAAAAAGGGTTTTTAAAGTAAAATTAAAAAAGGGTGAAACATTAGACACAAAGAAGGGAATAAAATAGGGCATACGAAAGGATACAGAATTGGGCACAAACAAGGATGCAAAAATGGACACCAAAATGAGGATGCAAAGAATGATGTAAAATTAGGATGCAAAAAGGATGTAAGAAAAGACACAAAACAAGATGAAAAATGGGACTAACAAAGGGTGAAACCAAGGATGTCAAAAATGATGCATAACTAGATGAAAATCCAAACTAAAATTTAGGTGCAAAATGAGATGCAAATGCAGACACAAAATGTGGCAGAAAAAAGGATGCAAATTTGGAAGCCAAAAAGGATGAAAAAATAGATACCAAAAAGGATGCAAATTTGGACATAAAAAACGCTGCAAAATGGGACACAAAAGAAGAAAAAATGGTGCAAAAATGGGTAGAAAAATGGCTCAAATTTGGATGCAAATTGAGATGCAACATTGGATGTAAAATGAGGTGCAAAAAATCATTCAAAACTTGATGCAAAAACAAATGCAAAAGTAGATGAAAAAATTGGCTCAAAATTGAACGTAACAATAGACACAAAATGGGATGCAAAGGTGGATGCAATATATGGTTCAACATATGATGCAAATTTGGACATAAAAAACGCTGCAAAATGGGACACAAAAGAAGAAAAAATGGTGCAAAAATGGGCAGAAAAATGGCTCAAATTTGGATGCAAATTGAGATGCAACATTGGATGTAAAATGAGGTGCAAAAAATCATTCAAAACTTGATGCAAAAACAAATGCAAAAGTAGATGAAAAAATTGGCTCAAAATTGAACGTAACAATAAACACAAAATGGGATGCAAAGGTGGATGCAATATATGGTTCAACATAGGATGCAAATTTAGATGCTCAAAAGGATGCAAAATTGGATGCAAGAAATGGTGTTAAAAATGATGCTAAATTGGATGCAACAAATGATGCAAAATTAAATGCAAAATATGGTGCAAAATAGGATGAAAAAAAGGGAGACAAATAAAACGCAAAAGTGGATGCAAAAAATGGTGCAAAGATGCATGAAAAATTTGGCACTAAATCAGATTCAACATATGGTGCAAAATTGGATGGAAAAAATGGTGGGAAAAAAGGCAGAAAAACTGGCACAAAAATAGATGTAAAAATAAGTACAAAATTAGAAGCAAAAAATGGCATAAGACCAGATGCAAAAATTGGCACAAAATCGATGTAAAAAAAGGCACTAAATCAAATGCCAAAGATGGTGTAAAACTCGATGCAAATTATGACATAAAACTAGAAGCAAAGAATGCCACAAACGAGGAAGCAAAAAATGATGCAAAAATAGATGCAAAAAATGGAACAAAACTAGAAGCAAAACCTGTTGTAAAACCAAATGAAATTCTTGGTTCAAAATATGATGCAAAATTTGGCATAAAAAAGATGCAAAAATTGGTGCAAAAAATGACGCTCTAAAAATTGTACAATAGAGTCAGATTTAGCGTCAAGATGCTCATCCTAATTGAGAAAAAAATGCACTAAAATATGGTGCAAATTGCCTATTTTGCTGTAGTGGCCCCAATTTTCCTACGACACCTTTTTTCTTCATAAACTGCTTATGTTGAACAAATAGGAACAACGGTTGTGTAGGTTCTCCTCTGACCCATAGGTCAATGCCATATTTACGCCTTTTGAATGTGTTGTAAGCCTTGGCCCATTTTAGTTGATTAGCTACAAAGGAAAGGAATGCCTGAAATTGAATGTCTCCTATGAAAGGAGCAGGGTGGCTATCCCTGTCATCCTCTAGAACAAAATTATGCATATAGAGCTCACAAAGGAGGCGCTGAATCTTCTCATTGTGTTCTCTAAAACACTTAATAAAATCAGGAGTGGTTTTAATTTCTATTGATTTACCCACCTTAATGGCCTTAACCTTTAACAGGAGATATCTCTCCATAATAAATAAAGCATAATTAGTAGTGAGAGATCAACAATGTCTGAATAGAGAGAACATACAGTCTCCATTTATTCTCTAGCTTTCTGCAATTGACCCTTCAAATTTTCAACCTTCTTTTGCTCAGCTTTATATTGAGCAAAAGTCTTGTCCTCCATCCTGGTGAGTGCTTTGAATTTCTTCTTTAGCCCTTAGTGTTCATGAAAAGGGATCACCTTCTCCTTGTGCTGAGCTAGCTCTTGATGAACTGTTAAAAGCTCATTCTTTAATTTTCTAACAAAGGCTTCTCTAACCAAGGGGGTGTAAAGAGGCGTTTCATTTGTTTGGACTTCTGCATCTTGGGTCTCCTCAGGGTCAGTCTGCATAGCAGCTTCAATTGTTTCCATCTTCTATATACCAATTAACATATGAAAATAACATCAATCAATGTATATCAACTAAATTATAATAATGTAGTTATGCTAACAAATAATTAATTTATAATATTTACTTCAAAGGCATTCTCTCTATGGGCTTTTGATTTGCAAACATTGTTCACTGCAGTGAATCAGTGAGCTTCAATTTAATCCTCCTTCGCCAAATCATTTTTGACCACGTTGCAAGTGTTTGTCATACCATGTCACCTCAAGTAGGTTTGAGTCTCCACTTTGCCAGCTCAACTCCCTTCGTGTTATGGACCTCACGTTTGTCATTGTACTTCACGGGTCGAATCTCGAGCTTGCACAACAACCTACAAGCACTGGGGTTTTTGCTTGGAGGTCCATTTGGCACATCAGGAAAAGCAGGTTTACTATCTTCAGTTGTCGTGGGAGCATAAAATAGTTTTACATTGTTACCCGCTTGTTGTACAGTAGCACTTGATCCGGATTAGTGGCCCCTGTTACTTTTGAAATGCCGCAAAACAGATGGGATTTGCCACATTGCACTGCATAAAACATTGAATAAATTTATTGTTACACATTTCTGAAAAGGAAAAAAATAACCATTCATCTGTGACGCACAAAAGGAATTTGACTACAATTCTTACCTTCAACAAGCAAAACTATTTCACAAACTCATTAGATCATGCCTAAAATTTGAGGTCTTAAATTTCACAACAAATGACCTACTTTGTGTAACTGCAGAAGTAATGGGAAGAGCACTTATGGAACTGTCTATAAGGTTATTTTGGAGGACAAGAATCAAGTTGCAGTGAAGACGCTGAGGGAGTGAATCATAAAGAGTCAAAGAGAATTCAAGACAAAAGCTAATGCTTTTGGGCAGATCAGGCATCTTAATTTGCTTGCTCTAAAAGCTTATTAATAGGGTCCTGAAGATGAAAATATCTTGGTCTTTGACTTCATGCCTTGTGGAAGCCTTGCAACATTTCTTCATGCAAGAGGCCGAGAGACACCTTTGAATTAGCACACCAGAATGAAAATTGCAATTGGTGTTGGGAGAGGACTTGCTTATCTACACAACAATGAGAACATCATTCATGGAAATCTCACTTCCACCAACATCCTGCTTGCTGCAAACATGAATGCCAAGATTGTAGATTTTAACTTGTCTAGGTTGATGACAATTGCTGCCAATTCCAATGTGATTGCCACATTAGGGGCTCTTAGATACAGGGCTCCTGAGCTCACAAAACTAAAGAAAGCCACCACCAAGACAAATGTATACAAATTTGGGATTGTCCCGCTGGAGCTTCTGATTGGCAAGGCACTAGGAGAGCCCATGGTTGCAGGGAATGGGATGGACCTTTCTGAATGGGTTGCTTCCATTGTGAAAGAAGAGTGGACTAATGAAGTTTTTGATTTGGAATTGATGAAAGAAGCTTCCAATTTTGGAGACGAGTTGCTTAATGCTTTGCAGTTTGCTATGCATTTAGTGGACCCTATGCCATTTGCAAAGCCAGATATAGATAAGGTTGTGCATCAGCCAGAAAAATCAAACCCGGATTTGGTCACTTCGACAGCTCCACAACAGTACATAATAAGATTCATACATAATATATCATATAACAACCATACATTATCTTTCGTCCTTTACAGAACACTGCTAATAAATAAAACTCTAGACATATATTAAAACGCCTTCACGAAGTGGCCAGGAAAAGAGGGGCAAGTGAGTAGAAAAAAGAGCCATTGGCAACGTGTTTTATTACTGTTTTAGCGTGCAGGTCGTCTCCCACTACCACGACCACTATTTTTTCGGGAGAGACGTGCATCTGCGTTTTTGTCGGTTGTCGCGACGTGGAAAGAGCGGAAAGTGGTCTGTTGACCAGATGCCTCTCTGTCGTTTCTGCTGCCCTCCTCATCACCAACTAAATATTCCTTCGTCGTTTCGCTTTGCTTCCTGTTGCCTGCCTCCATCATCTCCACTGTATATCACTTTATTCTAACACTCCCATCACCCATCCTCTTCTCATTCTTCTTTCTTTTCCTTTCCCTTCTCCTTTTCGTTTTGGCTCCCTCCCTCCATCATCTCCACTGTATATCGCTTTATTCTAACACTCCCATTACCCATCCTCTTCTCATTCTTCTCTCCTTTCCTTTCCCTTCTCCTTTTCGTTTTGGCTCCCTCTTTTTCTCTCTAGCCGAAGGGATCGTCCAGATTGACCAATGTCCGGGGATGACGAAGAGTCGCGGGATCGAGTCGTGGCGGGCACTTACAAGAGGCTGGCGCGATGCCATGATGAGGTTGCGAACAACGTGGACATGCTGAACGAGATATTCAAGTATCTGGACGGGGTGTCTTTGGCCATGGCTTCTTGCGTCAGCAAGAAATGGAAGCAGGCCACCGACGACGAGGGGCTCTGGGAGGCCATCTGCACGCGCCATTGGCCATCCACCGCCTCGCTTCAGAGTGGGCAGTTGAAATCCGTGGTGGTGGCTCTCGGCGGATTCAGGCGTCTCTACGTCAACTGCCTGCACCCTCTTCTCTCCAGAAATAACAGCAATTACAAGCATTTGAAATCAAAGGAGGCATCGTCTTCTGCGCCCAAGCAAAAGTGGAGCAAGGACGAGATCTCTCTTTCGCTCTCCCTCTTTTCCATCGATCGCTATTGGAGAATACCTGCTATCGATCCGGATTCAGGTCGCAGGGCCGGAATTGTGTGCAAGCCCTGTTCAGATGAGCAACCGGCAGCCTCCCCTTCCACCTCCTTCACTGCCGATGTGCACCGCCTTGTGGACGAGCGAAGAGGCAACTGTAGCTCTCACCCATCAAACGCAAATAACAACACTGCCCCTCATCATTCTTCAAGGAAGATGGGCATTAAGGCTGAAGATGCTGGCTATTGCTGGGGATCCATGGATTCACAATCCGCTCCCAAATAATCCTTCCTTGCAATACAGACAGCATTAAAGGTACCAAACACTTGTTTAGAATGGTTTGTTTTTCACAGGTTGCAGATATTTACATTAAATTCTCCGCTTACCGAAATGACATATATTTATATTATTAGGGTTCTTGTGCATATCAAGTCGCTGATAAAAAAAAATTGAAATTAAACCTCAATAAATACTGTTATCTAATTTGGTAAACTATTCAAAGTAGTTTTTCAAAACGCCCTCAAGCCGTGGATTTCTCCGGGTGTTACTTCCTTAAATTCACTCCTTCCTCCTGAAAGACATAGTTGTGTGTATATATATAGCCCCTTTTCAGATTTTATTTTATACTGTGCATCAATTCTAGTGTCTTCGTATGTGCTGAAATACAGATGAATTTAGAGCAGAAAATAATGGTGTTCGTGTCAGTTTAGTGCACCATATTCAATGCATTTTCGTCTGGCACATGTCGGTATGCTAAAGCTTTTTATTAACTGTCCATCATATTTATGATTGTTAAGGTGTCCGTGATATTTGTTATTGTTAAGGAGTTTTAAAATTTAATGAGAATACACAATACTAGTATGATCCGTGAACTTAATTTGAAGTCTCCACTTGAGAAGTTCATTTTATAATAGATTTACTGTTAATTATAACCTTTTTTATTAATAATATTTGAAGTCTCCACTTGAGAAGTTCATTTTATAATAGATTTACTGTTAATTATAACCTTTTTTATTAATAATATTTGAAGTCTCCACTTGAGAAGTTCATTTTATAATAGATTTACTGTTAATTATAACCTTTTTTATTAATAATATGATAACCTTTTTTTTCGTTGGTTTTCAATTCCAGTTTTATTACTGTTTAGTTTTAACCTTTTTTTTAATTTTAATTTTGTAATAAAATTTTATTTTTCTCTATCAATAAAAGGAGGTTAGCAATGACAAAAGTGATCGTTCTAATCTTAGACCAAAAAAATAATAAGCTTAATATCACTTTCATAAAATTATTTAATTATTAAAATTTACAATCGTTAAAATTTACTTTTCTATTCAAATTATATATATATATATATATATATAATTTACTGTTAGTTTCAAATTATATATATATATATATATATAATTTAATGTTACAAATATAATTTATTTTAATTTATTATATATATATATATAATTCACTGTTTTCTTAGCGCAAAGGTTCAATGTCAAGTTGGATCATGGTGATACTAATCTTATTCTCTTAGTCGAAAGCTAGGAGCATGACGAATGTAGGGTTCTACACATTGATGGATTCATTCTTTGGTCTACTTAGAAGAAGAGATCGTCACGCAGAGGGGTGGGTGGTATAGCCTGTTATATCAAAAATAACATTGCTTCTCACATGCAGCATCACAAGATCGACCCCCTTAATCAATGCGTTTGGATCGAAATCTCAGACATAGAATTTTCCTTGCAACTTGTTACTTTGCTCCCATTAACTCTACCTCCTATAAGAAGAACAACCTAGATAAGAATTGTCCCTTCATTAACTTAGAACATGATATCCACAGCCTAAGGAATGAAGGAAACATCCTCGTGCTTGGGGACTTTAATGCTCGAACTACCACTAACCAAGCCACTCTATTAAGTAATAACTCTAACCCTAACCCCTTATGGCTTGGTGAGGATTATGTTCTAGCTAGTAAATTCCAAAGAAACTCTGAAGACACTACCAAGAACCTTTTTGACACTGAGCTAATTAAGCTTTGCAGTTCCCAAGACCTAATTATTTGTAATGGGATCAATAAGTGGCCTTCCTCTAGTCAGATGACTTGTATTCATGGGCGTGGTAGCAGTGTTGTGGACTATGCGATATTTGATACCCAGATTCTCCACCGTATAGTTAATTTTGATCTTCTAAACGACCATGAGCCTGACTCTGACCATAGACCTCTCTCCTTAACCCTTAATCTTGATATGTACACCAACCACATGCATAAGAATGGCGAGAGTCAAAGACACATGCATTTTGACAAAAGTAAAATGGATCTCTTCTTAAAAGTTTTAACAAAGGAATTAGGTTCCTTAACATATAATGACAACATTGATCACATCTACCACAATTTTACTACTATCCTCTCCACTACCATTAACAACTTCTCTAAGGAGGTATCATATAATAAGAACAATAGGACTTCCAACCCTTGGTATGACAATGATTGTAAATATGCCAGGAAAGTGATTAGAGATGCTTCCAACAAAACTATTAAGGATGAGAAAATTAAGTTGTACAAAGCTCTTATCAAAAGGAAAAAAAGAGAATATATAAACAAGAGGCAAGATCTTCTCCTTCACCTCTCTAAAGTTGAGCCTAGAAAGTTTTAGAGGAGCATTCTTGTCCGTAAATCGAAAGAGAACAATTTGATCCCTTTAAAGGAATGGGATGTCTATCTTAGGAACCTCTATGACTCCCCAAACACCATGGGAAACATCAAAAACACTCCTATAGAGGGAGGTACATTTTCTTTGGAAGACTTGAAGTCCGAGATTAAAATATCGATAATGGGAAAGCTAAGGATATTGAAGGATACCAAGCTGAAATTCTTAAAATTGGAAGGTCCATCCTCACCCTATACTTGCACAACCTCCTTAACTTGGTGGTTAAACATGGCTTCCCCAAGTTGTGGATGTAAAGCAGAGCCTTATCGTTCCTATCTTTAAAAGTGGGGATAAAAACGCTCCCTCTAACTATAGAACTATTATGATTAGCCACATTTTAGCCAAGATGTATGGGCTCATTCTAGAGAAAAATATTAGGGCTTGGCTTGAAACCCATGGTAAAAGAGTGTTTGGGAAAGCTTATTTTAGAAGGCACCACTCTGCAATTAACCACCTTGTCACTCTCAGGACCATTACCAAGGATTTTCGTAACAATAAGACTGATCTCTTTTGTTGTTTTATTGACTTTAGAAAATCTTTCAACATTGTTCCTCGAGGGAGGTTATGGCAAAGGCTCGATGAAATAATGGTTCCTCCCAAGTTAAGAGTTGTTGTTATTAGATTATACGAGAATGTTATTGCCAAGCTTAACACAACCAAGGGTTGATCTACTAAAATTAAATGCAACATCGGTGTTAAAAAGGGGTGTCCCCTATCCCCCACCCTTTTTGGAATTTACATTGACAAGCTTGAGGAATGCTTAGAAGTTCCTAGTTGTTAAGGACCCAAGCTTGCTGGTATAGTGATTAGTCTTCTCCTTTACGCTGATGATATTGTTCTTCTTGCTAGGAGTCCCAATGATCTCGAAAAGCATCTTAAAACCCTCCATGATTATCGTATCAAGATGGGTATGTCTGTTAATACTAACAAAACTAAAGTCATGATTATTAAATCCAACAAGATCACTTATGACAATTTCATCTATGATAACAATTACTTAGACAATGTTTTTCTTCTTACAAATATTTAGGTATTGACATTCACCATCAACTCAACTAGAGCTATAACATTGAGAAAAGGATTTTAGGAGGTTGGAAAGCTTACTATGAGCTTGAAAACAATTGTAAAACAACTGATTTTTGGGTTTGGAGTAAAAAAAAAGTTCCTCTTCGAGACTCTCGTCACCCCTATTATTTTAATATGATGGGAGGTGTGGCATTGTAGTCTATCTAGATATTCTTGGAGAAAGATTGAAATGATCCAAAAGCAATTCATAACCTACAACCTCGAGACTAAAGGTAATACTTCCTACCATATTCTCTTGATTGCTCGGCTAGTCTTTCCCTCATTGAATGCACAACTATGTTTAGGTATCTAATGTATAAGAAGAAGTTGTACAACATGGAAGCCAAGAGGCTCCCAAAAATTGCTTCTAACTCTAGTCAAAACCACCTTCGACTCAAGCGAGGGTGGCATAAGGATGCCAAGTCCTGGCTTGACCATTGGGAGATAAGGGAGGAGATCCTCTTGGGGAATAAGGATAATATTAAAAACATCATTACTTCCAAATTTAAGGATAAGTTGTGGAGTGATAAGGAGTTAGAGGGGAAAAGAAAGTTAAGATACTATAAGGAGGTAATCAACCCCACGCTTGCTAACCAAAATTACCTTTTTGTATTAACCAATGCTAAGAAGCGAATGAATATTGCAAGGATCATAACTAATTCTCATGAGCTCCGGAGTGAAACTAGGCATTGGTCTATTCTCAAGATTTCTTGAGACGAAAGAATATGTCTCCTTTGTGATACTAAGAAAGTCGAAGATGAAAAACAATTTCTCTTGGAATGTCCAATCCTTACTCACATTTGTTCTCATTTGCATAACAATTTCCCCACTACCAACCTCCTTGACTTGTTCAATCAAGAAAACTATAGTGCAATGCTTCTTTCCCTCCTTTTTGATCACAAGAATAAAATCTTAAATAATCTCAATTAACCACTTCTTTCTTAATATCCAATAGACCATATTGACTTTAGTAGGTGTTAATCATCATCATCATCATCATCATATATATATATATATATAATACTTAATTTAATTTAAATTAATTTTATTTAAATTAATATCTTTAGAAAAATAATTTTATTATATTTTATATTGTTTAAAAAATGAATAATTCTTTTAAAATGATTAAATGGTTTTTTGATAAATTATATATATATATATATGGAAATAGTTGTTAAAATTAATCTAAATTTGGAAATAGTTGTTAAAATTAAGTTAATTGTGTAATCTATACATGTTCTTCAACCTCTAAAGTGTTCAAATCTATTTAAATTATAATATAGCCTGCAAATATCTCCACTTGTATCATAAAATTTCAAAATTAAAATAAATAAACAGCACTTTTTGTTGCACAAAAAACTCCTGTGGTTGTATCTCTCTTTCGAGATGAAATTGGATGTTCTTATCAGTTTTCCCCTCTTATTTTTTGGAAATGTCAAATAAATCTCAAATGTTACATCTGAGATTTTGATAGATTTAAATCTCCTAACCTTATTATTATTTAGCATTACATAGTAACTACTATTAACTTATTCTCAAACCAATCTTATAACTTTATTATTATTTAATAACACTATTTTATTAATTACTTATTCTTAACCTCTTTATTAATTCCCTTAACAATATCCATACTGCTAATTTCTACTTTATAACTAAAATTAAATTTTTAAAATAATTTATAACTAATTTAAAAATCTTAAATCCAACTTTTTAAATAAAAATATTAAATCTAACTTTTTAAATAATTTTTTTAATTGTTTGACTATTCTCCAAGAGCTAGTTTTCAACCACTAACTTTAGATTAATCCAAAAAACACTTATCTATCTATTAATATCTTAATATAAACTAATTACTATTTCAAATAAAAATAATTAAATTTTAATATCAAAATATCAAACAATTAAATTAATACTTATATTCTCATTAAAATATTATATTTTATTTACCAAACTAATTCTTTAAAATATGATATTTAATGTTCCAAACTTATTCTTTTAAATATTTTATTTTATTCTCAAAACGTTTATAAGCTCAGTGTCAAATTTCCCACAAACGAAGACTTGTAAATTATCCTTATAATATATATTTTTGAATTATGTTTTTGTTTTATGTTACTCGCCAATAATCCTTCTTATCCATTGTAAACTAAATGAAAAAACATAATCTCCTTAATACGATTAAAATTATTATAAATTTGATAAAATTTTAAATATGAAATGAAAATATAAATGATATTAATTTGATTAAATTAGTATGAATTTAATTTAGCATCAAGAAAAGGGTAAGTATTGAAATTTTGATATTAATAATGTTAAAACAATTTTTACATTAAAAATATTTTTTTAACCTACTTTAAAACGATTTTTACATTAAAATTTATTACAGCTAGAGGAGGAATGGTAGACCTAACCTATTATGAAAATGAAATATTTCACCTAATTTATTATAAAAATATGAATATTTCACATTTTAAAATGATTTTATATTAGAAGCACTAATCTAACAAATGACTCTAATTTGGGTAAAGAAACGTAGTGAAAATAGCATTGTGCATTCATATTTTCTTAATCATGGATATGAATAGAGACATAATGTAACAAATTGGATTTGAATTATTTTGACTTTTATACTGCTATATTCCAACCACAAAAGTGAAATTGGATATAGTGAAATGATTTATTTTTTAAATAATATTTTGATGAAGAAAAGCTCTTAGTATGGCTTGTTAACGATTCGGCAACATAAGATTTGGTGGAAATGAACAAGGAACAAGGAAATTTATGCGAAGGCCAACATTGACCGGAAGACAAATATTCGTTTAGTTGATATTCTTACCATTAATCGGACTTTTACATAGAATAATCCTTGAGGGGTCACCATCGGATCTCTTTTTTGTTTCAGAATCAGTGATGGATAAGGACATCTTTTTGGAGGCAGCCATCCTGCCTTGTCTTGGCTTAGATTATTGGCCTATCCGGTTGGAGGTTGATCTTAAATAGGCACCAAGAAACAAACCCTTATGTTTTGAAAGATTCTAGCGGGAGAGGCCTAATTTGTGGATAACGCAAAGGCTTGGTGGAACAAAGTCTTTGTGATTGATAAGAACAAAATGCACTCTTTTCATTTGAAACATAAAGCATTAAAGGTGAAAATTAAGTTATGGAATTGCAAATAATTCAAAAATATTTTTGAAGAAAAGTCCATATTAGAAGCTCAGATCCAACAACGTATGAAAGGGCGAATCGAGGAGCTCATTCTTCAAGAAGGCTCTACTTTGAATCAATTAGAGTTGTGGTGACAACAAGAGAAAACCCCATGGTACCAACAAAAGTCCAAGGTTCAGTGGTTGAAGGAGGGTGAACAAAACACCAGTTTTTTCATAAATCTATACTTCAGCGGAGACACTCGAATAAGATTTTCGCTATTCAAGGTTGCGATGGAATGTGTAAACTATTACATGAAGAGATAGCAGTGGAACTGATTGATTACCATAGGGGAATTCTTTCAAAAAGGTTTTACAATCGATAATCTGCAATTAATAATATTTTAAGGAGTATCCCTAAGGTTATTAGTCAAGAACAAAATGAGGCTTTGATGCATCACATATCTTATCAAGAGGTCGAAGTTGTAGTGATGGGATGCCGAAGAATAAGTCATCAGGTCCTCATGGTTTCACCATTGATTTTTTTCAAGCTTGTTAGTCCTTTCTAGGGGGCGAGATTCATGTTGTGATGGAGGAATCTCCTTAAAATCAATCGTTGTGGTTGGGTCTTAACACAACCTTCTTTTCTGTAGTACCTAAAGTTGGACAATCAAAGGGTCCTAGTGGCTTTCACCCTATTTCACTATCTAATGTCATTTATAACGTGATCTCACTATGTAATGTCATTTATAACGTGATCTCTACAGTGGTGGTTAATTGTTTCAAGCCTCTGTTATCTCTTTTAATCTCTCCGGTGTAGATAGGTTTTGTTGAAGTTCAACAATTATTCAATGGGATAATTGCTAAGTAGGAGATTATTCATACGTTGAAGAACTCGACACATCATGGTATGATGATCAAATTAGATATGTCCAAATTTTATGATCATATTAGTTGGGATTATTTGATGCAAGTTATGGATTCTTTTGGTTTTTCATGGCATTGGATTTCGTGGATTTATTCATTAATCTCTTTCCTTTTTCTTCAATCCTAATATCTTCCCCTTTTTCTCAATTCTAATTAATGCCTCTTCTTCTCTACCTTCTCATTTTTGTGTGGACCATATTAGGGAGATCCTTTGTCTGCCTTTCTGTTTAGAATTGTAATGGAGGGTCTTGGATGATTTCTTTCCCTTTCTAGTTCGCAGGGATATATGAAGGGTTTAAGGTTTTTTGGTGCAGATCTTCCAATTACTCATCAACAATTCGTTGATGATGTTTTTTTTTTCGGGCCTCCCACTCTTAGAGAAGTTAATGGAATCAGTTCATTTTTGCAGTCATTTATGGTGGCCTTGGTAACTCTCATAAATAAGGAAAAAATGAGTATATTTTTCTTCAATTGTAAAGAGTCTTTTCAATGTCACTTAAGGCAAAACAATGTTTTCATAGAGATAGCAAAAAAGTGACCTGATTTTGAAAAGAGACAACGCATAACACACATTTTCTTAGAGCATAGTTTTTGGCACTTTAAATTTTTTTATGTACAATAAGTTTTAGAATGTTAATGCTTTGCATGCTGATTTAAAAAAGTGGTGATTCTGTATCAGGCCTTTTTTTTAAAAAACCTATTTTTTGACATTAAATTTTGTAATGTATGAAATATAAATAATTATTTTCTAAATTTAACAATTTTTGACACTTTAAATTTTTGAATGTATTAAGTGTGGATATTTTTCTTAAATGTTTCATTTTTTATAGAAAAAAATTCAAAAAAATAAATAAATAAATAAATAAAACTATAAAATTAAGTAACTAAAAATAGAAAAAAATAAAAAAACATTAACCAAAAAAACTAAAAAAATAAAATAAAATAAAAGCAAACTATATTAAAAAAAATAGAAAATTAAAAAAAAAAAAAAAAAACCATTAAAAATCTAAAAAGATTAAAAACATGAAAAAAACCTAAAAGAACCAAGATATACTTAAATTAAAAAAAAAAAAACATATATATTAAATTTTAAAAAAATATCGAAAATATATATATATTTTGGATTTTTTAAAAAATCCATTAAAAAAAACAAAAAACAAAAAACATATATTTTTGATTTTTAAAAAATAAAAAACATTTAAAATTAAAAAAACTTATATTTATGATTAAAAAAAACATTTAAAATTTTAACCTACATTTTTAATAAATAAAAAACATTTAAAATTAAAAATAAAACACATATTTTTTGGATTTAAAAAAAAAACTAAAACAAAGTATACTTTTGATTTAAAAAAAAAAGAACATTTAAAATATTTTAAAATTTAAAAGATTATAAAAAAATTACACTTAAAATATTTAAAAATATATATATTTTTAAAAACTATATATAAAATAAATTAATTTCAAAAAAAACATTTAATTTTATTTTTTTTAAATACATTTAACATGTTTGGAAAAAAAAAATTATTTAAAGCCAAAAAAAGTCAGCTGCGGCCTATGGGAACGCTACAACGGCCAAGCCCCCATGGCCAATTTTTTGTTTTCTTGTTTAAATAATTTTTTTTCAAACACGTTAAACGTAATTAAGAAAAAAAAAATTAAATCTTTATTTTATATATAGTTTTAAAATATATATTTTTAAATATTTTAAATGTAATTTTTTTTTTTTAATTTTAAATTTCAAATTTTTTAATATAAACTTTTACATGTTTTTTTTTTCTTTTTAAATCAAATATAGATATATGATGATGATGATGGTTAACGTCCCCTGAGACCAAATAATGGTCTATCGGACCTAAAGAAACAAATTATCTATTTTGATTTAAGATTTTATTCCTATACTCAAAAAGCTTGGAGAGAAGCCTCCCGATCTCACTATAATATAATTTAAGATTTTATTCCTATACTCAAAAATCTTGGAGAGAAGCCTCCCGATCTCACTATAATTTTGACATTGTAAAAGGCTAGGAAGGTCAGTATTGTAACAAAGATTGTGAAATTGAGATCTAATGTGGTTATACACAGGGCACTCTAAGAGGAAGTGGTTTTCATCCTCGATGTTCCTATTCTCACATATATGGCAGATCCTTTCCGTCCATGGCGTTTTAGGAACTGCCCAACGACTTGTTTCACTATGGAGCTTATGAGAATTCGTTATAATCTTTGCTATATTAATTTTCTTGTTTGAGCTAGTTAAAATAGAGAGATACTTTTGATCTTCTAGGGTGGGGTTGATGACCTTCTTTTTTTTTTTCCAGTGGAAAAATCTGTAACCTTTTATTAAAAAATGAAAAGTTACAATTGCAGATGCATGATGCATTTCCATAAGCTGCCCAATGGGCTCCAGTGCCATGGCACCCGACGCAACGTTACATGACTAACGTGCAAAAAATGATGAGAAGAGAAATGAGAGAGAGAGAGGGAAAGTAGTGAAAGCAAGAAAAACTGAATATACATATGTGAGTAAGGCTCACGCTTCAGGTTTTTCTTCCTTTTTTCTTTTCGACCTTGCGCCACTCTCCTTGGGTGGGCTCGATCTGATGAGCCGTTTTCCAGATCGGGGCTCCTGTTGGGGCGATCTCCCATTTGCGCGACGCAGTCTGCGAACCCTCTGTTAAATCGATGCGGATATCCTCCGATCTGCCGCCTGGGTTCTTGGGCAGTTAGATCCGACCTAGATCTGCAGAGATTGGGGCTCAGATCGGGTAGATCCGTCCTAGATCTGCTGAGTTTGAGCCATGCGGTTTTGTGGTGGGTCAGATCTACAACCCTCAGTCCCCCGTCCTTGCATGCAGAATTCGCGAGGGGAGGGACAATGTTGGCGTGAGCGATAAAGCCAAACCCTGACGATTTTCCGCCTCCGAGGTGGATTTTGAACCCAAAAGCCGTTTTTGTGTGCAGATTTCTGATCTCATGCCTCTTGGCGAGCTTCGCTTCCAGATCCGCCTCTGATACATTTGGCCCATCAAGCAGATGATGATTTGGGCGAGGGTTATCTGCTATGTCAGGGGCTTCAGATATTTTCCAGGCGTTAGGCCGCATAGCCAATCCCGTGCCGACAGTTCGATAATCATCAGAGCGCACGCTCTTGAGGCCGGTCCAGTGTAGGGTAATGGCTGTGGCTAGCCCTGCACCGCCTCCGCCGACGACCGCAATGACTGTGGTTTCGTTACCAGCGCAGGAAAAAACCTCAGCGATGGCCATCTCTTCTTCCCCTGAGATTTCTCTTCTTCAAAATTACACCTTCAAGAACTGATGTTATCACACAAACCGAAATACCTAGACATTATTTTCCATTGTTGTTCATTGCAGATCTGGATTATTTGTGAAATAATACCCAATTTCAAAAGAAAAATCAGTCGAATCGCGGGTTGATGACCTTCTTATAATAACTTCATTTTCTTTTAGCCGTTAAATCTTTCTCACACCACATTTTTTCTTTGAACTTAGAAGTAACAATATCTTTAATGTTATTTATGTTTTGCAATGCATCATTTTCGTTGATCTCCCAATAATTTAACCAGGCCCTTGTGCCTTTATGCCACCCTCGATTGAGCCTTAGGCAGTTTTGGCTAGAATTTAAAGCTAGCTTAGGAAGTCTATGATCGTCTATGATCGTCTATATATATATATATATATATATATATGTTTTTAATCTTAATTTTAGTAGTTTTTAAAAAAAAATTATTTATTTTTTTAATTTTCTATTATTTTTAATCTCATTTTTTTAATTTTTTTTTTAATATGCTTTTTAAAATTTTTCTATTTTTACTTAATTTTATAGTTTTTTTTTTATTTTTTATTTTTTTTTCCTTTTTTTTTTGGGGTTTAAAACATAAAACAAAACAAAAAATTATTTTTTTTTAAATATGTTTTTCTTATTATTTCTTTATATATATATATATATATATATATATATATATTTTAATTCTCATCTTTTATAGGTAATTTTTTTTTTTAACATTTTTATGATTCTTTTTTTTTTGTTAATTTGTTTTTGTTATGTTTGATTTTTTTTTTTGTCTTTTTTATATATTTGATTTTTTTTAATATATATTTTTATTTATGTTTAGGCTATTTTTTTTCATTATTTTAATTTTTGTTTTTATTTTTAATTTTATGTTTTCATTATTCTTTTAAATTTTAATGTTTTTTGGAGTCATGATAAAATCTTTTATACCATTATTTCAAAATGTTGAAAATTTACCCTAGCAAAAAAAAAACGTTATTCCAACATCAACACTTTTAGTTTTGAAGGGTGTGCTTTGCACAATTTTTGCACAAAAAATTGGTTTTCACTGTCATTTTTAAAACATGTTGAAAATTTACTAAAAAAAAAAAAATGTTATTGCAGCATCAACACTTTTCATTTGGAGGGTGTTTTTTGCACATAAAAATTCAATTTTACTGAGATTTTTTTAAAATGCTAAAAATTGACCCTAAAAAAAAACTATCGTTCCATTATCAACACTTTTCATTTTCAAGGTGTTTTTTACACAATTTTTGCACAAAAAATTTGTTTTCACTACCATTTTTAAAACATGTTCAAAATTGGCCCTAAAAAAAACATCGTTCCAATATACACACTTTTCGTTTCTAGCACTGTTTTTCATGTTTTTTCGGGGTTCTTTTGTGAGAGTTCATGTTTTGAGTTTATAGTTCTCGTTTCAAAGTTTACATTGTTGCGAGTTTTAGAGTTTCGCGGAGCTCAACTTCCCTCCAAATATGTGGGGGTTCCTTTAGCTTTGAATATTAATTGAATAGCATGTTGGCAAGATATGTTGCAAGAACTTAATTCCCAAGTTTCCAATTGGTCTTTTCGTGTATTAAACTTTACAGTTCGATTGGTTCTAACTAAATCAAATTTGTAGGCAATTTCGAATTTTGAAGGTTGTTTATGGTAAACTCAGATCTCTTTTGTGAGGTTCAAATATGGTTAAGAGCTGGTCCTTAGTAGCATAGGAATCACTTGCCAAATCCAAGTTGTTAGGTGGATTGGGTCTATGCGACCTTGAGAGTATTAGTAAAGCTTTTGGGGTGAAGGTTTGGTGGTGATGGGTGATAGGCATTAATAAACTCTGGAAGAAAATTTGGATGAGGAAGTATGCTTCCTCACCATCTTAGGAAACTAAATTACATCATGAGGGGGTTATCTTTGGCTTGAATCTTTGGAATTGGGCACAAGACAGTAAATATGTGGTGCATAAACATGCCCTTCGGGATATTTTCTCAAGTTGCTCAACTCTATTTTGGGAGGAGGTGTGACAGCAAATGACATGTTTTAGTGACAAAGAAGATTTCCGAAATTTACAAGTTTTCTTAACCAATCTTGGTGTTGTGAGAGTTGGTGATTACTGGAAGTAGAGGTTCATTCTCAAATTTCGAGAGAGTGGAAGAAAAAAAAGGATTGTCTGGATTCTTCTCAAGATTTACCATGGGATGCTTTCCAGTAGGAACTAGATGAACGACGAATCACATGTTCTTCTGGTGGAGATATATTGTGTTGGAGTCACCTTCCCAATAGGATATTTCCCTTTGAAATAAGCTTATTTGCTTATTTCTAAGCTTGGGACAATGGAACGATACATTATTTGGACGAAGATATGGTCTATTATATATTGGCAAAAGATTGCTTATTTCCTCTTATTGATAGCAAGGCAATGACGCTTAACCTGGGATCACATCTGTTAGAAAGGTTATGAAGGCCCATCCTTATGTTTTCTTTGTGGTAAGGATGAATAGATGCAAGATCATATCTTCCTCACCTACTTCTATGAAAAGGCGATATGGTCTAACTGTCTTTCCATTTTTCGTATCCATCTCTCTGAGAGAAAAAGTTTCTCTTTGTTATTGGAGAAATGGAGTCATAAGAAATTCCATAGTCCTATTTTCAATCGATCCCAATGTTTACTTATTGGTTTTATACTTTGGAATTTATGAAAATAACATAAATTTAGGATTTTACGTCATAAAATTAGACCTAACCGAATTCTTATGGAGTTGGTTTTGTCTAATCTTTGGGAATCTGTATTGGTTATTTCTTGGTCTATTGAGGATTGGATTATAATGTTGTGGAAATTGAGATCTTGAATGCCTTGAATTTGGATCAATGGGTGGTTGTTTTAGGCCTAAATCATCCTTTTGTCCCTTTTATTATTTCCAATGCCTCTTGTGCTCCTCCTCCTAGGAATTTCATTAAATAAAACTTTGTTGTGGCAACAAAGGGTAATCTGAGTTTAGTCAATGTTGGAGGAATTTTCAGGGATGACCATTCTTCTCCTCTGAGAGTTTATGCCATGCATTATGGATTTGTAAGTAATAATATGGATGCATTTATGGATCTGGAAGAAGATATTCAAATAGTTGTAAGATAAGGCTTCAAACTCTTTCATATTGATGGAGATTCCCTCATTGCAGTTTAATGCATTTAGAAAATTATCGATGGTCATCCAGATCATAAGGTTATTAAAAGTTGGAGGTTAAATGGGATTGTAGAACATATTATTGTTCTATTGGACTCCTTTGAGTACATTCGTGTTCAAAATACTTGCATATCTAGTAATTGGGTTGAGGATTACTTGGCCAGTATGGGGTGTCGCTCTAACAAATTTGATTTGGATGAATCTTGGTCCATGCCCTCTAACCCAATTGACATACAAGTTTTGCAAAAATTGATTATTGAGGAGACTCTAGTCCTCGATGGGGGTGTACAAGTGGGTGTTTTCATATCATCGGGATGAGTGTTGGTGTACCACCTAGATGATCATCATGACGCAGTGGTTACAAGTAGTTAATGTGTGTGCAATTGGTATGTGTGCCATTAACTGTATAAATATTTGCTTTCGGTGGACGAATGTTTGTTGGTGGTGGCATTATAGGGTTCAAGGGTGTGGTTACCACCTTTTCCTATGGTTCTAATAACTCCTTTCAACTGGCATGGAGGGTGGTCTATAGCGGGGTAGTTTCCCTGGTTAGTTGAGGAGTTACAATGGAAAGTGGTCTTTGTTCGGCGAGCCATTCCTTATACGCCTATATAAATCATTTTATTCTCTATTTATGGGGGACGATAGTTTGGTTTTTGGTGTATTGTTTAGTCATCATTGTTTTCTTTGCTTCTTTTCTAGTATCACTCTTGTTGGTCTAGTTATATTGATTCAATTGTAGTCTCAGTCCTATTCAGTGGGTTTATAATTCAAGGAAACCACTTACATTTCTCTGGGGCATCTACTTGGTGGTCTTGTTTTGGTGTCTACATGTGGTTCTCTGTGGTATTCACTATGTAAAGTGTTGCAAGTGGAAGGTTGGGTTGTCTTTTTGGATGCGTAGTGAGTTTCTTAACCTTTTGGGTCTACCCCCCTGTTGAGTGGTTCATTGGGGACAATTTGTTATCTTCAGGTCTCGTCATCAATGTCTCTCTCCTTGTCCCTCACTTTCCTTCATTGGGCATTGTTCATCCTTTGGCTATTCTCTTTGTCTTGCCTCTCAAGCTTTCATGGATCATCGCCAACAAATGCCCAACTGTCGAGGCAGAGGCTCTTTCATTGGGCAGAGAAGGTCTCATCCCTTATTGCCCTTCTCTTATCATTTTGTTGCCTCTCCTTTTGACTCAATTCCATTGGAGGTTCATCGTGAAATTTATATTTGGAGGATTTGGAGAGTGGTGACCATCCATATGCTTCAGATTCAGAATTAGTTAGTGTTGATCTTAAGTGGTTTCCAAACTTTGGTCATTTTTGTAAGAGGAGGTTGCATTTCCTCATCTCCCTGGCCTTGAATCAACAAACTTACACTTTCTTGCATCTTTTGTTTAGGGAAAAGAAGATTGATAAATACAATATCTTCTCCTCTCTAGAGGATATCAAGCGTATGGTTCACAATATTCATTTCTCTTTCAACAATGTTGATTCTCACTTGGAAAAGGTGGAGTCTTTTTTGGTTACAAATTCTGGTTCCGGTGATCTCACGGACCCCCCTGCTCTAGTGGGAACACCCATGTTCTTTTTTCTTTGGATCATGACTCATCAGAAACAGATAAATGAAGGCTTTTGTTTACTTTTGATCCTATGTTTTATGGATCAGTTTTGTGGACATTTTTGGCTACTTCAGGTTTTTGGCCTTGGCTCTATGTGTATGGTGTTGGCAGTATATTTGTTGGTTACTTGTCTCTTTTATGGTTGTATATTGTGATGTGGTTGTTGTGCATATACCATGTCATTGTCACAATTTTTCACTAGAGTTCCTTTGGTATGGCTCATTATAGTTACTGTGGATTTGATTTTTGGTTAATCGTTGTATTTCGTGATACACTTCATACATTGAAAATAAATTTTTGTGGTTTTGTTGTTAGTTTAAATGCCAATGTTTCTTATCTTTGATGCTCATGATGGTGGGTCATGTTCTTGAGATAATGCTTCTCCATTAGTTTCTGGCCTGTTTCTATGATGTAATCACTGATTTACCTCCTTTTCTGTTAATGGAAATCAATATTATTTATTCACAATATATATATATATATATATGGATTACTAAATATTCATTATAATACTAAAAACAATCCATATAAGAATAATATTATTAAAAAAACATTAATACCATACACTTTCATATACCATTAAATATTTTTTCTATAAATAAACATCATTGATTTCCATTAACATAATGACTACATTAGAGACACAAACCAAAAGTTGGTCGAAAACAAACGGAGAAGCATTGTCTCAAGAACACGGCCCACAATCATGAACATCAAAGTTAAGAAACTCTAACATAAACTAACAACAAAACCACAAAAATATATTGCGAGTACATGAAGCGTATCAAGAAATACAGTCATCATCCAAAAATCAAACCCACAGTAACCATAATGAGTCGTACCAAAGGAACTCTAGTGAGAAATAGAGACATTGATACGATATATGCACAATAACCACATCTCAATATATTGCCAACGGAGAGACCAATAACCAAGAAATATACTACCAACACCATACGCTACACATAGAGCCAAGGCCAAACCCTGAAGTAGCCGAAAGCGTCCATAGAACCATAACTACATCCACCTAAAAACTGCTTCAAAAAACATAGGATCAGAAGTAAACAAAAACCTTCATTTATGCGGTTTTGATGAATCATGATCCGAAAAAGAGAACAAGAGTGTGCCCATAGTCAACCATAATCAACCATGACAACCATGGTCGTCTTTGGTTGACCACAGTTAACCAATGTTCAACATGGCAAACCATGGTCAACCATGGTCAAACATGCTCAACCAAGGTCAACCATGGCCATCTATTGTCAACATGGATGACCATAATATATGATAGAAAACTATGGTCAACCATGGTCAAATTGGTTGAACCACATTCACCCTTGATCACCATTGTCAACTATGGTTAACATACCCAACCATTATTAACCATGGTCAACCATGATCAAACATGAACAACCATGGTCAACCATAGTCAATCATAATCTATCATAGTCAACTATAATTGGTTGTGGACAACCATGATCATTGAGTGAACTCTATATTGACCATAAGAAACCCTCCTTAGGTATAACTTGAACATATTTAGCCATAGTCAACAATGATCTACTAATCCTTCTAAGTCATCAACTAGCACAACCACATTAGTATATCAAATACATTTTCTATCTTTTATATACCAATTAACACACAAAAATAAGACCAAACTAACCTACATCAACTACAAAAATAACACTAATTAACATATATAACCACATTTATAATATAATTATTGTGATAAATAAATAAATAATTTATTGTAATAAATAATAACCATTACCATATATTAAAACGCCTTCACGAGGTGAGAGGGAAAAGAGGAGCAAGTAGCCAAAGGCAACGTGTTTTATTAATGTTTTTGCAGGTCGTTCCCTACTACTACGACCATTGTTTTGTAGGGAGAGACGCGCATCCGCGTTTTTGTCAGTTGTCGCGACTTGGAAAGTGCTCTCCTGACCAGACACCTCTCTGTCATTTGTGCTGCCCACCAACTAAATATTCCTTTGCTTCCTGTTGCGCTCATCCATCATCTCTACTGTAATCTATCCCTCATCATTCGTCAAATAAGATGCTGACAATTGCTGGAATCCATGGATTCACAATTTTCCTCCAAATCACTGTCATGCCGCAGACGGCATCATAGGTAGGTACCAGACATTTGTTTATAATGGTTTCTTTCTCACAAGTCACATATATTTGCATTAAATTCTCCGCTCATCAAAATGACATATATCTATATTTATTTTATTAGGGTTCTTGTGCACATGTGGTCGCTCATAAAATAAATTTCGAAAATAAAATCTCCATAAATTTTGTTCTTCAAAGTAGCTTTTCAAAACGCCGTGAGGCCGTGGAGTTTTCCCGGTGTTTCTTCCCTAATTTTACTCCATCCTCCCGAGAGACATAATAGTGCGTATTTGATGCTGTGCATCGATTCTAGTCTCGTTGTTTGTGCTGAAATACAGATGAATTTAGAGCAGAAAATAATGGTATTCAAAGCCTCTTTTCATATTTCTGATAATGGAACAGATTCAAAGTTTTTCCTTCTGCCACATGTTCGTTTGCGAAAGCTTTTTATTAAGTTTTGTGCACTTTGCCATCATTGCGCAGTAGATTTATGGTAAATTTTAAAGTAACTATAGTTTAATTAGCGGGAGGAATTGTTAAAAAAGTTATGGAAATTTTATTCATATTTAGAAAAAATCCGGCAAGGATTTTTGTAAATCCAAGTTATAGTTGTTAAACATTAAAATTTTAGGTGTTTTAGACGTTGTTGATGGTGCTGAATCTATTTCCACTATCAAAAACACAATTTAAACACACTGTCTCTACAAGATTTTTTATTTTTTTTTTTAAATTTCTCAGACCACTTTTGACCGTCAAAGCAATTCCTACGCTTTGTTAAATGACTCCGGAAGATATTTAAAGCCTCTTTTCATATTTCTCTTTAATCTCTACTCTCCTTTTGTGTGTCAGCTTAATGGACCAGATTCAATGCTTTTTCTTCTTGCACATGTCCGTTTGTGAAAGCTTATTGCCCAGTAGATTTAGGGTAAATTTTAAGTTAACCGTCATAATAATAGAGTTTTATGGAGGAAATAATTAGAATTTTTTTAATTTTATTACTTTTAGTTTTAAAGTTTATATATATATATATATATATTAATTAAATAATTTTAAGTTTTTATTTTTTTACCAATAAAATAATATGAAAATAATGTTTATATATAATGGGCAATTTGCCTAGAGATCCCTAACACTATCACTATAATCACTAGGTTATTGATGAGACATTTGTGAGATGATTTGAACATGAGATCTTTCACTCATATTTATTTTACATTTTGAATAATTTGTTAAAAATTAATATATATATATATATATATATATATTATAATTTAAATTTATTAAAATTTATTTATCTCCATACATCCATTTAAACTCAAAACCTGAAATGGATCCAATATTAAGATGGAAAACCTGAAATGGATCAAATATTAAGATGCAAGTTTTTTTTAATGGCATAATTTAAAAGAAATAATTGCATTTGGAGTAATTTTAATTTTCTCTCTACCCTTAATAGATTTGTTAAGATTTATCTATGCTTCCCAACAGCTGAACGTTTAAGCTAATTGAATGCATGCTGTCAATTTAGTGAATCAACTTGGAAAGTGACATTTCGCCGGGGACGTACCCGTTATTTATCCCACTCCAACTCATTGATATCTTTTATGTCGTTTTAATAATATTGTTTATGTTATATAAATTTTACATATTACATAAATTTTACATTTATAGAAGTATTTTTATTTTTTATTTTATTAAAATTAATATAACGTATTTAGTGAGATATATATGAGTTTTTCATTTTTTATTTAGATATGTCTTAATTTTTTCCATTTACTTTTTTAATAGGATAAGCATAATATTTATTATAGATATATAAATAATTATTTTAAGAAAAAATTATAAATATTAAATTATTATTTGTTTATTAATCAATTTTAAATATAATTTTTTGAAATATAATAATGACAAATATGAACCATTATTTTAAATAGATATGAACCTTTAATGTCTTTAGTTTTCTCTTTAGAAGACATTAAGTTTGGGGTTAATCGTCTTGCTAATGGGAAAGCTAAGGACATTGAAGGTTACCAAGCGGAAATCTTAAAAATTGGAGGTCTTGTCCTCATCCCCCACATCCACAAGCTTTTCAATCAAGCAATCAAGCAAGGGTTCCCTAAACCTTGGACTGAGAGCCTCATTATCCCTATTTTTAAAAGTGGAGATACAAATAACCCCTCTAATTATAGAACAATTATGATCAGCCCTCTCTTAGCCAAGTTATATGGTAGTATTTTGGAAAAGAAGTTAAGCATATGGCTTGAAAGTGAAGGTAAGCGGGCTAAAGGCCAAGCAGGTTTCAGAAGGCATCACTCAACAATAGACCACCTTGTTACGCTTAGGATCATTGCGGAGGAATGTCGTAATGAGAAATCCAATTTATTTTGTTGCTTTGTGGACTTTAGAAAGGCTTTCGATACGGTTCCTAGATACAACCTTTGGAATAGATTAGAAGAGCTAAAGGTTCCTCTCGAGTTGAGAGCTGCCGCTATAAGGTTATACGAGAATGTAATTGCCAAGCTAAAGAGCAATGAAGGGTGGTCGAAAGATATTAAGTTTAACATCGGAGTTAAACAAGGTTGCCCCCTCTCCCCTACCCTATTTGGCATTTACATCGATAAGCTCGAAGGCTATTTAGAGGAAGCAGGATGTGATGGCACGATCTTAGCTGGGATAGTCGTCATCCTTCTTCTTTATGCTGACGATATTGTTCTTTTGGCAAGGTGCCCATCTGATCTTAATAAGCAACTCAGGCTTCTTAAGGATTTCTGCTCTACCATGGGTATGACTGTTAACACTGACAAAACAAAAGTTATGATTATCAAATCCAAGAAGGACACTTATGCTAATTTTATGTATGACAATAATAACTTGGAGGAAGTGTATTCTTTTTTTTTTCTCAGTAAGACTATGCTAGGAAATTATATTATGTACAAAATAACATTACATGCAGTGAAACTAGTTTCCCATGGCCATTTGTGGCACTGTGGGTTGGCAGCTTGCTTCAGCATTTAGATGTATTCAGGCTGCCTCAAAACTCATCAGAAAACGTCTTTTAACTTTGACAATGCCCTCGCAGGAGCTGTGACTCAAAATACTACCCTCGCAGGGGCGACCGTGGACAAGTGCAAACGCCCAGAAAATACTTGCTAACTGAAACCAAAACAGAGAAAGACCTGCAGACAGACTACTAGACCCATATAAAAACATATATTTTATCCCAAGCATAGAAAGCGACCGAGACAGAAGACCTCAGAACAGGACCTGGACAAAAAGAAGGATGGTGGCGCCCATGTCTGCTACTCCTCTGGTTCCAATTCCTCTGGATCCATTTCCACGATCGGGACCCATCCATATTCTTTCGGAGGTTCTGCCCGTACTTCTCCCGCTCTGGACGTGGACGCCTCCTGCGCCTGAGTTTGGACGGGTGCCTTCCCAGTCGCGTCTCTCGCTTGTTCCTCAGCCTTGCCCACTTGGTCCTCGGAGGGCAATTCGCTGCTACTCGACCCAGCATTGTCCTCCTCTGCATTTCTGATGAAGAGGACTGAAATGTGGGCACTGAGACTTCCCAAATTAAAGACTGCGGTGCCAAATGCTGGAAGCTCTGGCCTTCCTTCACTTGGGTTGCTAGTATCCAAGAATTGAGTTGTTTGCAGGTGAGGAGTACCTGCCCTTCTATAACAGTAGCAGCAGCAACAATGGTGGTGGGCATCCTCTGCTGGAGGGCGAGAGGAGCTTCCACGCCCAGATCCACGCCTGCATGGTTGCCGTTCTCTCGTTCTGGCCATGTTGACAATGGGTTTGGCTGCTCGAAACAGAGCTTCCAATGCAAGGTTCCAACTCTTAACACCTGCAGATGGCGCTTTGCTATCTCTCCCTTGCGATGCAGAAAATTCAGAGTCCTTAGCGTCTGCCTGGAGGCAGAGAATGTCCCTGCACGTCGGCGCAGCGAGCTTGTCTTGCTGAGAATGGCGCAACTCCACCCCTTCCCCCATCTTAAGTTCATCAGCTGGCTCTTGAAACCTGAGCGCCATGAATGCGCTCTGCCCTCACAGCCTACCTCCATTAATGCGATTAAGGCATTTGAACGGGAGCCCCTTCATTTATGCCTGCGGCGGCGTCCCTTACATCCCTCCACGCGCTGGCTCGTGGCAACACTTGCTGGCCATGTGGCCTAGCATTTATGCTTGTGCTAACACCCACATCCGGGTGGAGGAAGTGTATTCTTACAAGTACCTAGGAATTGATATTCATCACAAGCTCAACTAGAACCATAGCATTGAGAAAAGGATTAATGGGGGGTGGAAAGCTTACTTTGGTCTTTAAAATAATTGTAAAATAGCAAACCTTGTAATGTGGGATAAAAAGAAGTTCCTCTTTGAAACTTTAGTCACTCCTGTTATCTTATATGGCTGTGAGGTTTGGGGTTGCAGCATCTCCAGAGAATCATGGAGAAAGATTGAGCAAATCAAGAAGCGTTTTATAACTTATAACCTGAAAATTAAAAGTAATACACCCTATCCTATTCTCCTTATAGAAGCAGGTCTTTCCCCTATTGAGAGCGTAGCTATGTTTAGGTTTCTGTTGTACAAGCACAAAATCAGTAACATAGACGATCATAGACTTCCTAAGCTAGCTTTGAATTCTAGACAAAACCACCTAAGGCTCAATCGAGGGTGGCATAAAGACACAAGGGCCTGGTTAAACTATTGGGAGATCAACGAAAATGATGCATTGCAAAACATAAATAACATTAAAGATATTGTTACTTCTAAGTTCAAAGAAAAATGTGGTGTGAGAAAGACTTAGCGGCTAAAAAAAAATTAAGTTATTATAAGAAAGTCATCAACCCCACCCTAGAAGATCAAAAGTATCTCTCTATTTTAACTAGCTCAAAGAAGAAAATTAATATAGCAAAGATTAGAACGAATTCTCATGAGCTCCATAGTGAAACAGGTCATTGGGCAGTTCCTAAAACGCCATGGACGGAAAGGATTTGCCATATATGTGAGAATAGGAACATCGAGGATGAAAACCACTTCCTCTTAGAATGCCCTGCGTATAACCACATTAGATCTTAGTTTCACAATCTTTGTTACAATACTGACCTTCCTAGCCTTTTACAATGTCAAAATTATAGTCAGCTCGGGAGGCTTCTCTCCAAGCTTTTTGAGCATAGGAATAAAATCTTAAATCAAAATAGATAATTTGTTTCTTTAGGTCCGATAGACCATTATTTGGTCTCAGTGGACGTTTTTTTTTTCTAAGTAAAGGCTAGTTCTATATTAAAGAAAATAAAAATATGTACAGGAGTTAGTCCTTCCGAGGAGGCCGAGGCCAGTCCTCAAACAGTAAAAACTGGACCATATTGTCTATCCGTTGATTCTGATTTACAGAAAACCTTCCATGATTCTGATCTTTCCTAACCATCTGCCTACCTGGACTTGTACTGACAAAACTAACAGTGATAGTTTGTAGGCAAAACCTTTTGACATCATTGACTCTAACACAGATAAAGCTGACTGCAATAAACTGTAACAGACTGAAGTAGAAAGACTGAGACATTAGACTGAGACAGACAGAATGAAGACGCATCATAAACATCGAGACCATTTCAAAATCTTTGGCAAAAGCACCCATCGAATTTTACTGCACCTAGCTGGACGACGCTGACTGCATCTCCTTTCCCGGGCTGGGCGAGTCAAGCCAAATGACGAAGCCCTCCTCGTCCAGAATCGGCTCTCCCAAGCCAGGTTGCGGGCGGTCGTTACGCGCGTCCCTCTTCATAGCATAGTTCGAAGGCGGAAGGATTTCTTGAACCGATGCCTCCAGAGCTGGAACCTCCCGAACCGGGGCATTCTGAACCGGGATACCCTGACCCTGGCCTTCCTCAATGCGGTGTGCTCTATACACTAATCCATTCATATCCCCCAGGAGAATGTCACTGTCCTGAGGGCTTGCAGAAGCATGAGAGGTTGAGCTGGGATCGCCAGGCTCTTCCTCAGAAATGTACACAGAGAGATTAACCACCACCTCTGGTCTAATGAGCCTGCTCGGGAACCTGAGACGGAATGTCTGATAAGTACCTTGCGGGACAAGGCTCTCCTGCTCCGAGCTAGGGGAAGAGGGGGGTACAGAAGCCATAGGGGAAACAGGGTGCAGATTCTTAAGGTCAGGGCCGACACGAGTGCCAGACCTCCCTCCTCTTCTCGGAATGCCTCTGCTTCGCGGCATGGTGAATAACAGAGACCCAAACAGCCTTTCGTCCCCTTGAAAATCGGCAACAAGAGTGACACACCTCACAACACAAGCATTTACAGAGGAATTCTGGCTCTGAGTTGGCCCAGAAATAACAATAAATAGAACGGAGACAATTACCATCGCGGGAGGAGGGCGCATCGCCATAAACCGGTTCCTCATCGAGTTCAGAGCTGCCATGCTCGTCATGAATGCACAGTCCCCTCGGCTCTGATCCATACAGCGCTCATCCGCCTTGAGCATTAACTTATAACCGCCTTCGCAGACCTCCGAGTACATGCGTCTGCCATCCGTCATCGCCGCAGGTGTCGTGGCAGGTAGCATAGTTAATGGCAAGTAGAAGCACCCGCATCCTGGTGGTCTCAGTGGACGTTAATCATCATCATCATATATATTTCATATTTTTATATATATTAAAATTTTCTAATTTTTAGCTATATGTTTAATTATATGTTGTGAATTATGGTATTGACAAATATGAATATGTATATTTATTTTATTATGATATGTATATTACTATTTCCCCCATAGGTTCAATTAAAAAATAATAAAATTTTAAAAGTAATATAGACCCTACTATGGGAGAGATGTAGTATTTGTAAATGAGTATAAACATTTGAATGTTAACTCCGTTACTAACAAAACGTTAAAAATTGTTTGTAATTTAAAAGCTAAAATTACAATATAATAAATTAATTTGTTATTTCCTTTTGTTGGAACCCAATAAGGATTTGAACTTTGAATATCATGCTTTACATATTACTTCATAACAAAGCAATTATCCATTGAGTTATACTTCAAGGACAATTGATTTATTATTACCTTTTTAATTAAATTGATATTATATTTTTTCATTCAGCACATAGTCAACATTTACATTTTACACTCATTTATGGATATTACAACATCTCCCCATATTAAATTATTGAAAAGTAATAAATTAAATGATATATATATATATATATATATATATATATATCTGTGTGTGTGTGTGTGTGTGTGTGTGTGTGTGTGTGTGTGTGTGTGTGTGTGTGAGAGAGAGAGAGAGAGAGAGAGAGTGAGAGAGAGAGAATTTAATTAAAAAAAACAAAAATGAATAAATAATTTTGTTTTGATAAATTCTATTTATAGTATTGTAATTTTTGGAGTTTTAGTGTGTATATGAATCAAAAATATATCCAATGTTTAAGATGGACGCTCCACCCATCCTCAAGGCTAAGCTAAACAAAATAATTAGAAAAAAGTGCAATAAAAATTATAAAAATTATGATGGAGAGTAACCTAAGTACTAATAAATTTTTATTTAATTTAAAATATATTTATTTAGAAATATCTAATATATTGTATTGTTATTTATATAAAATTGTATAAATATAATAGCATTTTTTTTAATTACATTATTTTTTATTATATATTATTTAAAAAATCATAATTTTAATTTGTTAAATTTATATCATATAATACTCCAAAGTTTTTTAAAGCACATAACGTCTTTATACTTAACCATACAATTTGAAAAACAAAACATTGCAATGTCCATGAAAGTAAAATTTGAAAGACAAAACAATGAAGATAAAAGATAACACAAAAGAAAAGAATTATTATTATTATTTTGGAAAAAATATAATTAATTAATTTTATTTATAATTTTTCAATTTTAATTTTTTTTATATGAAATTACTTTATATAATTAACAATTTTTATTTATTAACAAGTGAATGTATTATATTGTTTTTTATTTTGGTCACAAAGTTTGATTTTCAATTAGTTTTGAAATTTTTAAACAATTCCATGCAGTTTAGTTTATTAAAGTTAAAAGAATATTAAATTGAATATTTTGAAAACTAAAAAATATTTTTTTAATTTTTTTAAATTTAAATTATTATTTTTTTTTTCAATTAATTGATGATAGTTTTAATTAAAATTTTATTAAAAATTATATTTTAGAAGTGTCATGATAATAATACTATGTCTTATCGATACAACATGCCCAAAAACTATAATTCATTTCAAAATTAAAATATTTTATAAATATTTAATTTTAAAACATTTTAAAATTAAAACTTAATACTTACAACATAACAAGATACTTAACCATGGATATTTACCTCATTTTACCATGGATATTATTAACTTGTGAATAGGCTTTGTTACAATATCATGACTTATCAATACCACTTTCCAAAACCCATAACTCATTTCAAAATCAAAATATTATAAATATTAATTTATTTTATTATAACTTGTGTATAATAAATGATCATCTACCTCACATATTTTATGCCATAATCTATAAATATAATTTTAATATAAATACATATTTTTCAAATATTTATATCATATATTTTTTTTTTAATTTTACAAAACATCAAAAATAAAATTCTCATCCATAAAATCAGAATGCCAAAATGGTTATCTAACTATTTTACATTCGAGATGAAATTGGATTTTCTCATTTTAAATAATTCACATTCGAGATTAATTTACATCCGAGATGAATTTGGATGTTCTCATCAGTTTGCCCTTTTTCCCCTCTATGGCTTTTTCTGAAATGTCATATCAATAAATGAACTGATATCTACTGATATCAATTTTGACACAAAAGCTCACTACTTTTTAGATTGATGTGAAAGTTAGGTGTAAGATCTGACCTGAAACCTATCTACTATTGATGTGAAGGTTCGGTATAAGAGTAGCAAAATCAGGGGATATGTCTTTTTTCTACAACATTTAATTAATTATAAATATCTGAACTTTCCTATAGAGTTTTTGCTATTTTTTCACCCTGCATTTTATACATGGTTTTTGAATCAAAATAAATATTAAACATTAAATTTTTGACGCATAGTTTTTCATCAAAATAAGATTAAACATCCAAATAATAAGCCTACTTAAATTATTGTCTTTCCATCCTATTTATTATATTAATTTTATTTTTATTAAACAAAAAAAAGTAATAACAATGAGCCAATCACTACTTTACTAACTTACTATATGATGCTTCATATTTACCTCTAATCAATAACTATCAAATTTTAACGTAAAAAACCATACTTAAATGATGGTCAATTTTTTGAATGTGTTTCACTATATTGGATTTTTTAAAATCCAAGACTCCTTAAGTGCAGTGGTGTCACATACCCGAACCCATATAATAAATATATATAGAAATTTTTTTTACCGAACCCATATAATAAATATATATAAAAAAAAAATTTACGGTAAGGTTACAACACCATTATCGTTATAGTTCTTGGTTAGCATGGACCGATAGGGTCATGTATTATATTCGCGGGCTGATAATATTTATATATGTTATATTTGCTAGACCTAAAGTATCGCCCCACTCCATATGTGAAACCCACCGTATAACCTAAGTGCTGCAGCATTTGGCAACCCGAGACAACTCTGACTGACAGCACCGCTGGCACCATCCGCAGTGGACATATGGACGCGGCAATAAATTCCGCCGGCCTGTTCACGTGAAGGGGTGTGGTTCGGGGTTAGAGAATTACCGCTTGTTTTTTTTCCGCCTCATTCGACGGTAAGGATGTTCCAGAATGGATCTGAGGGTGGAGATGCCCCCTCGACATCACTTCCGGAGGCCGATGCTATATAGACCTTCCTCTTCTCGACTCTTCGAGTTTTTCGGCATAGCTCGGCGACCCTGCTGTTCTCCGCTCCACCCCGCCACAGTCAGTGGATTGATTGACGACTTTGCGCCGAGCGAACACCTACCCCCTCCGCCCAGCGCGCATCCTCATCGCCGAGCGTCCGTTCTGTGTTTTATATACATCCGAAATGACTTCTGGGTAAGTGTTGCAGTCGTTAACATATGAGTTTTGTTCTATTGAGTTTATCGTTTTCGGTTCTCTTGATTTTTCCCTTAGGAAATCAGGGCTAACGATTATCCTCTGCCGTTTAATGCATAAATGCAGTTGTCCGCTTCTGAGATTGATTCAGGCAAGGAGGTCCTCTTCAAGGCTATGGAATGCCGACGATTCAACAGGTGCGACCCTTCAGCTTTCTGTTTGTTGTATGTATTTAAATCCGGGTTAAAGATTTCCCTTCGTTTTTGTTCTTCTATCTGTCGGCAGAGGGTTACCCCTGCGCCTGACCGAAGCCCCAACCTTACTCTTCCATGGTTGGACGCAGATGGCGACGGGAGGTTCTTCATTGACCTGTTCCAATTCTTCTTGGTTTCGTGATATGGGTTCTAGAGAAACCCTAACGCTTCCAACGGTTCTGGGTTGGAAAGCTTTTAGATTATAAGAGCTGTAGTTCAATCTTTGAATTGTTGTAGTTTTTAAACTGTGTATTGCATATGAATCTTGAGTTAAATTTCAAACGCGACTCTACTGGTTACAGATGTTGGGTTCCAGACCCACTTGCTTCCGGAAACTGGACTGTTACAGCCTTGCAGCTGTATCTATTTTGACTTAAAACTCTGTATTTATATTTTCATATAAGTTGCGAGTTTTTTTCTTTGTTTAAAAGAATTTGTATGTGTTTTGTCACCCGAATACTGCCCAGATTCGCAATATAGTTCACTGTTCGGGAAATGTATTGATTATTCTTCTGGTGTTTGGTAGAGATTTACGTATGTTTGTATACGCTTGTTCAGCAAGTCTCTCATTACATGTTTATGAGTATTTACGAATGCATCACGGTAAAATAGTGATTTCGGTCGTCTCGATCCTATGCCTTCTGTATGTAAGTGAATGATTGATCATATTTGTTTATACCAGCGAGTCTGGATGTTTAATCGGTTTCCTAACTCGTTATATATATCACTGTTTTTTTTTTTAAATAGCTCTTTGTGTAACAGTTTAGCTGCTGCTCGGTCTTCTTTTAAATTTGCTTAAATGATAGCCTAAGTAAAGCTTTGATTCTTGCTCCATGAGTTTTCGATTTTCCGGGTGTGCGGTCATATTTCAGGTATACTCCACCCATTTGGGTACTCACCATGCACAATATGATTGCGGAGCTTGTTCTATACTGCAAGAGCTTACCCGGCTCTGAGGGTTATGTCTTATTCTTCTTTCTTGACTTACCTTATTTCCTGAGTTCGGTACAAATCTCGGGAAGATACTATTTTTGTGTGTTAAGTTTTGGGTTATTTTTATTGTCATTCCACACCACTGATCTACTATTGATAGCTTTTCTTAATGTTGACAAGACTCTTTTAAAACTACCTAGGAAAACAGTTTCAACCATCCTGTTCACAGTCAGGGTTTTAGTCTTATCTTTGTTTCTGTGTGCGTTGACAACGAGACAGTAACCTCTACCGCCAGGTTTCTGTCCCGCACTGTTCTTATCTCTTTTCCCTGTTCCGGGTACAAGTACTACAGTTTATCGTACCCAAGTCATAATCGTTTGCAGACCTCCTAGTGCAGCAATAGAAAGTAACATTTGTATATTCAAGGAAACAATAACTTATATAACACACAGATAACTTTCAGATGCTTTAGGGTTTAGTTTACTTACCTGGTCACTGACAATTCTTTAATCCCTTAGTAAATCACCTGCAGATTATGTGCATAGTTGTTTAACCGCCCATCCATGAGACTTGTCCTCCAGGACCAGAGTCTCCCCCTAAGCTTCCTCTTGCCGGATCACTATCCTCAGCAAGGTTGCACTTCGTGCTCGACTATCTGATCCTTACCAGACTTAGTCTTTTCGTGTTTTCTTTTCCTCTTTTTCTCTCTGCCTGTCTCTACAGCCCAGAGTTTTGCCAACCCCCTTCCCTTTTCCCTGGAGACCCTTTTCCAATTAGGGAAGGTGGTTATTTGCAGTTTTGATAACTGACTTTCTTTTCCAATTCCCTCCCGGGAGTTGCCAACACTATCATAAGTATTTCTTTATTGGAATAATTATTCTTTTAGTGCACATATAAAATAGCAAGAAATACTACTAAGGTTTTTTTTTTTAAAACAAACAGTCTTCCATTGTTATCTTAATTCTGTCTTTTACCACAGTAAGATTTAAATATTTACACTTTTCCCGGGGTCATCACATCTCCCCCGCCTGAGATTGGACATCGTCCCGATGTTTGATGTTCTCAAACAGCCCCGGATAAGCTTGCTTAAGAAGTTCCTCATCTTCCCAAGTGGCCTCGTCAGGCCTATAGTGCTGCCACTGCACTTTAACTTGGGTAATAACTCGCTTCCGCAGCTGTACTTCTCTCCGGTCGAGAATGCTCAGCGGCTCGACCAGGACCTCTCCTTCCGGTTCGACCTGCAACCATCAACAGTACCAGTCATTTATCTCCAAAACACATTTCCAATTAGTTAAATTGAAATTAGTGCTTACCCGTATATCTTGCCATTTGATCACATGCTTAGGGTCGTAAATGTATTTTTTAAGCATGGAAACATGGAAGACATTATGGATTCTAATGTGGCTTGGCAGGGCGAGCTGGTAGGCTACCGGCCCAACTCTTGCCAAGACCTGGAAAGGTCCAAAATAGCGGGGTGCAAGTTTGGCGCAACCGCTCCATTGCGGGGTACTTTTCCTGGCTTGAATTCTTACGTAAACATGGTCGCCGACCTGGTACTCTTTGAACCTTATTTTCCGATTTGCAAAGCTCTTTCGGCGGTCTTGGGTAGCCTTTAAATTAGTCCGCACCCTTTTTACCATGTCCTCCATTTCTTTGAGCATTTCTAGTCCCAATCTCAATTTGTCCTCAGGCCCACTCCAACTTGAAGGTGTACGGCATTTCCGTCCGTACAAGACCTCAAAGGGAGTCATTTTCAATGATGTGTGATATCCGTTGTTATAAGCGAATTCAACCAAATGTAAATATTCTTCCCATTGAGTCGGTTTCTGCATCACGCATGCTCTTAACATGTCTTCTACTACTTGATTCACTCGTTCAGTCTTTCCATCGGTCTGGGGATGATAGGCTGTACTGAAATTCAGCTGTGTACCCAGTTCGGTAAACAATGCTTTCCAGAATGTTGATGTGAATTTTACATCTCGATCGGATATTATTGTCTTCGGAAGCCCATGCAGTTTGAACACATTCTGCATAAAAATGTGTGCAATTTGCACAGCTCTATAGGTAGATTGCACTGGTATAAAGTGCGTTGCCTTACTTAATTTGTCTACTACGACCATAATAGAATCATTGTGCTTCTTTGTCCTAGGCAGCCCGGTTATGAAATCCATGGATATGATTTCCCATTTCCATTCTGGAATGGGCAAAGGTTGTAATAACCCTGCCGGATGTAGATGTTCTGCTTTGATCTGCTGACATTCCAAACACCGCGCTAAATATTCAGCTACATTCTTTTTCATTCCAGGCCAATAGTATTCTTTCCGAAGTGCAGTAAGCATCTTCTGGTATCCGGGATGACCTGCGTAGTGGCTGATATGAAACTCGTCCAAAACCAGATTTTTAAGACTGTTTTTATTAGGTACATACAACCTCTTTTTATAGAGCAGCATCCCATCCTCATCTATCTCATACCCCTGCTGATTTTCTTCGCTGGAAAGTTGTAACTGCTGTTTTATTTGCTGGTATTCGGCATCTTGATCTGTGGCTGTTTTTATCATTTCTTGCAAGGGATTCTTCCATTTCTTGGACGAAATTTCATATAAACATTGCACCTTCCGACTCAGTGCGTCAGCCACACGATTTTCCTTTCCTTTCAAATGCTTAATATCAAAGTCAAATCCACTTAAGAAATCTGCCCAACGGGCTTACCTTGAATTCAGGGTGGGCTGACTGAAGTAATTTGTCAAACTGTGATGATCTGTTAACAACAGAAATTTTCTTCCCAGAAGATAATGCCGCCACATTTTTAGTGCATGTATGACGGCTGCTAATTCTAAGTCGTAGGCAGAATATTTCTGCTCGTGCTCCTTTAGCTTTCTTGATTCATAGGTGATCACTTTCCCCTCTTGCATTAACACATCACGCACGCCTTCTCGGCTTGCATCGGTACATACCACATAATCCTTATTAGGATCTGCTATACTCAAAATGGGAGCAGAGGTGAGAAAACGCTTAAGTTTCTCAAAGCTTTGCTGACATTCTGAAGTCCATTTGAAAGCCCTTCCTTTCTTTTGCAAGGAAGTAATAGGATATGCTACTCTTGAGAAGCCCTCCACAAATCTTCTATAATAACCGGCCAATCCCATGAAAGACCTGATATCTGCCACATCCTTAGGTACGGGCCATTCCATTATGGTCCTTATTTTTTCAGGGTCTACTGCAATCCCTTCCTTTGTGATTACATGACCTAAATACTGTATCTCCTCTTTGAAGAAATCACACTTGCTGAATTTAGCGTACAGTTGGTGCTCTCGAAGAGTTTGCAGTACCGACCTGAGATGTTCCTCGTGCTCCTCCTTAGTACGGGAGTAAATCAGAATATCATCGATAAATATTAGTACAAATTTATCCAGAAATTTATGGAATACACTATTCATTAAACACATAAAAGTGGCAGGTGCATTAGTCAGCCCGAAAGGTAGCACTACAAACTCGTAGTGCCCATATCGTGTTCTGAAAGCTGTTTTTGCGATGTCCTCCTCCTTAATTCTAATCTGATGGTAACCTGATTGCAAATCGATCTTAGAAAATACTGTGGCACCCTTGACTTGATCAAAAAGTTCATCAATCCGAGGTAGGGGATATTTCTTTTTTATCGTGAGCTTGTTTAGCTGTCGGTAATCTATACACATTCGAAGGGTTCCGTCTTTCTTCCTGACAAATAACACCGGGGCTCCCCATGGAGATACGCTGGGTCGGATATAATTTTTGTCTAGTAATTCCTGTAGTTGCATTTTTAATTCAGTCAACTCGGGTACACTCATTCTATAAGGTGCCCGTGATACTGGTGTTGCCCCTGGAACCAATTCAATAGTGAAGTCTATATCCCTTTTTGGGGGTAGCCCAGGTATCTCTTCTGGAAATACATCTGCAAATTCTTTTATTACCGGAAGGTTGTCCAGCGTGACCATTTTATCCTTGGAATCTTCATATCCTACCTGAATGGCATAAATCTGGCATCCTCTTCTGATACACCTAGCTAGCTGTGATGCAGTGATTGGCCGGACCTGCACTGGTCGTTTTATCCCTTGCATCACTTGTTCCTTTCCAAGGTCATCTTTGTAGCAAATGGTTTTTGTCTTGCAGTTTACTAATGCCCAGTGCTTCTCTAGCCAGTCCATCCCAATCAGAACATCGTATGAGCCAAGTGGAAGCACATTTAGATCTGCTACCACTGGCTGTCCTGCTAATGTTAGAGGGCAGCTATTAATCTTTGCCAACACTCGTCTTTTAGCCCCTGTAGCTAGCTTTACCAGCCATGAATTCTTGAATTTTTCAGGCTGTAACTTACATTGTTCTACTATTTTTGGGCTAATATAACTTAAAGTAGCTCCTGGATCAATTAGAACAGCTATAGAAAGGTCTGAAATTTTACCTTCAAATTCCACCATGGTGGGCTGGTACTCCGCCTGACGGTCGTCCAGGGCTGCGTTAATCCTAGGCACGCTGCGTCCCACATCACCAACGGTTGATGCCTCGTGAATCTGGGATATTTGATCGGTTCCCTTCCGTTGCGGGCAGTTTTTGACGTAGTGCGGTCCTCCACAACCCCAGCACTGTACTGGAGGTCTGGTTATTCCTTCGCTCTCCAGCTTGACAGGCTGTTCGCTCATTCTGGATTCGCCGGTTGTCTTGGACCTGAACGATCCTCTTTGTACAGTCCGGTTGTTCTGCCCTTTACTTCCACCCTTAACTCCACCGCTGCGACTTCCTTTACTATTTCCAACAGTTTTACTACCCCTTTTTTCATTCCATTTCCTATTTGAAGCGTCCCCTTTCTGTTTGTTCTGCTGATAACAGATTCTAGCCTTGCGAATCGCTTCATCCATCGTCCTAGGATTGTCAAACTCAATCCTTTCTCGTATATACATGGGTAAACTACTAACAAATCTTTGCACCTTGGCTTTTTCTTCCTTAAGGTAGGGCACATAACGAAGCAGGGAGGTAAAACGATTAATAAACTCGTCCATAGTCTGCTGTCCCAACCGCAAATCGTGGAACTCCTTTGCCTTTTCATCATAAAAGCGCTCGGTCAAATATCTTTCTTTGAAGTATTTCTGAAACTTTTCCCATGTGATGGTTCGTTCGCTTACCCCCTTGACGATTTTGACCTCTTCCCACCACAGGGTTGCTTTCCCTTGTAATTGAAAGATGGCCAATCGTGCCTTCAGGTTATGGTCGTATTCATACAGCTGGAAATATTTGTTCATGTTAATTAGCCATGCTTTAGCCGCTTCCTCTTGTTCCCCATCAAAGTGTGGGGGCTTAATCTTCCGAAATTCTCCCTGTAACTCCACCCTTTGACGTTTTGAGGTCTGTTGTTCGGATGCATTATCAGATTGATCCTCTCTTTCTTCCGATTTTTCAGGTTCTGCTTGGTAATGTTGCTCCTCCGTCATTCTCTGCTGTTCTGCACTGGGATTGGCTAATGGCGGGTTCTGCCTTTCAGACAAACTCTTTAAAATTCTTTCTTGCTCCATTTTCAATCGCGCATTATCCTCTCGCAACCGAGCCATCTCATTTTTCAGTTCCTGGACTGTTTCTAATATGGCTAAATTTGTGCTCCGTGTCTCTTCGCCAAGCTGTACCCACAGCTCTGGGTTATCCCTAGGATTTGTTGCAGGTTCCTGGCCTGCTATCGTTCTGTGCGGAGCACTGCTAGCTCTCTGCATAATTACTGCCGCTTATCTAGCGTCTCGCTGTTGTTCTTTTTTTTTTTTCCTAAAATAAAGTCAGTAAATATTCAAAACTATTAGTTATTTGTACATCTTAGTACCCAAAAGGGAAAGAAAGAGAAAAAAAAATCGTTGTGTTTTCTTCCACAATTTAACATGTTAAGACTTGTCCCAGAGGTCACAGTATGGAAACCTCTCCTCTGATACCAATTTGTCACATACCCGAACCCATATAATAAATATATATAAAAAAAAAAATTACGATAAGGTTACAACACCATTATCGTTATAGTTCTTGGTTAGCATGGACCGATAGGGTCATGTATTATATTCACGGGCTGATAATATTTATATATGTTATATTTGTTAGACCTAAAGTATCGCCCCACTCCATATGTGAAACCCACCGTATAACCTAAGTGTTGTAGCATTTGGCAACCCGAGACAGCTCTGACTGACAGCACCGCTGGCACCATCCGCAGTGGACATATGGACGCGGCAATAAATTCCTCCGACCTGTTCACGTGAAGGGGTGTGGTTCGGGGCTAGAGAATTACCGCTTGTTTTTTTTGCCGCCTCATTCGATGGTAAGGATGTTCCAAAATGGATCTGAGGGTGGAGATGCCCCCTCGACATCACTTCCGGAGGCCGATGCTATATAGACCTTCCTCTTCTCGACTCTTCGCGTTTTTCGGCATAGCTCGGCGACCCTGCTGTTCTCCGCTCCACCCCACCACAGTCAGTGGATTGATTGATGACTTTGCGCCGAGCGAACACCTACCCCCCCGCATCCTCATCGCCGAGCGTCCGTTCTGTGTTTATATACATCTGAAACGACTTCTGGGTAAGTGTTGCAGTCGTTAACATATGAGTTTTGTTCTATTGAGTTTATCGTTTTCGGTTCTCTTGATTTTTCCCTTAGGAAATCAGGGCTAACGATTATCCTCTGCCGTTTAATGCATAAACACAGTTGTCTGCTTCTGAGTTCGATTCAGGCAAGGAGGTCCTCTTCAAGGCTATGGAATGCCAACGATTCAACAGGTGCGACCCTTCTCAGCTTTCTGCTTGTTGTTTGTATTTAAATCTGGGTTAAAGATTTCCCTTCGTTTTTGTTCTTCTATCTGTCGGCAGAGGGTTACCCCTGCGCCTGACCGAAGCCCCAACCTTACTCTTCCATTGTTGGACGCAGATGGCGACGGGAGGTTCTTCATTGACCTGTTCCAAATCTTCTTGGTTTCGTGATATGGGTTCTAGAGAAACCCTAACGCTTCTCATGGTTCTGGGTTAGAAAGCTTTAGATTATAAGAGCTGTAGTTCAATCTTTGAATTGTTGTAGTTTTTAAACTGTGTATTGCATATGAATCTTGAGTTAAATTTCAAACGCGACTCTACTGGTTACAGATGTTGGGTTCCAGACCCACTTGCTTTCGAAAACTGGACTGTTACAGCCTTGCGGCCGTATCTATTTTGACTTAAAACTTTGTATTTATATTTTCATATAAGTTGCGAGTTTTTTTCTTTGTTTAAAAGAATTTGTATGGGTTCTGTCACCCAAATACTGCCCAGATTCACAATATAGTTCACTGTTCGGGAAATGTATTGATTATTCTTCTGGTGTTTGGTAGAGATTTACGTATGTTTGTATACGCTTGTTCAGCAAGTCTCTCATTACATGTTTATGAGTATTTACGAATGCATCACGGTAAAATAGTGATTTCGGTCGTCTCAACCCTATGCCTTCTGTATGTAAGTGAATGATTGATCATATTTGTTTATACCAGCGAGTCTGGATGTTTAATCGGTTTCCTAACTCGTTATATATATCACTGTTTTTTTTTTAAATAGTTCTTTGTGTAACAGTTTAGCTGCTGCTCGGTCTTCTTTTAAATTTGCTTAAATGATAGCCTAAGTAAAGCTTCGATTCCTGCTCCATGAGTTTTCGGTTTTCCGGGTGTGCGGTCGTATTTCAGGTATACACCACCCATTTGGGTACTCACCATGCACAATATGATTGCGGAGCTTGTTCTATACCGCAGGAGCTTACCCGGCTCTGAGGGTTATGTTTTATTCTTCTTTCTTGACTTACCTTATTTCCTGAGTTCGGTACAAATCTCGGGAAGATACTATTTTCGTGTGTTAAGTTTTGGGTTATTGTTATTGTCATTCCACACCACTGATCTACTATTGATAGCTTTTCTTAATGTTGACAAGACTCTTTTAAAACTACCCAGGAAAACAGTTTCAACCATCCTGTTCACAGTCGGGGTTTTAGTCTTATCTTTGTTTCTGTGTGCGTTGACAACGAGACAGTAACCTCTACCGCCAGGTTTCTGTCCCGCACTGTTCTTATCTCTTTTCCCTGTTCCGGGTACAAGTACTACAGTTTATCGTACCCAAGTCACAATCGTTTGCAGACCTCCTAGTGCAGCAATAGAAAGTAACATTTGTATTTTCAAGGAAACAATAACTTATATAACACACAGATAACTTTCAGATGCTTTAAGGTTTAGTTTACTTACTTGGTCACTGACAGTTCTTTAATCCCTTAGTAAATCACCTGCAGATTCTGTGCATAACTGTTTAGCCGCCCATCCATGAGACTTGTCCTCTAGGACTAGAGTCTCCCCCCAAGCTTCCTCTTGCCGGATCACTATCCTCAGCAAGGTTGCACTTCGTGCTCAACTATCTGATCCTTACCAGACTTAGTCTTTTCGTGTTTTCTTTTCCTCTTTTCTCTCTCTGCCTGTCTCTACAGCCCAGAGTTTTGCCAACCCCCTTCCCTTTTCCCTGGAGACCCTTTTCCAGTTAGGGAAGGTGGTTATTTGCAGTTTTGATAACTGACTTTCTTTTCCAATTCCCTCCCAGGAGTTGCCAACACTATCATAAGTGTTTCTTTATTGGAATAATTATTCTTTTAGTGCACATATAAAATAGCAAGAAATACTAATAAGGTTTTTTTTTAAAAACAAACAGTCTTCCATTGTTATCTTAATTCTGTCTTTTACCACAGTAAGATTTAAATATTTACACTTTTCCCGGGGTCATCACAAGTGGTCAGGGTTGAAAGTGAGCAGTCGATAAGAAAAGGAATTCAACTTCAGAATTGAAGGTGATGGACATTGTTGAGATCCTCGCAAATGAAGGAATTGATGATGAAAATTCATGCTCTGATAGACACTGAGGAAATTTTTGTATTAATAATCAGTGCTATTAGACTCTGTTTTTGGTCTATTCCTTCACAAGTAGGTTTTCTATTACGGTTATTTTTTTTTTTAAATACATTTTTTCTTCACATTTATCACCATAAAATTGTGAACTTACCTTAATTACAGATTTCTTTGATGCGCAAACAAAGTCGGCCATTAATTTTATTTGAAATCTCTAAGGTGAATGTCATAAAACAACCATTTCTTGCGAGCGTTTTAGCATGTGCCACATTGCAATTTTCCAGTAGTCCTTTTTAGTTAGCTACATTAAAATAAAATTACCAAAATTTTTGGCCGATTATGTTGAAATAGAGAGCAATATAAAGACATAAAGTAATAGCTATATTTGAGCAATAATATTTAAATTATGATATTAATTTATTAATATATTAAAAACAAATATTATTGAGTAACCATTAAACCACCAGTTTTGAAAAAGAATGATATTAATTTATTAATTTATTAAAAATATTAATAAGAAACCGCTATGGCTAGCTTTTAAAAAATAATATTTAAATTAATTTATTAAAACCAAATTTTTGTTTTTTTATAAATATTCTATTTGAATATATAAATTTTATTTAAAATTTTATAAATTAAGCAAAGTCTTTCGGAGAAAGAGAACAACCATGGAAAAGGCACAATGTAGAGACCATAATTTCAAATAATGTCTGTAACAATAATATTTAAATTATGATATTAATTTATTAATAACGGCTATATTAAAAAATCAAAGTAAATCTCCAAAAAAAAAAGCTAAGAAATTATAAAATCATTTAATAAATAAAAATAGTTAATAGAAATAAAATAAAACAAAAATATACACAAGTCATATAGTATTTATTTAAACATTTTATCTTTTAAATGATTTAATAATCAATTTTGGTATATATATATATATATATATATATATATATATATATATATATATATATATATATATCAAAATTAATTATTAAATAATTTAAAAGATAAAATAAACTAAAATAATTATATTCTGTTTTTTAAATATATTTAAATTACATCTAAAATATATTTAGTAATATTTATATTTATAGAAATAGTCTAATAACAATTTTACTAAAAATTACATAATTAAATTTTAATAAAAAAATCAAATAGAAATACATTTACTAATATCTATATCTATTAATGATGATGATGATGATGATGATGGTTAACGTCCGCTGAGACCAAATAATGGTCTATCGGACCTAAAGAAGCAAATTATCTATTTTGATTTAAGATTTTATTCCTATGCTCAAAAAGCTTGGAGAGAAGCCCCCCGAGCTCACTATAATTTTGACATTGTAAAAGGCTAGGAAGGTCAGTATTGTAACAAAGATTGTGAAACTGAGATCTAATGTGGTTATACCCAGGGCACTCTAAGAGGAAGTGGTTTTCATCCTCGATGTTCCTATTCTCACATATATGGCAGATCCTTTCCGTCCATGGCGTTTTAGGAACTGCCCAACGACCTGTTTCACTATGGAGCTCATGAGAATTCGTTCTAATCTTTGCTATATTAATTTTCTTCTTTGAGCTAGTTAAAATAGAGAGATACTTTTGATCTTCTAGGGTGGGATTGATGACCTTCTTATAATAACTTAATTTTCTTTTAGTCGCTAAGTCTTTCTCACACCACATTTTTTCTTTGAACTTAGAAGTAACAATATCTTTAATGTTATTTATGTTTTGCAATGCATCATTTTCATTGATCTCCCAATAGTTTAACCAAGCCCTTGTGTCTTTATGCCACCCTCGATTGAGCCTTAGGTGGTTTTGGCTAGAATTTAAAGCTAGCTTAGGAAGTCTATGATCGTCTGTGTTACTGATTTTGTGCTTGTACAATAGAAACCTAAGCATAGCTAGGCTCTCAATAGGGGAAAGACCTGCTTCTATAAGGAGAATAGGATAGGGTGTATTACTTTTAATTTTCAGGTTATAAGTTATAAAACGCTTCTGGATTTGCTCAATCTTTCTCCATGATTCTCTGGAGATGCTGCAACCCCAAACCTCACAGCCATATAAGATAACAGGAGTGACTAAAGTTTCAAAGAGGAACTTCTTTTTATCCCACATTACAAGGTTTGCTATTTTACAATTATTTTCAAGACCAAAGTAAGCTTCCCACCCCCCATTAATCCTTTTCTCAATGCTATGGTTCCAGTTGAGCTTGTGATGAATATAAATTCCTAGGTACTTGTAAGAATACACTTCCTCCAAGTTATTATTGTCATACATAAAATTAGCGTAAGTGTCCTTCTTGGATTTGATAATCATAACTTTTGTTTTGTCAGTGTTAAGAGTCATACCCATGGTAGAGCAGAAATCCTTAAGAAGCCTGAGTTGCTTATTAAGATCAGATGGGCACCTTGCCAAAAGAACAATATCGCCAGCATAAAGAAGAAGGATGACGACTATCCCAGCTAAGATCGTGCCATCACATCCTGCTTCGTCTAAATAGCCTTCGAGCTTAATCATATATATTTTTAGTAAAATTGTTATAATTACAATTTCACTAAAAATATATATGATTAAATTTTAATATAAAAAATATCAAATAATTAAATCAACACTAATTTTTCTAAAATATTATATTTTATTTTTCAAATAATTTATTTTTTTAATAAAAATTACATTTTATAAACACGTGTATATGCATTAAGTTTCATTCATCATATGAAAATATGAACATAAATCATTTAAAAAATAAAATAAAATAAAATAATTATATTCTGTTTTTAAAATATAATTAAATGACATCCAAAACATATTTAGTAATATTTATATTTATTTAAATAATCTAATAACAATTTTACTATTACTTTTATCTCCCCATTAAAAAAAACCATCCCTCAAGTGGTCCTATAGAGTCCAGAATTATACAAATAGCATCTCAAGATAGTGTTCGAACTGTACCTGAGATCTCAGTGCATAAATAAAAAGAAAAACAAAAAATAAAATTGTGAAAACATAAGTTTGCATCCATGTGATCATATACGGGTTGTTGATTGGTGAACTACAGGAGATCGGCTCAGTAAGTATGAAATTGATGTGTCTCCGTGAAATTCTGATATCCACCAAAAGGCCTTTTCCAAATTTAGGTCGTTTTTAGAGAGACCTTATGCTCTTTGATTTTATCCCTGGTAAATGTGTTGGCATGAAAAACGAGTGAGCATATTTTTTAATGTGAGAACTTCTTCCAATATGGGACATAAAAGAAAATATTTGCAAGTTTGTGTGTTATTTAACTAGTTGATGACAAGTTTGGAATTTTTGGGAAAATGTAATTGAGATGTATCATTTTTTATTGGGAAAATGTAATTGAGATGTATATTTTTTATGGTAAATGTTAGGATGTTTAGATAAGTAAGAAGTTTAGTAGTGTTATTTAATCCAACAAAACTCAAGAATTAAGAATGAAATTTGGACTTTATATTATGATGGGTCTAAGACTTATGATGCGCCCGGTGCCTGTTATATCCTTATGGAACCTCAAAAAACCAATTTTTTTATTTCTTGTAGGTTATAATTTCAGTGCACTAACAACACTGTATAGTATGAGGTGTTGATCCTTCAGCTCAAAAAGGTTGTTGACCTAAAAGTTGAATGTTTGAAGGTGATCGGTGATTCTGAAATTATCACGAGGCAATTATGAAATATTATTCATTGTTTATCACCACATCTAAAAAATTATCAACAAGATATAGTGCTTCATTTCTTCTTTTAAATATTTCGGTATCAATTACGTTCCTAGGATCAATAATGTCGCCACTGACACTTTAGCTAATGCTGCAGCCAGGTTTCACCTTTAAGAGATGGTTTTACTGTTGAGATTTTTATAAGCCTGATGTCCTGGATAACGTAAATAATCTACGCGTTTTCAATGATGATCAACAGATACTCGATTTTTATGACTAATGCCGAGGTGTTCAACAATGCGACAATAGATGACGAAGAGCATGACAGAGTAGTACAAGGAGAAGCAGATGAGCACAAGGGCAATCCCATGCCAAAGTTATTGTTACACTAGAAAAGTTATTCGATTTGCAGAACCGTTTCCGGGGTCCCCCGAATACCAAGACTCAAAACTCCACACTCTCTCATGAACAAATCAATATCAGAACTGAAGTTGACCCCAAGTTTATCAATCTGGGTGTTCGGTGTTCACCTGATAAGAGGAAATCATTTGTTAGCTTGTTCGTAAAGTAGTGAGATGCTTTTGCCTAGACATATGACAACCTAAAGGCGCATGACACCGAGATCATCCAACATGTTATACCTATACAAGAAGGGGTCAACCTGTTCCAGCGGAAACTAAGGAAAGTACACCCCACATTGGAACCCCTTATCCAGAAGGAGTTGAAAAATTTGTTGGATGCACACATCATTTTCAAAGTCAGCCATTCTACCTGGGTCTCGAATCATTAGGGGAATTTTGAGGTCTAAAATGGGCTTCCTAAGGAAATTATAAAATAATAGTGGAAATAATAAAATAAGATTACATTACATCAGCAAATTTTAGAGGGAAAAAAGAAAAAACTATTTATTCAACTCGTATTTTCAACTTACCTCCCTATAGGTTTACTCAGATTTTGAGCAACAGTAATCATTGGATGAAAAATTTGATTCTTCATCCAATTAATACCCATGTTGCATACTTTCAATGAACCTTGCTACATGAAAAATGAGAAATACATGAAAATCATGATTGCAATCACATTTTTTCATGTATTTCTCATTTTTTGTGTAGCAGGGTCCATCGAAAGTATGCAGCATGGGTACTCCTTGGATGAGGAATCAAATTTTTCATCTAATGAGTACTCCTGTTTGAAATTTGAGTAAAAATTTAGGGAAATAAGTTGAAAATATGAGTTGAAAAAGTAGTTTTATTATTTTAATATTTTTTGAACTTTTTACTTTTTTACTGCAAAAATGGTGACTCATCCCCCATGGTTGACATCGTTATTTTCAATCCTATTGGTTCTGATAAAGTTTATTTTGGTTGTACATTTTTCTTAGGAGGATGTTGGTTCTCGTGCAGAAGAAGTCTTGCGAAATTTGGTTATGCGTTGATTTTCAGAATCTAAACCAGGCTTCAGATAAAGATAACTATCTATTCCCCTCTATGGAACATATTATTCAATTTGTATTTGGTTCAGAAATGTTCTCTTTTCTCAATGTTTTCTCCAAGTACAACTAGGTATTGGTTGACGAACTAGATCGTTTGAAGACAACTTTCAAAATGAAATGCGGAACATTTGCATTTTGGCGCATGCCCTCCACCTTATCAATGTCAGAGCACCATCCCATAGGGTGATGGATATAGCTTTCAAAGGACTAATGGGTCAAATCATGGTGGTGTATCTAAATGATGTCATGGTATTTTTAAAAAGGAGGGCAAATCACCTCCACCATCTGAAGCAGATATTTGAGTGTTGTTGAAGGTATAGGATCTCACTAAACCCCAAGAAAAGCATATTCATAGTATCTGAAGACAACCTCCTCAAGCATATCATAACCAAAGACTATTGACCTTGAACGCATAAAAGTTATCACAGAATCCCGCTCCATAGTAGCAAGAAAGGTATACAGTCTTTCCTGGGTAAAATTAACTTCCTACGCAAATTTATTTCTGATTTTGCCAAAATCAATAAGCCCTCACAAAATATGATAAAGAAGGATGCAAGAGTTAAGTGGAATCATGATGAGAAGGAAGCATTTGACCATATCAAGAAATCCATCGCAGAAGCCCCTTCTCTGTATAGCCCATGCTTCAACTAGGATTTCATTTTGTAAACTTTCACCTTAGACTCATCCCTAGTTGTTGTTCTTACTCAGAAGGATGGTAACAACGATGAGTGGCCCATATACTTCATGATAAAAGGATTACAAGGTCCGTAGCTCAACTACCCAGACATGGATAAATAGATATGCACAGTCTACAGAGAAGTTAAACATTTCTGACCCTACATTATGAAGAACCATGCAACAATGTTCGTCCCTCGTCCTGTTGTTAGGTCATTGTTTGTCCAATAAGAGTTCGGTGAATGAAGAGCTAACTAGATTACTTTCCTTTAATAATATGACTTGGATTTCAAGCTAACTCACACGGTTAGAGGACACGTATTATGTAAATGGGTCATCAAAGCCACAGATCAACAAAATGAAGAATTAGAAGGATGGGACCATGAGATCGAGATGTACCAAAATGACCTCACAATGACACATGACTCTTCATATTGGTATGTTGATTTGAAATAATATTTAGGGCATGGGACCTTGCCTCCTACCTTGTTTGCGAGACATAAATGAGTTGTGAGGCTTAAAGCTACATCTTATTAGCTAATACAAGGAAATTTGTTTCATAAACACCACAATGGTGTGTTTCTCAAGTTCTTGGAATCTGACGAATCTCAGTGGGTGTTGAAGGATCTACATGATGGGCTAGCAGGGGTCCATTATGCCAACGATACCATGGCCCATAAAATCATGAGGGTTGGTTTCTACTGAGCCACCCTATTCAGATATGCTCACTCATATGTTTGTAAATGCTCTATTTACCAAAAGTGCGCTAGAAGAGAATCTCTGTCAACTGCCCCACTCCAAGCTATAGCAGTCGAAGAACCATTTCAATGGTGGGGACTGGATGTCATTTGGGAAATTGTGCCATACTTGAGGAAACAACACAAGTACATTCTCATAGCTACCGAATATTTCACGAGGTGGGTGCAAGCCATCCCGTTGCGGAAAATCAACAGCAATAGGTAATATATTTTATTAGTCAGCACATTGTGACCAGGTTTGACGTTCCAACCTCCCTCATTTTTTATAATGATACTTATTTCTTGTCTTTTAGGTTATATGATTTTTATCTGGAAAATGGTATTGTTTTCAAATATTTAGCTAATTATTACCCCTAAGGTAATGACCTAACAGAGTCCACCAACAAAAAACTAATGCTCATTATCAAGAAAACCTTATTGTCACACCAAAGGAACTAGCACAATCCCATAAACAATTCCTTGTGGGCTAACCGTGTCACCCCGAAACCATCTATTGGAACCTCCCCTTATTTCCTATTCTACATGAAAGAAGCCATTTTACCACCGAACTTGTTCCTACCCATTCTCTAGTTGTCACAAGAGTCACAGGGCACACCTTGCCCGACCATGCAAAGTCTAATCGACACCCTTCTTAAGCTGGAGGAAGAAAGATATAAGGCTAAGGAGAAGCTTGTTGTGCATCAACGCCAAATCAAGAGGTGGTTTGACAAAAAATCTGTAGGGAGTAATGAGTTTAATGTAGGTGACTGTTGGGCATGGAATCCCCCCAAGACATTTTTTGGGGCTCAAAGCCCAAGTTTTGACCCGATATTGTTATAAAGACTCCGCGAATTGCAGGCGTGGAGTGTGAAATGTATGATAGAGTCACAGGGATGTTCGCGTTAGTCTTGTAATGTAATGTCGGCCTACCCATGGTCCGCGGACCATGGAATTGTATAAATATAACGAGGCTCTAAGTGTAAAAGAGAGCATAGCAAAGAAGTATAGAGAAGAAAGAGTCTAAGTATCTAAGTGTGTCTTTGGGTCGTAGGGTAGGAGAAAGCTCTGTCGCTGAATGCACAGAGGCCTAGTAGTTCGCAGCTGAATGCGCAGAGGCCTAGTAGTTCGCAACTGAGTGCGTGGACCCCTACAGCTGAGTGCGCAGACGCCTAGTAGTCTGCAGCTCAGTGCGCGGACCCCTGCAGCTGAGTGCACAGGGCGGAGTCAAGTCTGTAACCGAAGAAGAAATTAATAAAGAGAGGTTTTGTTACTAGTTTGTGTATATGTTCTTGGATTAATGCATGTTTGATATAAATTGCAAATATACTGTTTATTTTCTCTGCGCACTAGTATGAATGATTTATATTGCTAAGTATAACTTAAAGCATGAGAGTAGGCTAAATTGATCAACCAACAGTGGAATACGAGTAAGGACTTGGGTGATAACAATGTTTGACCCTGAGTAGGGTTGTGCGAAAGCAGTATCTCAGGTTGCGAGGCACGGGAAAGTGCGCGTAGCGACGTGCGTGCAGGGTTGAACCGCGGACCACTTGAACTCATCAAACATCTCTAGGGTGTGGAAACCTGGTTCTAGCACTCTCCCATACTACTTCGGGTGAGACCTTAGTCCATGCTCCATAGATTGTTGCCGAAAGGGTGAGTAGTACCGGGATTTGTTTGGCTAACTTAACTCTGAACCTGGGTCAAGCCCCAATAAGCCAACAAATGGTTCTGTTGCCAGGACCAGGTTCTGCATAAGAGATGTTTGATGTCGTGTCATTGGAATCCAACAAAGAAAGAGATTGAAGGATGGTTGGATAGAGAGATTCATGAGTTCGCGTCCCAGGAAAGCAGGAATCCACGAGTATCGAAGGAAGAGTGGTTGGAGCATTACTTATATAAGGAAATCCATGAAATTTTCTTTGCATCCTTCCCCTCTAAGTTGTATGAGTGGATCGTGAAGTTAGTAGACAATCAAGGAAGGTGTAGGTTCGATAAACCTATTGTGTGGACTCCAGAGTTGGTGCACAGACTAGAAGCATCAAAAGATAAGATCATGCACGTTGTGGACCATTGACTTGATCGAATTATAGGAGGATTTATCACCAAGTTCGCAGTAGATACTTCAGTCAGCTACAGCGAGGTGGAACAACGTTTCCTCAAAGGACTGCGAGGTAAGTGCGTTAAATCTTTGAACTCTTGGATTAAGATGCTACTGTGTGAAAATCGGGTTATGAGAATAAATTGATGTTTGGGGCTACATGAAGTGGGAGGATCTATAGAAACTAAGGTAGCGCAGAGATAGAAACTAGTCCCTTGATTTCACCTCGACTAGAAAGCGAGGAAGAGCTCGCGAAAGTTTCACCAAGAAGTATGATCAGTTTGATAAGGCAATGAATTCCGTGCATACCACCCCCACCTACACCACCACCAGTTTCACCATCTTCACCCCCATCTCTGCCCACACCACCTTCGCCACCACCATAGTTTAATATGGCGAGCACAATAAATTTGCTGGTGTTCAAAGGAGTAGGGAACGAAGATCTGAACCAATTTTGGTTTGTGGTAAAGGTTGTATGGGAAGCATAAGGAGTCACAGATGACAATATAAAGAAGAAAATGCTGGTAAGCGGGTTGCAGGATCGCGCACTGACGTGGTACATTAAGCATTCAAATGACAATCCAAACGCAGGGATCACAGATATCGAAGTTGCGCTAAACAGGGAATTTAGCAGGTCGAAATCAGAGACACAGTTGATTATTGGATTTAATGAAATCACGATGCTTCCATGTGAGACCCCCTAGAGCTAGATCAGAGACTGAAGGGGATGATTCGTGAAGCCAACATGACCTTGATGGATGGGCAACACCGTGCATGGTTTTTAGCATCAGTAATGTTGCATCTAAGGACCGCGCTGTCACAACTGAAGCTATCCACTCAAGATGAGGCCTTGGAGATCGCAATGAGGCACAAGACCCCGATACAAGATCCTAACCTAGGAGTCCAACAGACCCACGCGCAATTGAAAAACCTGTGTCTGGAGATGCAAAGTTTGAAGCAAGACAGGACAACTCACCTAGAAGCGCGCAAGGAGGTATGGTGCATAAAGTGCAAAGGCCAGGGATATGACAAGGACCATTGTCCAATCTTCGCGAACTACTTGGCGAGAGGAGGGCCAATGCCATTGAGACCCGAGGCACAACCAGGATCGAGCGCAACACCTGCATTATGGTGCGCGATTTGTCAGAGAGGAGGGAAGCATGCTATAGATAAGTGCCACCTATTACAGAAGTATACACAGACGTCCCAACAATTTTTCTATAATTTCTGCAGGTCAGTAGGCCACGATGTGTACCTATAGAAGTTATGAACTGATGATGGATCAAACTCCTACCTACAGAGTTCAGACTGAAACGCGAGCCCTCGACCAAAATGCAGGGATGGCACGCACTAGATTTCAGGGGCGCGGATGAGGTTGAGGTGGAATGGGACCAAGAAGGGGTCACAGACCGCTGATCTGTTACAATTGCAGAGGGCCAGGGCATTATGCCCACGATTGTACAAATCCGACGAGAGCATCATGTTTATATTGTACCCATTTTGATCATGAGACGGAGGACTACCCCACAATGATAACGAGATTGCATGATAAAGGAACACTCCAACCTCCCCCGACTCAGAACCTGCAAATGATGAGGTCTGAGCCGCACGAGGAGGACTCGAATGTAAACATCATGCTCCGAAGCAGTATCACGACATGAGATGACAAGGTCAAGCAGCTCGAAGAGAGTGCCTGGGTTCACAAGGCTCTAACAAAGGAACCAGAGTTTGATTTGGAGCGCGCAAAGGAGACATTCTAAGAAGAGCTTCACAGAGGCCTCCACTTCAGGTAGTAAAGACAAACTAGAACCGGAGATGGACCCATCAATGCTCACTACCTCTCTGGAGACATGCATGAAGTTGTTGCGCAACAACAAGGTTGTGAAGGGACTTCAAGAACTCATCACTAGATGTGCTGGGTAAGGAGAACCGCGCGTAGTTTGGAAGCTCGGGAAGCACATAACGCAAACAGGAAGGGAGATGAGATTGACTGCACAAATTGGGGAATATGAAATGGATCTAGGATCAAACGCAAACATCCTACCAAAGCAGACATGGGAGCGCATGTGCAGGCCTACACTGCAATGGTCACCGATCCAACTGCGAATGGTGAACCAACAAAAGATCCTACCCATGGGAAGATTGCAGTGAATCAAGGTGGATATCGAAGGTGCGAGCGCGCTTGCAGATTTTGAAGTGATAGAGATTTTTGATGACAACAATCCCTATCCTGCATTACTGGGAATATATTGGACCACTGACATGAATGGGGTGATGAATCTAAAGAAGCACAAGATGATTTTCGAGAAAAAGTCACTATGCGTAGTAGTACCTTTATACCCTATAGAAGGATCGCGCTACACAGAGCCAGTGTGCGACGACGATCTAGAATGTATTTATAAGATAACCGTGCGGGAGCAGGACTGGGTGAATCCAACAACAGATGGCAGGATTTCGTGGGAGCGAGAAAGCTCCTGCACCTCAGATTTAGACGAGGAAATAGAACAATGGCAGAACCAGTTACACGAGGCAACCATGCCACATGATGATAAGGTCACTGCGCTGTGTGACAACAGAAGTAATAGATCTTCCTATGTATGATGGTTTGAGCAAAGTGGATGATTTCCTGAACAAATTTGAAAGAGAGGTGCCGAAACAACAACAGTTTGATGTTCTGAAATGGGTACTGCATGCTATGCCCGCAAGGTGGTGGGGTATGCATCAAAGAATTTTTGAGGACTGGCGCGAATGCAAAAGGATGATGCTCATGCGGTTTGGAAAGCCTCAGATGTCGATGAAAGCCGGGTATGATGGATGAACAGCCTACGCGCCCACCTCTCCAGATGGGTACAGACGTATGGTACGCAACCTGCATGAACGCACACCATCCCCGCGATAGGAAACGGGACCGATGTTATAGCTCTGATACCACTTGTTGTAGATCTAACCCAAGAATATTATAGATAATGCAAAAAAACCCATAAACAATAAGAAATAAATAGATAGAAATGCTTCTTTATTGATCAAACCCTTAAGGTAGGGCAACACCATACATTCACTCCTTAAGGAAGGAGAACACTCCACAAGCCATATGCCTGTTCATACAATAATCCTTGACTATTCCTTGACTCGGAGTCTCTAGCCTCTATATAGGCCTCATACATACAATACCATGGGTCATTACCATGGTTCCCTCATACCATCAACTAATACCACGGGCCCATTACATTATTATTAACTACTTGTGGTCCCTTACATGATATGGGTTAACCACCTTATTTATTACTATGGCCCATCCCATTATTACATTATTACCTTGGGTACCTCCCTTGGTACCCCATATTATCCCCCCTAGGTATATAACACTCCACCCCCCTTAGCATGTTTCGTCCCCGAAACATGGGAAGAACACAAATAATAAGATCTACTCAAAAGAGTAGTCCACTGGTACCATGCACGTGCATCTAGCCATCCAAGAGAAAGGTGAACCCTCGATCTCGCCGGTGCCTCACTCGTTTGAGATGGAAGTTGACCATGGTAGCTCTTCTGTGTTGATGTGTAGTAGGTGGATCTTCGCTCCTCGCTAGCCGTCATACGGGGGTTGTTGTCCTTGTGGCTAATTGGTTGCCATCTTGTTGGTTGTTTTCTGGCGGGGTGATGATATGTTGAAGTTTTAACCCACGGTGTCTTTTTCTTTAATTCACCCTGTTGTGGTGCCCGTTGTGGTGTCTTATTTTCCAATATGATTTCAACCACTGAACCCTCATCAGATGTGTCAGCACCTGTTACCTTTTCGGCTTCATCCTCTGTTTGTGTTTGATTGTCGACAATCAACTGCTCATCATCTGATATGCAAGCAAGAGTGGGCAAGAGGATGGCGCAAACGACGAAGTATGAAAAGACCAAACACGCCAATGATTATCTGCATGGAAGCCTTTAACAAAGTGTGTGAAGTACTAAACACGGTCCACCATGTGAGACGCGCTGACTGGGACCTGTGCGTACCAACGGTTCTATGGGCTTACAGGACAACGTGCAAGAAACTGACGGAACAAACACCTCTCTGGCTAGTTTATGGTGTGGAAGTTGTCATGCCGATGGAATATATCGTACCTAGTCTATGCATAGCAGCGCTCAGAGGGATGACAGACCGCAAAGCTCTGGAGGAAAGGTTGCGCAATTGGAAGAACTTGAGAAGGAACGGTTCTTGGCGGGTTTTCATCAACAGGTACAAAAGCATCGTGAAAAGGCATGGCATGATTGCCATATTAAGTTGCGCACATTCAAGGTAAATGACTTAGTGCTACTGTATGACAATAAGTTTGAAAAATTTCCGGGAAAATTCAGAATGCATTGGTTGGGACCATACGTGGGTAAGAAGGTCACAGACGGAGGTGCAGTCCAGCTAGTCAAACTAAATGGGGAACCCGTCCCAGGCAAAGTGAATGGAGCTGCTTGAAGCCCTACACGGGTGGGTCGACTATCTGACTAACCGGCAGAAGCACAGTCTTCGCGCTCCAAGGATCCGGACAAGGGCGTGAGATTATAAATCTATGCAGCAAATACCGATACAAATGTATGGAAGAAGTTCATATACAAAAATCTCGGAACAACGGACGCAACAGATCCAGCAAGCAGCAGCTCAGTGAGTTGTTGACCTCAGCACAGTTCGAGAACTGTTGGAGGGACTCCATGCAAAGATCGCCACGCCGACAGAGTGACTTGATGGCAAGTCACGATGTTTGTGTTAGGGGCCTGTTGGACATGGAATCCCCCCAAGACATGTTTTGGGGCTCAAAGCCCAAGTTTTGACCCGATATTGTTGTAAAGACTCCGCGAATTGCAGGCACAGAGCGCGAAATGTATGATAGAGTCACAGGGTTGTCTGCCCTAGTCTTGTAATGTAATTTCGGCCTACCCATGGTCCGCGGCCCATGGGATTGTATAAATAGAGCGGGGCTCTAAGTGTAAAAGAGAGCATAACAAAGAAGTAGAGAGAAGAAAGAGTATAAGTATCTAAGTGTGTCTTTGGGTCGTAAGGTAGGAGAAGGCTCTGCAGCATAAAGAAGTAGAGAGAAGAAAGAGTCTAAGTATCTAAGTGTGTCTTTGGGTCGTAGGGTAGGAGAAGGCTCTACAGCTGAGTGCACAGAGGCCTAGTAGTCCACAGCTGAGTGCACGGACCCCTACAGCTGAGTGCGCATGGTGGAGTCGAGTCTGTAACCGAAGAAGAAATTAATAAAGAGAAGTTTTGTTACCAATTTGTGTATCTGTTCTTGGGTTAATGCATGTTTGATATAAATTGCAAATATACTATTTATTTACTCTATGCACCTGTATGAATGGTTTATATTGCTAAGTATAACTTAAAGCATGCCAGTAGGATAAATTGATCAGCTAATAGTGGAATACAAGTAAGGACTTGGGTAATAACAATGTTCAGCCCCCGAGTAGGGTTGCACGAAGGAAGTATCTTAGGCTGCGAGGTACGGGAAAGTGTGCATAGAAACGTGCACGTAGTGTCGAACCACAAACAACTTGAACTCATCAGACATCTCTAGGGTGCGAAAACCTGGTTCTAGCACCCTCCCATACTACTTTGGGTGAGACCTCAGTGCATGCTCCACGGACTATTGCCAAAAGGGCCAGTAGTACCGGGATTTTTTTGGCTAACTTAACTTTGAACCTAGGCCAGGCCCCAATAAGCCAACAATGACCTAGTCCTCAAATTGGATAAAGCCCATGAGGCCAAAGGTAAGCACACCAAATTTTAGGCCTTGTGGATTGGTCCCTTTCAAGTTAAGGAGAATATTGGTCAGCATACCTATAAAATACAAACCGTAGAAGGGAGGGTTGAACCCCTCCCCATAAATGGCCATGACCTCAAATTCTACTTCACCTATCAGCTCTCATAGTTGCTTCATCATCCCTGTACTATAGTTTCTTTTCTGGTTTTTTCTCCGCATTGTTCTTAGCTCTAGCCCTAATTTTGCCTTTTGCACTTAGTTTCATCTTCTTTCATGCCTTTTGATCATTGTATTTATGTTCTTTAATAAATATCCTAACCTGAATAAAATATTTTGGAACGTCACCTGAGTGAGACATTAGGGTTGGGGTAGCCTCTATGCCGATGGCTGAGTTGTACCTTTTTTTGTGCCTGCACTTGATCACTTCTAAAGTTGCGACCTAGGGAAGGTGTGAAGATATATCTCGGTGGGAAACTCTGGTTATCCATGGCACCCTATCTTTCAACAGTAAGTCTCACTTTTGACGTGGCTATAGATTGAATGAATCAATTCATCCTACTGAATCGAGAAGAGGAAAGGACAACCTTAATAAGTAACATATTTAGGGAAAACAATAAAGTCTCTGAAAACTAGAAACAACCTATCTTGCAAATAAAATAAGTTGGGATCCTTCATCCACCCAGGAAAATAAATTCCCAATGAATAAGTTCCAATGAGCACATGAATAAAAGTTAAATAAATGGAAAAGGGTTGAGAAAGGATTCCTGTGGAAAGAGGTAATACAAAGAATCTGTATGGGCACTGTCTAGGCTCACTGGAAGTGGAGCAATGATGCAGGAGCATCAAGGGTGTTTTTTATTTTGTAAATATGTTAAAAGGGGGGTGTGATAATTTTTAATATTTTATTAATTAATTTGAATAAAATAGGAGAAGGTGAGGATTTTTGTAAATATCTTTTTATTTAATAAAAGGATATGAGGGAATTTAATTAGTTGAAGGGTTTTAGGTATAAAGATCTATCCTTTAGGGATGTTGAGATATTTAGGGGTTTGTTGAGAAATTGAAGGGATGGAGCATTTAATTAAATGATTTTTAAAAATTGTATAAATAGGAAGGGGTTTTGTGAGAAAAACACATTAGAGATTGTGAGAGAGTGTGAGATTGAGAGTAGGCTTGAACATCAAGGCTGTAAGCCTTCAGCAAATTGTAAGGGCCACTACTGCTGAATATTTGGCCACGAAGAAAGGTTGTAAGTATTTATTTTATATGATAAGTGTGTTTAGAGCTTTATTGGTGAATTAGAAATTGGTTTAATTTCTGAAATTAAGAGTTGAGTTATGCGCACTTGTATTAGAAGTGTTTATTGCACTTGTATTAGAAGTGTTTATGAATCAAAGAGAATTGAATGAATCAAGTTTGTGTGGGATTCATAGTAACCGATGCAATACAGCACAACACTAGTCGAATGGGTATGGATACTGTGTAAAGGCGTATGGGTATGGATACTATTTTTAAATGCGTTGGACTAGTTCTGTTGAGTGAAATACATTGCAGAAGTCACTCTTAGTTAGCGTGTTGAATCACAGGATGTAATAAAACTGTGGTCATTCCTATTGGTTGTTTACGGAATTAATAACATAACATAGTCTGGTTTCGTAATGTGACTGTGTGAGATGGAAGTTGCTGGAGTGTTAATTCATATATGTGTTAAAAGACGTTCTGAAGGAAATAAAACTAAGTGCAGAATTGATATCTCTTAATCGAATTTCCATTTGAATGATTTTACTGTATGACAAAGGCGCAGGTTAGAAATCAATTTGATGGCAATGTTTGAAACCCGGTTGAGAATTCGCTCCTTCCGTGGTGTTTGGTTGACTGAAATAGAACACTGTTTGAACATTGTTGAATGCATTGGCACATCGACTTGGAGAGTCGATTTTACAGAAGGCACAATTGTCTAACAAACATTGAGTTGAACTGTTATAAATCATGTTGAGTTATTTAAGGCACAGGTTTAGAGATTGAAGAAATTGGGTTCCATAGCAATTGAATCATGAATGGCACTGTTGATTAAAAAAAATATAACACGTTGAATGCAGGATAAATTATTGCTGGGGAAAGATCGATGTGTAAATTGATGTTTGGTGTATGTGAATGATGCCTTCGATAAACCATTGCCATGAAAAATGATTGTGTTCAATGCGTGCTAAACTGAATTTGATTTAATATCCAGTTCACCCGTTGTTGGTTGCATTGTGAGAATTGGATCACATGTTAAAAGCGCAGTGGAGAAGTCAGTGAAGAAATAGAACGGTTTTCTGGATGTTGAAGAATGTATCGGTTCATTTGCAATCGATCCTCAGAGTTCTGCTAGAGAGCAAACAACGTTTTGATAATCCAGAAATGACAGGCCAGAAGGTGCGATCCAGAATTGATAAAAGTTTGATGAATTAAATCTGAATTGACTGTGTGGACAAAAATATTGAAGACGCAGTTTGCCAGAGTATTTGTAAGGGTAAGCATGTTATTGCAATTCCTGTGGACGATGATTTGCTGAAGAAAACGTTAAATGTGATGTAGGAGTTGCAAGTAAAACCCAGAATGAAGTTGCAAGTAGAAACCAGACGCAGGTTTGAAAAGTCTTGCTAGTTGCTCCATTCTTGGACACTATTGAAATGAAATCTAATTGCTGGATTGAACTGTAGGAGCGCAGGTTGAATGGAAAATAGAAGATTGAGAGGAGCGCTGATTGTATGGGTAAGTCATGTATGTGTTATTGTGAAATTTGCAATGACTATGTGAATGCGTTAGTTGTATTCAAATTGGGAAGTTTTAAGGGCGCACCTAAATATTGAGTTAAGAGGTGATAAGGATTGGGAGTGTGGTTAAAGAAACAAACAAGTTTCAAGTTTTGCTTAAATTGGATGTAGTGGTATTACACACACTGGCGCATTTTGATTTATGACTTTTAAAAAGCCCTATTAAATGGAGATGTGGAATGCTATTTATTGAATGAAAGTTTCGAATGGAAGTTATGATGGAAACTTGGGATGATTTGTGCTAATCATGGTTTTATAGCCATTATTGTTTTATACAAAGAAGTTTCCAAAAGTAGTTAAGAAGGGGATTTTCTCAACAAGTGATTGAATGATATTTTTGATATGATCAAGAAACGTGATTCTGGGAAATGCAGGTTGCCTGCATCAATTTTGGTATCAGAGCTGGAATGCTCTGTTGAAGATGTTTGTTTTTGAATGATTATAGTTGAGAACTGAAATGTATTTTTGAATGTGTGATGAATGATTGAAAGATCAGATTTATAAATCTGATATGCAAACTACACAAATGCAGTGAACAGGATGGCAGAAACAAAAGGAGGACAAGATCATGCAAGATCTTAAGAGGTGAGATGATTTTTCTGATTTGAAATTTGTAAATGAAGTTTATGGTTGTAGAGAAGATGATGGCAGTGAACCTGGCATTCAGCTAAAGGCTAGATAAAGAGGACAATTGCAGTTTCCTGAAGAAGAAGGTGAGTTGAAGAGATAGCCCAGAGAGAGAGCAGAGGAAAGTGCTCAAAAGGTTCCAGAGGCAGTGAACCAAGTACTTACCAAAAGACTGAGTAAGGAGAGCTTGGTGAGGTAAGTGACAGCAGAAGAGATTGTTGTCGTAAAGGCTAGTACAACTCATGGTGAGTGAGAAACTCATGGAGAAATGATCATGGAGGATCAGAGAAGAGGTTCAGAGGAATGCCACAGAGATGAGATGACTGCAGAAGTTCGAGAAAGAGAGATTGCAGTAATAAAGGTACAATTGCAGGTACTAGAAGAATGGCTGCAAGAGCAGGAAAACCAGAATAGAGGATGGATCTTTCCACTGAAGGGAAAGAAAGTGAAGTGGCAGAAGCTACAACAGAAAAGAGATCGACAGATAAACATGCAGTTAATGGAAGAGCTGAAGAAGCTCGAGCAGATGATGGATGTACAGATGAAGTGTACGCAACTTATAGCAGCTGAGTTGGAAGAGGAGGTTTCCATTGATCAAATAGAGGAGGATATCATTGATGATTTCTTGAATTACTGGGCAGATCCAGATCAGCTGGATAATGTGAACTCTTGTGTTTTTATAGCTGACAATTGTGATGTGATTACAAGTTTTGTTGAAGAGGATGCACAATCTTGTGAAACTGTCATAAGCATGGAAAAGAATCTCTCAGGAGATAAGTACTTTAAAGAAGAAAGCAATGATGCTTTTGCTGTTATAGTACAAAGGAAGTTCATGTGAATGAAGAAGATGATCAGCTGGAAGAGCTGGTATATGAATCGATGATTAAAGTTGTTGAGACTTGTAGTTTTCAAACTGACAAGTTGTGTATGAATGTAGGGACTGTAAGTGATGGTGATGTTATGCTTCAGCAATGTCACAGAGAAATTGCATTGCTAGAATATTTGTTGAAAAATTCGGAGTATGACAGGGAGATGGCAGAAGAAAGAGTTCAATACAGTGAACGAGTGCAGAAAGATATCATGGAAGCAGATGATGTGAGAGAAAGACTGGTTGACAGTCTTGAGAATTCTTCAGAGGATTCTTTGGGCAAAGAGAATCAGCATACTGATGTGCTGATAGTGGAGGAGAATTCAGAATAGCATACTGAAGTGCTGGAAAAGGAGGACAAGGCACTGATGCCTTCTGATTTTTATTCTAACAAGTGTTTTGTGAATGCAGGTATTGTTGCAGAACATTTGATTCAATTGAGCAGTCAAATGAAGGAAGAAGAAGTTTTCTGTTCCAAAAGACAAGAAGGTATGGATGATCGGGTGGCAGTCAGAACAGAAACAAGCAAAGAAGCAAGATGTCAGCAAGTGACAATACAGATAGAGAAAGTAAAAACTGAGCAAGCCGTCTTAGCTCAGCAGGCAACAAGAAATAAACAGTCAGGAGATTTATTAGACCAAGAGATTGAAAGTACCAGAAGACTGATGACGAAAGAATCCCGGAAGAGACTAGCAATAACAAGACAAAAGAGAAGCAACAAAAGAAAGACTGTAGCAGACTTGGAAGGCAGAGCAAGTGGAGCATTACAGCACAAAATATGGAAACCTGGAAGACAACAGCAGATAACAACAGCAGTAAAGCAATTGACAAGCACGGAAAGATTACAAAATAAAATTTGGGATCCAGGAGGAAATATCCAGACTTATGACCAGGTGGTCATGAATTTTCTTACATGGGGAGTCTGATGCAGGAGCATCAATGGTGTTTTTTATTTTGTAAATATGTTAAAAGGGGGGTGTGATAATTTTTAATATTTTATTAATTAATTTGAATAAAATAGGAGAAGGTGAGGATTTTTGTAAATATCTTTTTACTTAATAAAAGGATATGAGGGAATTTAATTAGTTGAAGGGTTTTAGGGATAAAGATCTATCCTTTAGGGATGTTGAGAGATTTAGGGGTTTGTTGAGAAATTGAAGGGATTGAGCATTTAATTAAATGATTTTTAAAAATTGTATAAATAGGAAGGGGTTTTGTGAGAAAAACACATTAGAGAGTGTGAGAGAGTGTGAGATTGAGAGTAGGCTTGAACAGCAAGGCTGTAAGCCTTCAGAAAATTGTAAGGGCCACTACTGCTGAATATTTGGCCACGAAGAAAGCTTGTAATTATTTATTTTATATGATAAGTGTGTTTAGAGCTTTATTGGTGAATTAGAAATTGGTTGTTTAATTTCTGAAATTAAGAGTTGAGTTATGCGCACTTGTATTAGAAGTGTTTATTGCACTTGTATTAGAAGTGTTTATGAATCAAACAGAATTGAATGAATCAAGTTTGTGTGGGATTCATAGTAATCGATGCAATACAACACAACACTAGTCGAATGGTTATGGATACTGTGTAAAGGCGTATGGTTATGGATACTATTTTTAAATGCGTTGGACTAGTTCTGTTGAGTGAAATACATTGCAGAAGTCGCTCTTAGTTAGCATGTTGAATCACAGGATGTAATAAAACTGCGGTCATTGCTATTGGTTGTTTACGAAATTAATAACATAACATAGTCTGGTTTTGTAATGTGACTGTGTGAGATTGAAGTTGCTGGAGTGTTAATTCATATATGTGTTAAAAGACGTTCTGAAGGAAATAAAACTAAGTGCAGAATCGATATCTCTTAATCGAATTTCCATTTGAATGATTTTACTGTATGACAAAGGCGCAGGTTAGAAATCAATTCGATGGCAATGTTTGAAACCCGGTTCAGAATTCGCTCCTTCAGTGGTGTTTGGTTGACTGAAATAGAACACTGTTTGAACATTGTTGAATGCATTGGCACATCGACTTGGAGAGTCGATTTTACAGAAGGCACAATTGTTTAACAAACATTGAGTTGAACTGTTATAAATCATGTTGAGTTATTTAAGGCACAGGTTCAGAGATTGAAGAAATTGGGTTCCATAGCAATTGAATCATGAATGGCGCTGTTGATTAAAAAAAATATAACACGTTGAATGCAGTTGAATGCAGGATAAATTATTGTTGTGGAAAGATCGATGTGTAAATTGATGTTTGTTGTATGTGAATGATGCCTTCGATAAACCATTGCCATGAAAAATGATTGTGTTCAATGCGTGCTAAACTGAATTTGATTTAATATCCAGTTCACCCGTTGTTGGTTGCATTGTGAGAATTGGATCACATGTTAAAAGTGCAGTGGAGAAGTCAGTGAAGAAATGGAATGGTTTTCTGGATGTTGAAGAATGTGTTGGTTCATTTGCAATCGATCCTCAGAGTTCTGCTGGAGAGCAAACAACGTTTTGATAATCCAGAAATGACAGGCCAGAAGGTGCGATCCAGAATTGATAAAAGTTTGATGAATTAAATCTGAATTGACAACGTGGACAAAAATGTTGAAGACGCAGTTTGCCAGAGTATTTGTAAGGGTAAGCATGTTATTGCAATTCCTGTGGACAATGATTTGCTGAAGAAAACGTTAAATGTGATGTAGGAGTTGCAAGTAAAACCCAGAATGAAGTTGCAAGTAGAAACCGAACGCAGGTTTGAAAAGTCTTGCTAGTTGCTCCACTCTTGGACACTATTGAAATTAAATCTAATTGCTGGATTGAACTGTAGGAGCGTAGGTTGAATGGCAAATAGAAGATAGGGAGGAGCGCTGATTGTATGGGTAAGTCATGTATGTGTTATTGTGAAATTTGCCATGACTATGTGAATGCGTTAGTTGCATTCAAATTGGGAAGTTTTAAGGTCGCACCTGAATATTGAGTTAAGAGGTGATAAGGATTGGGAGTGTGGTAAAAGAAACAAACAAGTTTCAAGTTTTTCTTAAATTGGATGTCGTGGTATTACACACACTAGCACATTTTGATTTATGACCTTTAGAAAGCCCTATGAAATGGAGATGTGGAATGCTATTTATTTAATGAAAGTTTCGAATGGAAGTTATGATGAAAACTTGGGATGATTTGTGCTAATCATGGTTTTATAGCCATTATTGTTTTATACAAAGAAGTTTCCAAAAGTAGTTAAGAAGGGGATTTTCTCAACAAGTGATTGAATGGTATTTTTTATATGATCAAGAAACGTGATTCTGGGAAATGCAGGTTGCCTGCATCAATTTTTGTATCAGAGCTGGAATGCTCTGTTGAAGATGTTTGTTTTTGAATGATTACAGTTGAGAACTGAAATATATTTTTGAATGTGTGATGAATGATTGAAAGATCAGATTTATAAATCTGATATGCAAACTACACAAATGCAGTGAACAGGATGGCAGAAACGAAAGGAGGACAAGATCATGCAAGATCTTAAGAGGTGAGATGATTTTTCTGATTTGAAATTTGTAAATGAAGTTTATGGTTGTAGAGAAGATGATGGCAGTGAACCTGGCATTCAACTAAAGGCTAGATAAAGAGGACAATTGTAGTGTCCTGAAGAAGAAGGTGAGTTGAAGAGATAGCCCAGAGAGAGAGCAGAGGAAAGTGCTCAAAATGTTCCAGAGGCAGTGAACCAAGTACTTACCAAAAGACTGAGTAAGGAGAGCTTGGTGAGGTAAGTGACAGTAGAAGAGATTGCTGTCGTAAAGGCTAGTACAACTCATGGTGAGTGAGAAACTCATGGAGAAATCATCATGGAGGATCAAAGAAGAGGTTCAGAGGAATGCCACAAATATGAGATGACTGCAGAAGTTCGAGAAAGAGAGATTGCAATAATAAAGGTACAATTGCAGGTACTAGAAGAATGGTTGAAAGAGCAGGAAAACCAGAATAGAGGATGGATCTTTCCACTGAAGGGAAAGAAAGTGAAGTGGCAGAAGCTACAACAGAAAAGAGATCGACAGATAAACATGCAGTTAATGGAAGAGCTGAAGAAGCTCGAGCAGATGATGGATGTACAGCTGAAGTGTACACAACTTAGAGCAGCTGAGTTGGAAGGGGAGGTTTCCATTGATCAAATAGAGGAGGAGATCATTGATGATTTCTTGAATTACTGGGCAGATCCAGATCAACTGGATAATGTGAACTCTTGTGTTTTTATAGCTGACAATTGTGATGTGATTACAAGTTTTGTTGAAGAGGATGTGCAATCTTTTGAAACTGTCATAAGCATGGAAAAGAATCTCTCGGGAGATAAGTACTTTGAAGAAGAAAGCAGTGATGCTTTTGCTGTTATAGTACAAGAGGAAGTTCATGTGAATGAAGAAGATGATCAGCTGGAAGAGCTGGTATATGAACCGATGATTGAAGTTGTTGAGACTTGTAGTTTTCAAACTGACAAGTTGTGTATGAATGTAGGGACTGTAAGTGATGGTGATGTTATGCTTCAACAATGTCACAGAGAAATTGCATTGCTAGAATATTTGTTGAAAAATTCGGAGTATGAGAGGGAGATGGCAGAAGAAAGAGTTCAGTACAGTGAACGAGTGCAGAAAGATATCATGGAAGCAGATGATGTGAGAGAAAGACTGGTTGACAGTCTTGAGAGTTTTTCAGAGGATTCTTTGGGCAAAGAGAATCAGCATATTGATGTGCTGATAGTGGAGGAGAATTCAGAATAGCATACTGAAGTGCTGGCAAAGGAGGACAAGGCACTGATGCCTTCTGATTTTTATTCTAACAAGTGTTTTGTGAATGCAGGTATTGTTGCAGAACATTTGACTCAATTGAGCAGTCAAATGAAGGAAGAAGAAGTTTTCTGTTCCAGAAGACAAGAAGGTATGGATGATCGGGTGGCAGTCAGAACAGAAACAAGCAAAGAAGCAAGATGTCTGCAAGTGACAGTACAGATAGAGAAAGTAAAAACAGAGCAAGCCGTCTTAGCTCAGCAGGCAACAAGAAATCAACAGTCGGGAGATCTATTATACCAAGAGATTGAAAGTATTAGAAGACTGATGACGAAAGAATCTCGGAAGAGACCAGCAGTAGCAAGACAAAAGAGAAGCAACAAAAGAAAGACTGTAGCAGACTTGGAAGGCAGAGCAAGTGGAGCATTACAGCACAAAATATGGAAACCTGGAAGACAATAGCAGATAACAACAGCAGTAAAGAAATTGACAAGCACGGAAAGATTACAAAATAAAATTTGGGATCCAGGAGGAAATATCCAGACTTATGACCAGGTGGTCATGAATTTTCTTACATGGGGAGTCTGATGCAGGAGCATCAAGGGTGTTTTTTATTTTGTAAATATGTTAAAAGGGGGGTGTGATAATTTTTAATATTTTATTAATTAATTTGAATAAAATAGGAGAAGGTGAGGATTTTTGTAAATATATTTTTATTTAATAAAAGGATATGAGGGAATTTAATTAGTTGAAGGGTTTTAGGGATAAAGATCTATCCTTTAGGGATGTTGAGAGATTTAGGGGTTTGTTGAGAAATTAAAGGGGTTGAGCATTTAATTAAATGATTTTTAAAAATTGTATAAATAGGAAGGGGTTTTGTGAGAAAAACACATCAGAGAGTGTGAGAGAGTGTGAGATTGAGAGTAGGCTTGAACAGCAAGGCTGTAAGCCTTCAGAAAATTGTAAGGGCCACTACTGTTGAATATTTGGCCACGAAGAAAGGTTGAAAGTATTTATTTTATATGATAAGTGTGTTTAGAACTTTATTGGTGAATTAGAAATTGGTTGTTTAATTTCTGAAATTAAGAGTTGAGTTATGCGCACTTGTATTAGAAGTGTTTATTGCACTTGTATTAGAAGTGTTTATGAATCAAAGAGAATTGAATGAATCAAGTTTTTGTGGGATTCATAGTAATCGATGCAATACAACACAACACTAGTCGAATGGGTATGCATACTGTGTAAAGGCGTATGGGTATGGATACTATTTTTAAATGCGTTGGACTAGTTCTGTTGAGTGAAATACATTGCAGAAGTCACTCTTAGTTAGCGTGTTGAATCACAGGATGTAATAAAACCGCGGTCATTGCTATTGGTTGTTTATGGAATTAATAACATAACATAGTCTGGTTTTGTAATGTGACTGTGTGAGATGGAAGTTGCTGGAGTGTTAATTCATATATGTGTTAAAAGATGTTCTGAAGGAAATAAAACTAAGTGCAAAATCGATATCTCTTAATCGAGTTTCCATTTGAATGATTTTACTGTATGACAAAGGCGCGGGTTAGAAATCAATTCGATGGCAATGTTTGAAACCCAGTTCAGAATTCGCTCCTTCCGTGGTGTTTGGTTGACTGAAATAGAACACTGTTTGAACATTGTTGAATGCATTGGCACATCGACTTGGAGAGTCGATTTTACAGAAGGCACAATTGTTTAACAAACATTGAGTTGAACTATTATAAATCATGTTGAGTTATTTAAGGCGCAGGTTCAGAGATTGAAGAAATTGGGTTCCATAGCAATTGAATCATGAATGGCGCTGTTGATTAAAAAAAATATAACACGTTGAATGCAGTTGAATGCAGGATAAATTATTGTTGTGGAAAGATCGATGTGTAAATTGATGTTTGCTGTATGTGAATGATGCCTTCGATAAACCATTGCCATGAAAAATGATTGTGTTCAATGCGTGCTAAATTGAATTTGATTTAATATCCAGTTCACCCGTTGTTGGTTGCATTGTGAGAATTGGATCACATGTTAAAAGCGTAGTGGAGAAGTCAGTGAAGAAATGGAACGGTTTTCTGGATGTTGAAGAATGTGTCGGTTCATTTGCAATCGATCCTCAGAGTTCTACTGGAGAGCAAACAATGTTTTGATAATCCAGAAATGATAGGCTAGAAGGTGCGATCCAGAATTGATAAAAGTTTGATGAATTAAATCTGAATTGACAGCGTGGACAGAAATGTTGAAGACGCAGTTTGCCGGAGTATTTGTAAGGGTAAGCATGTTAATGCAATTCCTGTGGACGATGATTTGCTGAAGAAAACGTTAAATGTGATGTAGGAGTTGCAAGTAAAACCCAGAATGAAGTTGCAAGTAGAAACCGGACACAGGTTTGAAAAGTCTTGCTAGTTGCTCCAGTCTTGGACACTATTGAAATGAAATCTAATTGTTGGATTGAACTGTAGGAGCACAGGTTGAATGGCAAATAGAAGATTGAGAGGAGCGTTGATTGTATGGGTAAGTCATGTATGTGTTATTGTGAAATTTTCCATGACTATGTGAATGCGTTAGTTGTATTCAAATTGGGAAGTTTTAAGGGTGCACCTGAATATTGAGTTAAGAGGTGATAAGGATTGGGAGTGTGGTTAAAGAAACAAACATGTTTCAAGTTTTGGTTAAATTGGATGTAGTGGTATTACACACACTGGCGCATTTTGTTTTATGACTTTTAAAAAGCCCTGTGAAATGGAGATGTGGAATGCTATTTATTGAATGAAAGTTTCGAATGGAAGTTATGATGAAAACTTGGGATGATTTGTGCTAATCATGGTTTTATAGCCATTATTGTTTTATACAAAGAAGTTTCCAAAAGTAGTTAAGAAGGGGATTTTCTCAACAAGTGATTGAATGGTATTTTTGATATGATCAAGAAACGTGATTCTGGAAAATGCAGGTTTCCTGCATCAAGCAACATCAAATACCTATAGCCACAATACCGAAGATCTATATGGCTCATTATCTTTGGTCTGTGTGGTTAATAAGGCAAGTCAAAGTAGTAGGGAGCTTCTAGTCAATACTAAGGGTAACTTGGAGACATAAGTGGGACCCTTGATCTTGGAATGACGCACTCACAAAGGTCCACTACATCCTAAATCAAGGGCAAGAAGAGATACTGAGGTTCTACTAGTGAATCACCAATTGTTGTAGCCACTACAACAACCCTCCCAAAATTTCTTCCCCTTCAAAATTTTGGGACCCTTGCACCAAGTTTGTACCTTTCACTTACCTTTAAAATATTGCCTCAACATCCAGGCAGTAAGCCAAGGCTCCTTGGTCCCCTCAAAATCCTAGTTCTGTGATACTTAAGGTTCATCTTCTTCCCAAGTTGCAGATCGTACAAAATGAGCTTACATATAGTTGAAATTAGCTACTTGTGACCTTCCTTTCCAAAATTTGCTCCATAACCAAGTCAAGATGCAAGGTTGCAATTTAGTTTGACTAACTAACTTAAAATTTTGCAACCATCATCTCCTTACGACCATGCAACTACGCGACTGGGTCATTAGGTCGTGACATAACTTATGTCCTAGCTCCAAAATTTGCGACCCTCACTAGCTTGTGACTTAGAGACCTCTCACTTTGAGGTCTCCAGGTCGCAATTAATTCCTATTGTTCAAGACCAAGATCGTGACCCCACGACCTTTCCACCTTTCAACCTCAACTTTATAGGTCACCAGGTCGTAAATTCACATGAGACTCTGAGACATATTCCCCAACCTCACAACCTTGCGACTGAATGACCTATGTCAACTTCGCACGTACGACCTTTTTTATTTAAGCCGCTCACCCGCTAGTTCATTTGTTCATCCCACTAGAGCGCTCGAACAGCAGGAAGGTTAGGCGACTGAGGGAGGCATGTGACTTCTTCCAATTAGGTGACCCTTCCTCTCCCCTATCATCATTATTCCTCACCATTTGTCCTCCCTCGTGGGGAAGGTTTTATTTGGTTTTGGCCTCCCCTCTGAACTCATATAACCTTGAAACCCTCTAGCTTGTCTTTCCTCCATCCAGCTTCCCTTGTGCCTCAGTAATCCATCCATTCTATGGTTATTCTCCCTTGCCTCTCAGTGATCCAGGTTTTAGGGTTGAAAGAGGGCCTAAAATCCACAACCCAAGCCTCCTTTCTTCATCGGACTGGCTGAAAGGATGGGTCGCGTTACTAAAGATCGCGATAGGTCTAAAGTCGCGACTTGTGACCTATGCGACCTGCGACCCAACAACTTATGTGATCTGGAAACCCCACGAATCTCGCAGCCTATCTGTTCCCGCAACTCCCACAACCCAGTGACTCCATCTACTTGTGACCTAGCAACTTACCTAATTCTACGACCTAGTTAACTCAAGTCCCCAGGTCACTAATTTGGCTCCATTGTTTCTTTCAACTCCTATCCTGTGTGATCGAGTGACCTCCCTTCAAGCTGAAATTTGGCATGAGACTTTGTCCAAATTTTCAAAGTTCTAATCATATTTTTCTTTTTGTTATACATTATTCATGTTGTCTCTCTCATCGTGGGATTTCTTGTTTGACATGCCAGGTGACGAAAATCTCAAGTGAATTTCGTTTTCTTCTTTCTTTGGAGAAATGGAACTTCCAATAGTCAATCCTTCCTACAAGAGAGCTTAACGTAGTATCCGGGAAAGCCACTAAGGGGCACTTCCTCCTATCTACATAGACATTGCATGCAACATAAATAAGACTATCAAACTCTTCTGGTTTGACATATATGAAGACTTTTCTAAGCAGGACATCCCTGAGGACTAGGAAAACTTCAAGGTATACCTCAACATTAGGAGGTTTAGGCTCCACAAAGTTGCCTCACATCTGCCTATCTTCCCATGTGTAGAGACCATCGAATTGATTATATAGAACATTGACCCATTTCAGCGGGTAGTAAGGAACTATACAAGTGACGCCTTCGCAACTATCTCATCCATATACATTGCTGCTTATTATAGCTTACCAGATAAAGAAGAGACCTTTAATACCAAGTGGCTATTAGACTTCCTGATACCAACAAAAGCTATTTCAATGTCTTGGTAGCAAGACCCTTCTAAGTTCCGGGTGAAAAATGATCAAGTGTATAGGACAAAGGGCCTTAAGAAAGTTTACTAGCTCATGGCTTCAATGATGAATCGATTGTATGGGAGGCCCGACATCGATACCTTTCTTAGGACATGGGTCCCTATCATGTATGTTGTCGCCACCAAAGGCACAATCTTCAACTGGGCTAGCATCCTTGCCTCCTCACTAATGACCAACATACATGCAGCAAAGTATCCTAAGGCGGATCGACCATTAGAATTCTATATGGCATCATACCAATTAGATGCAGTTTGTGCAAGGTGTCATTTCGGATGTTGGAGGTATAACTGGACAACAAGTGTGGTAAAATCCATGCATCAGTGTTATAAGATCTTTTGGGACCTAAGCTACAAGAGTGTCCTTGAGTCCACTTCGGAGTCTTTCATCGCCCCTTTATACTAGTTGCTCTTTAGATAATGCCCTCTGTGCATGTCAAAGAGAGTAGTGGAGATCATTACCCATATAGCAGATTGGTTTCCCGTCGAGGAGGGCACATTCATCAGGGTCTTCAAATCACACAAACCTCCTCACGCACTTCCCAGGTTCATTACATACAAAATACTACTAAAGGAAGTATGTTACCATATCACCATAGGATTCTCGAAGACACTGAATAAGAGCAAGAAAAATCCCTAACCCACCTTCCCACTCACTATTGGAGCGTATATTGTTGAAAAATTTAAGGAAGTTAAAGCGGAGGCCAAGGATATGAAGGGATTTCATTTTGTGACTCTAGGTCACCGTATTTATGACCCCAAGAGGATGGTAGTCATGCATTGTAAGAAGGATAACTTTAACTGGTCATACCCGCATACCAAGCAATGTCACGAAGATAAGGTTAAAAATTGGTACAATGCATCCAAATAATTTAGCCCAAGCGAGCAACAAGAAATGTAAGCCTACAAGTCAGGTTTTCCTTGTTCAAGAGAAAAGGGGAGCGAAAAAAGGCAAGTGGGAAACTTAAAAGGCATAAAGTGAGGAACAAGAAGACTCTCCGAGAGAGCAAGAGGAAGAGGAAGATGGTGAAACCTTGGAAGAATGAAATGCGACCCTGGCCAGGCAAAAGAAAATGTTGAAAAGGAAAAGAGAAGAAGAGATGAGAAAGTCACATAAATATAGTGATCAGCAGCCTGAGGATCTTCAGGAGCAACAACTTGAAGAAGAAAGAAGGAAGAAACAATAAGAGGAAGAACGAATGAAAAAGGGGGTAGAGGAGCTAGGGGTTTAAGAAGAAAAGGAAAAGGAGAGGCGAGAGCAAGAAGAGCTGGAAAGGAAGCAATAACAAGAAGAAGAACTCAAGAGGAGGCGAGAGAAAGAAGAGCAGGAAAAGAAGAGGATAAAAGAGGAACAGAGGAGAAAGGTTAATGAGGAAAAAATGAAATAGCAAGAAGAGGAGCTAAAGAAAATATAGGAGGAGATCAACGATAGAAACAAGCAAGATCTCCAACAACAGTGGCAACACCAAGATTCAGACACACAAGTTGAACTTCCTCCATTAGATGTTCCTTCGTCCACCCCCATTATCGGAGGGCACTTACCCCTTAAGGGATTGGGAATTCCTACTGAAGTAGAGGAGGAGGTATTGGATCTCACAAGACCTACCTTTGACCAAGTCAATCGTAAGATTATCCAGGAAAGAAGAAAGTATTATGCGAGGAACCCTGCAGAATGCTTGTCTATTACCACAAAGAAAGACATTATCCTAGATACTACAGTAAATCTCAAGATGATTGATTCGACTGGAACTTCCTTTGTAGTCATGAATGAGGTAAATGTGGAAAGAATGAGAAAGCAGATAGTGGGACTTTAGGGGGAATCTATGCATCTAAGAAAAAAGTTTTTCCCAATAGTGCTCCAGAGCCTCGCATCCCGGCCTATGTTGTGCTCCCGCAGTCTTAGTGCCTTGTCCCTCTCCCGGTCACCTACACTAAAATGGAAAACAATGCATCATGATAGACTAGGAGATTTTTTCGATCTGATTTCCTCTCCTCATGAGTGATTGCAGGAACACGAACATCGATGAAACATGGCACGATGACGAATGGGATGGAAAAGACACGCATGCTAGAAGACTTGCTCACGGTTGAACAAACACATGAAGTGCATCGAGCAAGCGAGTGAAAGGGACACATTCACATGCACCATCAAGAAAAAACTAAGACCATTGAAGACCTCGCACACTTTTCCATGCGGAGGTAAAGACATGTTACACTGAGAGCATATCATTACTCAGCAGAGCGACACAGACACCACAGTCAACCAGTACATGTTAGCAGTGTCATGTTGAGGTGTGTCATGATTTGTCTCAACCACATCACTACTATTGGCCATACTTGTTGTAATCAATGTAATGTACAGTGGAAGTTGAAGAGACCCACATATGAAGTCGAAAGGACATGTAAAGTCAAAAATTCATAGGAAGTCAAACAGTGATGAGGGAAGTCGAAGAGTCACAAGGGTCAATTATACCCCCTTGGCTATATATACCCCCTCATTGTATGATAAAATGACTTTTCACCTTGGCTCCCCCCACATAGCCTTAAGAGTTTGTAATATGTTCTTTGAGGAGCGAGGGGTGGCTCTAATGGCCCACTACTGGGACTAGTGATGTATGGTGTATAGATGTGTCTTGGATCTTTTTCTTAGTTCAGAATCCTATCTTAGGCTAGCATGTTTTCACGCATGTTTTGTATCCATTTATAAGACTATTCTTTAAACATTTGTAATGCATGTTTACTTAAGGTGTACTAAGATAGCTGAACTACTTTGGTTATTTTAGTACTCATATTGTTGAAGATGTGTTGTATTGTTTATCATTGTTGTCCCGTCCGTGTGGACTACTCCACAGGACATTAGATGGACCACCTTTGTGATTTCTTGGTTTTAATCACTGTCACCCCTGTGTGGAATGTTGGATGGTGTACGTGTTTTCCCTTGAACTTTGGTTTTCACAACTGCTGCATCCACTGCGGAATATTCCGCTGGATGCTTGACATAACCTTGTTGTTTTTCACGTGTGTTTCTTCTTGGGTTGGGACTATTCCCTCTCATCATGACGTGCACTTTTCTTTCCCCCTTTTGACAGTAAGAGAACCCAATCATAGAGTTACATTACGCACCCACCAGGCATACTCACCTTGCTTTCTTGAAGTTACAAGCATAACACTCTCATGTGTTGAAAAAATAGAGCTAAGGCAAATCTCTAAGATAATGATAACTAGGCCATCGTACCAGATTCAATACCCCCTCTGCATCTAGATTCACCTCACATCGCCGGAATTGTGTGCAAGCCTCCTCTTCCAATTGAAAAACCGGCAGCCTCCTCTTCCACCGCCTTCACTTCTGATGTGCACTTCATCCTGGACGGGTGGAGAGGCATCTCTATCCCTCATCATTCATCCAAAAAGATGGGCATTAAGGCTAAAGATGTTGGCTATCCATGGATTCGCAATACGCTCCCAAATAATCCTTGCAATACAGAAAATATTAAAGGTACCAAACACTTGTTTAGAATGGTTTGTTTCTCATAGGTTGCAGATATTTACATTAAATTCTCTGCTTATCGAAATGACATATATTTATAGTATTAGCATTCTTGTGCACATCCTGTGGCTGATAAAAAAAAATTAGAAGTTAAACCTCCATTAATACGGTTATATAATTTGGTAAACTATTCATAGTAGTTTTTCAAAATGCCATGAAGCTGCAGATTTCTTCGTGTGTTACTCCCCTAAATTCACCCGATCCTCTTGAAAGACATAATAGTGTGTATATATATAGCCTCTTTTCAGATTTTATTTTATACTGCCCCAATGTGGTAATCAGAGAATTAGCTCAGTAGCACTAGATAAAAGAATCATAAGATGATTCTTCAATCTGGTGCTGTTGAGCTAATTCTCTGATTACCACATTAGGGAAGCATTCTGTCTTGTGAGTATGGGAACCACATTTCATACATTGCATTGGTCCCTTCCCTTATTGTTTGACTTGCTTTCCTCTTGCAACAAAGGTTTATGATTTCTTGCCTCTGTTTTTCTTTGAATCTTCTTCTTCTGGACATCTAGAGGAGGTATGTCCAGTCTGACCACATAGCCAACATGTAAGGCTATTCCATTTTTCTTGTTTTGAAGTATGCAAATGAATATCTGAAGGTATGTAATAATGCATCCTAGGGACATACTTGTAATATCCTTTCTTAGCTCCGGAGGTTTGGCCTTGAGACTGCTTGGGATATTTTCTTCTATCCTTTGGGTATTTCCCGCGATCTTTATAAATTTTTTCTCTGTATTCCTTCTTTGTTCTTTTCTTTGCTTTCCTTCTTTTTACCAAAGGATCGTCTGTTGTAAGTCCATATTTACTGAAAATGGACTTTTTGTTTGGAAATCTGGAAATTTTTTCCAGCGATTTATTAACTTTAGAGCTGGTACAAAGACTTACTAAGGTATTTGTAATATGAGCATATATTTCTCCCCATGTATAAGATTCAAATGGCAATTGAAAGACTTCTTGAATCTGATGTAATCTACAAATCTGGATGGGAGTGCTGCAAGGTAAACTTGTTTCCATAACAAGTTCTTTGAATCTTTAACTTCATAAATGTGCTGCATCCAGTCTCTGTGGAAGTCTTCAAATTGAGACATTTTATGACACTTCAGATTCATAAGAATGACCTCATTTTTGTTTGCAATTTCTGTCTCACTACCACACCAGTGCTCAAGGATCATTGATGTCAATGCTCCTATCATATTACTGATAGTGGTGCCATCAAGATTATGTATAACATCTCCATTTTCATCCTTAAGTACTTCTTCTTCCATTTTTGCTAAGAGTTTAGGAGATGACTCTGTCTCCCACCACCCGAGGAGTGTGCCTGTAAAGCACTGTATGATTGTCCTGCAAGCATCAATCTCACTTTTTCCCCTTAGACACATAAGTTTGTATTCAGTGTACATCATGTCTATGAGCTATCTGATTTGGCAACGCTCATGTTGTCAATGTTCCATTCTCTATGAGAATCTTGGAAAAAGGTATGTGTTTCAGGGAGCTTACCTTTGCCTTCTAGGTCAGGCGCTGGATATGTACTGAACCTATGCTTGAGATGTTCATAAATGGGAAAGATCTGAGTATCAGGATCTTTCTCTTCCTTTTTATCTTCTTCTTCACCCTTGAATAAGGATGCAATGGTTATTTTCTCAGTAACCTCAGATTCTGAAGACGTGGCTACTTCCTTTGGAAAAAGTGCTAGGAACCTGTTAATAGGTTTGACAAGATCCTGCATCTTTATATTTCTTTTGAGCAGAAAGGAGTTTGGAACTATTTTTTCTATTTTTGACAAATTCATCTTATCTACTTTATTTGTCAGACCAGTTATAAGACTTTTAGTTGAATCCAAGTGATCAACTAGTTTATCTTCTACTCCTTCTATTTTTGACAAAGATTCTTTAACGTATGAGTGAATAACAACAGAATCATACTGTACATTATTTATACATTTATTCACTTCATTTATTGATACTTGAACAATATCAATTTGTTCTTTGACTTCTGCTGATTTAGCTATATTGATTTCTAGGCCTTTGATTGTTGTATTGGTCTAATTTAACTGCTCACTAGGCTTCTGTATTGTGCCATCAATGCCTAAGGCATTGTCATCTTTTTGTACTAATGGAATGGATTTGGCTACATTCTGGTTTTCTCTAATAACAATTCCTTTGAATGGAGGAAATGTTGATGGAGTTTCTACTTTGCTTCCATCTAAGGCAGTCCAAGCATGTTTATCAACTGAAGTGGTTGATGATGAACCAGTTAACACAGTTATTGGGGTGACATTATCCTTCCAAGAATAAAAGGATATCCATGAATTGTTAACTTCCATGAAATGCTTCCAATCTTTAGCTAATTTCTTTTTCTCTTGAGGAGTATAAGTCTGAACATATTTTTTTGCTTGGGGATTAGTAAATAAATCCCAATTAAGCATTTCTTTCATCCATTTAGCAGCGATCTCAAACTTCAAACACCCATCCATAAGAGAAAAGAATTTATGCACTTCCATTACAGCAAGATTTTTACAATCATCAGGAATTGGATCAAACCTACATGGTGTTATGAGGCCATTTGATTACTCTAAATAACCTAAACCATATCTGGTCTTCGCTAGTCTCATAAGACTCATCATCTCAGTTAATCTTGGATCTTCTCCTTCCAAAGTGATTATCTCATGCATCATGAGGACATGATCAAACTCCTGTTCATGTGGGAAAGGGATGTCTGAACATTTAGGATTAGGGCATGAATTTACAGAGGTTGTTGGAGGAGCTATGCCAGATCTGGGATTATGGTTTGCATGGATTGCAGTTTCAGCAAGCATAAGCAAGTTTACATTGTTTTGGCATTCTGGACATTTAACTTCTAAAAAGGAAAAATTGACAATCTCAGCAAATTCAAAAATGGAAATGTATTTACAGGAGGAAGAAATGGAACATGCAGTATCTACAGTAGAAGGATCCTTGTAATATTTAGAACTTTTACAAGCCTATTCAATACCTCGGTGATCAACGGTAGATCTTCTGGGAAAGGATAGTAGTGTAGAAGATTGATTTTCTATGATATCGGCTGAGGTAATTCTTTTTGGAATCAGAGGCTTTGGGTTTTGGACTACCCAGTGTTCAGGGAATGTCAAGTCTTCCCAACAGATTGTTTGATGCTCGATTTTTTGATTTTTAGTATCAGTCATAATAACAACACTTGACTTGGAATCTCGACTGGGAGTGTGGCGGATGGCTGGCCATAAAGTATTTTTATGGCAAAACAACCTTTGGTATGTATGGCGATATTGTTTCTTTTCTGATGCATATTGAAACCAATAGTTTGGATTTGGAGCTGTAGGATCTGGTCAATGGTTTCATCGAAAACATAGATAGAGAAATTTGGAAAACATTCAAAATAGACTGGGCCATGAGAAAGAGGAGCAACTATTCCGCCAATCAAAGAATCGATATACTTGTTGTGTGTAAGATCTCGAACAGTAGCCAACACAAAAGTATTTAACCCTTGATGGACTAAGGGACTGATTCCTACCCTTATGCATCCTAGATGCAAATATTTAGTATTCAATATTTTGGCCTCTGCATGTAAAGCTTTGGGATTTAATAAAGGGATAGTCTAAATCACGTCTGAGTTTTATTGGATTTGACTAAAAAACTCTTTTATGCTAATTCTAGTAACAACTTTTAAATGAAACATAGATATATCACTATCAAATTCTAAGGGAGCTACGACAGATAATTCCCATGGGGTAGATGGTTGAATTTCTTCATATTCAAGTTCAGCTTGGTTTAAGACACGACTCGAACTTGTAACAAACATATCTCTCAGTGGATTTTCTTCAACCAATATTTCTCTCTCTTCTAATTCACAGAAAGATACAGATTTCTGGAATGAATCCATTCTTTATAAGTTTAGGAATAGAATACCGACCTTATAAACCAGACATTACTGGCTCTGATACCAATTTTAAGCAGGGGCTTCTGTCACAAGCTTGCTACTTGCTGTGTCTCTTCGATTATCTCTAATAGCCAACTCCTGGTGAACCAGTGGTGAACTCAATGCGAACCTACTTAGAACTTTCACGCTCTCATGGCCTCAAGAATGGCTTCCTCACCTAACAACGGCCTTGGCATCCCTTCATTCCTTTGGTGAACCTCTGATGAAATTCCTATAAAATTTGGATGAAAGCTCAAAAATAACTACTACCGCAACAAAAAATATAAATGCACAAGGTATTCATATGTGAAATGGTATACTCATATTATTTCAAAATTGATTTCTCAAGATTTTTACAGAGATATTCTTTATCAACGATTGAATATCTTCGCATTTATCAGACTCTATGCTATTCACAAGGAACAAGCAATACCAAAGGCTACTTGGTGAAAGATAGGCTCTGCCTCAGAATATAACTGGACTCATATACAGACTTGAAGACTTCTAAAATGATCTGGCCACTTTAGGTTCTTACCAGTGCCGAGCACACTGATACGTAGGCTTCTCAGATCAGATTGACTCTCTAAGACTCTCTAAGACTCGATGCCTCAACAATGAGCCTTACCCTCATTATATAGGAATGAGAGGGGACAAGCATTATAGTAGGCTAACCGAAAGGTGGATGGAATCATTGCTTTCGGGTAACGCCAGGGTGACATCTGCACAAAGATTCCAGTCCGAAAAAGCAAATATTACGGAAAAGATTCCGACAAAACAAAGTGGATGCTTTTAATCTATCAAAGCCCATGAGAAAAGATACTTCATGAATTATTTACACAGTGGAGGCTTTAGTACAACAAAACCCACGGGAAATCTGGCCACAATTAAGTCCTTGTGACTGGACATCATTATTACACTATGGATGCTTTTTACAGGAAGCCCATGTGAACTGTCAGAACACAGTCAGTTCTGGGAACCTATTTCTTTTATACAATAATTCATCACAGTCCTTTGTATATATCCTGTTATCACTCAGGTTGTTCGCTTTGACTCCCAAGGGAATACGGCCGAGGTAACCACAAACCAATCTTTGGACTGCAGGTCCTAGCCTACCTACAATCAGAGAGGGCTCTCTCTTTATAATTTAACTTTGTTGATGATGATTTTAGGCTAGTTATTGAGTACAAGGGGTTTTGTTTGAGTTTTGGTGGGAAGGATGATGCTTTCAAGTAGAGAGGCAGGGATAGCATGAAAGTTTTAGAACCATTGGGCGTGGAGTCAAGGAGTAGGACTGTTGGTGCGTTTTCTTGGTCACAAGAAAGGAATATGGAGCAAGCTAGCTGCACATGAAACAATGATTCAAGCTTAAAAGGATGGAATGAGGGCCAAGGAATGAGAGGCAGTTAAGAATCTCTCGTTCAGCTTAACAGAGGGAAGGTGAATGAGCTCTATCTAGGAGCAGTGAAGAATCCCTAGATAACTGTCAAACATGAGTGAATTAGGGGAAATATGAGCCACAGGGAATTCATATTCATTACTAATCTAGATGAAAACATAAAGAAACAGTAGAAATTGAGCATAGAGGGAAATTAAACCAAGTCTAAACTATTCATTCTTTCTGCTATTTTAGATGGTATATCAATGGAAAACAAAGGTAGGAAACACTTATTGAGTCATGTTGCAGCACAAGAATTCCACATTCAATTCTTCAAAACATCAATACACAGCACACAATCCATTCTCCAAGCTTTTCAGCAGTCTTTGATAAATGAAAACATCAAGTATACAGAGCAAGTCTCTCTTGGAGCTATACAACCAACCAACCCTTTAAACAGTGAATTTAGGGTGGTTTTATAAGTAAAATATCTACAAAAATCAAATCTCAGACAGATCTTCTGTGATAAGTGTCTTTAACCTAACATATGTCTGAAATAAATGCGAGAAAATATCTTCGAGCTGCGCTAGGGGCAGCTGTATCAAAAAGGAATTAATGTGTTGCCTTTATGGCTCTGTGCTGATCACTTAGCCATAACTATGCTTTGGGTTTTGATCCATTGTTGTTCGGTGGCTTTAAATGCTTTAACTGTGATGGGAGAGCCTTGATGGGCTTTCACCGCTTTCTTTGACTTTGTTGGAGGCCATTCAATGTTCACCTGCTTTGGGAAATAAAGATTTCCATTAAAAACATTTGACTGATACTCTTTGCCTCTTCCTCTGATACACATTCACTGAACCTGGGCTCTTTAATGTCTTCTGGATGCTTTAAACTGTCCCATCGACCTTTTATGGTTGTTGTTCGGCCCTCTGTTGCCTTTAGAAACTGTCTTTGCCCCTTTCTGAATCTTGCGCGAAGAAATTCATGTCATTTTGCGACTTTCGGGCCTGCTGGTGGCCGAGCCATGAAAGGGCTTTCCATTTCGGCCTATTTCCCTTAGTGATGCGCGATTAGCGCTAAGCACTAATCGCGCATCAAAAACTGCCTCGGTTCTTCATTCCGGGCATCCGTTGTGCAGATTTCACGCTTTGCTCTTTTTGACGATGACGTCAGCGGTGGGTCCCAGTACGACGGTGATGTGGCGGGGTGATGTCAGCATGGTGATGTCTGTAGTATGGAGGGGTGACATGGTGGTACGGTGGGGTGATGACGTGGTAATACGGTGGCAGCGATGTGGCAATGATGTGGCAAGGACACGGTGGCAGGAGGTCGACGCAGGTTGATGACGTCATGGGGGAGACGTGGCGCCGATGTCACACAGTGGAGGGCGGTATCCGGTTTCATGTCGCACCGCTTTTGTGCAGAAGCAGTTTCAAAGGAGGGGGCTCCGCCATAGCCGGGAGGGCGATGCGTGGTGGGAGTACGACGGGAAAACCGCCCATCTCCCGGACGCTAACCCTCGGCATGTCAGGGCACAAAAAGACTCGCCCACCATAGATCTTGGGCGCTCCAGATCTGACGGATGACGGGAGAGACAAGGCGGCGGAGGGTTAGGGATGGGGCCCGCGTGTATATAAAACAATACTTATGCCAAAAAGGGGGCTAAAACTTTGGTTAACGTGGTTTTTATGGGTTTGTAAGTGGGCGCGGGTGGTTATTAATTTGATCGAATATCAAATTAATCCCAAATGGAATGTATGCGGAGGATAGTGTAAAGTTTATGTGTGGGGGGGGAAATTGTGGTTGTTAATTTAACCGAATGTCAAATTAACCCCGGGTTAGGACACGGAAGGGCTAATGCCAAGCCCCAAATGAACTCAACATTTCCCGGACTTAGGAAATATGGCTATAGTGCCAAAGGGAGGGGCTATTTAATATTTTTGGGGAGTTTTTATGGCTTTTTTGTATAATAGGGGATGGGGAAATGATCTAGGGAGCTAGATAGTAGAGTTAGGAGTTAATATGAATTTGTGAGGTGAAGTGTAGGGGGGAGGCTAAGTTTGTGAGCTGAAACTTAGACATAGGGAGTGAATGAACTGTGGAGACATGATTTTTACACAAGAAATGTGGCTTCTTTTCAATGAAGAAAGTCAAAGCTTGAATTGGTGCTTTACAAAAATGAAGTGATAATAGGACTGGTTGGGTAGATCCCAAGGTCCTTAATGGGATGTTAGTGAGTGATGTGGGGAATAAGAAGAAGGGGGAGTTAGACATGTCCAGATTGAGCTCCTCCAAAGGGGAATTTCCTTGCACTTGTGATTTGAGTAAATATAACATTTGAAAACATGAAATGGATCATACAGTTTGATTCTGCAACCACAAAACTACTTACCCAGCCTACTTACCTAGCATTTTTTCTTCTTTTTTGCATGGGTGCACCTGGACTTGCAGACCCTGATTATCCTTTTTTCTTTTTGCTGTCCTCCTATCTAAATCTACACTTATTTCTTCCAAGGGCCCAGATTAAGAAGTTGGGCTCCTTTGTTTCTCTACCTATCTACAAATCTACCAAGATTAAACTGTTTGGACAGATAATGATTCTCTATATTCTAAAACAAGAAATTGAAACCTAGGGAAGCCAAGATTAAGTTGTTTGTACTTCCCTTAACAAAAAATTCTTCAAAAATGGTTAACTCATCAAAATTGGGATACAGTAGTGGCATTTAGACTGGCCACTTTCATGGCCTTTTCTGGAAATATGGAGCATTGCAGCATGCAAAGTATGACATATTTGGCATGTAAAAATGTCAATCATGAAAGATGAACACCTGTTGCAACAAGAGGCTAACAGTGGCTCCACTTGGGGATGGATTTTGCTTGTGAAAAGCCAAGAATAACAGGTCACACTGCCTTGATCTTCTATTGTTGCTGTGGACTGAGAAATTTCTTTGTGCTAGTTGCTAAAAGTGTGAAACTTTGAAACATGAGCAGCCCTCTCCTCAACTGAAATATTGTGAAATACATAGCACTGCCTGCTTTCTTCTACGTGCTTGATATTATATACAATGTTTCTTGAGCATTGCCTTTGAAATAGATCCAAAACATGGATCAAAACTGATGTATTTCCCTTAGCCTCTGGTCTAGAAATAGTTGCTGATGTGAAACTAAAGAATTCTCCTCTCTTATTGATACTGTTTAACTGAAGACTGCAAGCTGCAAACAGTTTCTTTTTACCACGAATTGTTGTGATATGACAACACTACTCTTGCTGTTTACCCAGTTCTTCTTGTTTTCTTCTAAGACCTTCTTGATAATATTAATCAGGCTCTTGTTAGATGACTCGGCCAAGCCATTACCTTGAGGGTAATAGGTTGTGGAATGACCCAAGGTAATGTGAAATTTATGGCAAAAATTGATCATCTTTTTGGATTTGAAGGCAGCGGCATTTTCAGTAAGGATCTTCTCAAGGCAACCAAATCTAGAAAGGTTATTGCACTCAAGGAATTGGATAATGATGGAGTCATTGGCCTGTCTACATGGGATGGCTTCAATCCACTTAGTGAAATAGTCGGTGGCTGTTAGATTCCACTTATGCTGGCCTGAGGAAGAGGGATGGATTTCCCCAATGAAGTCAAGACCCCATTGTTGAAAGGGCTTCTCGGTTGAAATGGGCTTAAGAGGCAAGGGTAACAACTTTCTTTTGCCTTCAAATATTTGGCATTTATGACATGAGATAGCAAACTTCTTTACATCTGCAAACAAAGAGGGCCAATAGAAACCAACCCTTAAAATTTTATCAGCAGTGGACTTCTAGTATAGATGTCCTCCACAGTCCCCTGCATGGAATTCTTTCAGGACATTGTTAGTTTCATTCATGGTTAAACAATTAAGCAATATGCCTTCATGATTTTTCCAAAATAATGCACCATCTATGACATAAAACTTTGAAGCCTTCATTTTTAAAAATCTTTTCTTGGTTTTGGACAATCCTGGGGGAGCAAACAGGTTTAACAATACAAAACATATATCAGCATACCATGGGGATTGCAAAAAGGTTTCACTGATCTGTGGAGTCGCCAGCTCTTGTTCATTGTCCAGTTGGTTAATGTCTAAAGCTTGAAAGTTTGTTCCGGACATCAGTTTGGCTAAACCTTGTCCCTTTATGAGCTTGGTTGGTTTTATTTCTATGTCATACTCAAGGATGTTAGCAATCCACTTTCCTCTTTTTCCCTCTAACCCCTCTTGGGTTAATATGTCTTTTACAACAACATTTGGGACATAGGAAATCACATGTGAATATAAAATGTAAACTTGGAAATCTTTGATTGCTTTAACAAGGGCATAGGCCTGCTTCTCCATGATTTGGTACTTTAAAGGGGCATCTCTTAAGGCTCGGCTGAAAAAGGAAATTGGCTTTTCAGCTCCTTGATCATCCTTTTGCAAAAGGACAACAGCTATGGTGTGATCAGATGCGAATGAGAATATGATAAAGTCCCTATCAAATTGAGGACTTGTGAGGACTGGAGCTTGGGTTAACGCAGATTTGATACTTTCAAAGGCTTGTTTGGTTTCAAGAGACCATTTTACCTTGGCATCCTTTTTTAACATGTTTCTTAACAGTCTTATCAGCTCGGCTAGATTTGGGATAAATCTCCTTAGGAAATTGATCTTTCCAAGGAAAGCTTGCAACTCTTTTATGTTTCTTGGATATGGGATTTGGAGGATGGCTTGGATCCTTTCCGGATCTATTCTAATACCATCTTTTGAGATGATATGGCCAAGCAGTTTGCCTTCTTCAAGGCCAAAGAGAGACTTCTTGGGGTTCAAGGAAATGACATATTTCCTACATGTCATGAATATTTGCCTCAAATGTTTTAGGTGCTCTTGATCAGATTTGGAGAAAGGGGTTAAGTCATCGAGGTAGACAACTAGGAAATCATGTATTTCCTTGGCAAATGCAATATCCATTGCCCTTTGAAAGGTAGCACCAGCGTTTTTAAGTCCGAAAGGCATCTTCACATATTTAAATGTTCCCCACGGTGTGGTAAAGGTTGTCTTGTCTTGGTCATCCAGGTGAACCAGTATTTGATTGAAACCTGAAAAGCCATCTAACAAAGAGATTCTGTATAACCCCACTACTCTTTGTAGAATGTGATCCATTTTTGGCAAGGGGTAGTGGTCTTTTAGGGAGACTTGGTTTAAATTTCTTAGGTCTACACATAGCCTAATCTCACCTGTCTTTTTTCTTGTGGGAACAAGATTGGATACCCATTCAGAAAATCTGATGGGTGCTATGATACCTGCTTCAAACATTCTTTTCACTTCCTTTTCAATCAATGGGAGAAGCACAGGATTGATTCTCCTCAGTTTCTGTTTGAAGGGCTTTTGGTTTGGTTTTAAGGGAATGGTATGTTGGATTACTGAGGTGTCATAGGACTTCAAGTCCTCATAACTCCAAGCAAATACATCTTGGAATTCTTTAAACAAATCAACATATTTGGGATTTTGATCGGGTGGCAAAGATTGGGATAGTTTGATCATTCTGGGCTTCTCTGCTGCCCCAATGTTGTGTTCTTCTATAGCAGTGTTTAGGGGCTATATTTTTGGCTTTTTGGGCACATCATTTGCATCAAACATATCTTCTAATGGAGTGAGGCCAACAGGGAGAAAGTTATCCTTTAAATCAACGATCTCGGCCTCTGTTTTGGCTATTTCCTCCAAATGCATCTGTTTCAGCTCTTCTATATTTGCATTGTCAAAAACAGTTGGGTTCAGCATTTGTTTGGCTATTACAGTGGTTACAACCTGCTGATTTTCATTTGTCTGCTGTTGTTCATTTGTCATAGCATCCATGTCAATGTTAATATTTGAAAACTCATGCTCAAGAGTGAGGAAATTGTTAATCTGGGCATCATTTTCGAACACTTGCCAATCTTTAACATTATTTGGGATAGTAGGCCTATGTTTTATCTCAGCAGTAAAATGGTGATTTGGCTCAAAGGGAAGCTTGCATGTACTAGCAAAAGTGGCTAGGCTATGTGCATGAATGTTATGATCTCTTGAAATCTTGGCAAGCTTGGATTCAGTAAATGTATTGGGTATATTAGTGGCAGCAGTCCTATAGGCCCTCATTCTATTATCATTGGTAACAAAGTTTCCTTTCATTTTTTGTATGATTAAATCAGAGTCACCCAGAATAGACACTTTTGCAGCTCCTAGAGCTTTGAGCAGTTTGAGGCCTAAAAGGAGAGCCTCATACTCTGCCATGTTATTGGTACATTTGAAATTCAATCGGTAGGCATGACCTTCTGCATGATTGTTATGTGTATTGTGAATCCATGCACCTGTCCCTGCTCCTAATTTGTTAACAGAGCCATCAAACTCTAAATACCATGTGATTCTTGCTTGTGGTTAGTATCGAGAGTTTCAGTCATTCTTGCAGTGGGCAGATTTGAAATTTCTGTTTGGGGAGGTTCTTCTTGTATGTCGGTTGCCCTGATTGTTTTGACAGTTTCATCAGTATGGGCAACCGATTCTTCATCGATGTGTGTGTCTAGTTCTAAAGCCAACGGCTTATCATCAGTGGGAGGATTTGTTTTATCATTAAATAAAATAAAAGAATCCATATCAGAATGGATTGAGTGAATAGGAAAATTTTGGGGCTTGTCCTCACTAGTTACCACATACTTCATCAGTGTTTCTCTATACAGTCTCTTTGGTTGCCCAAAGACAGATATAGTGGCATAAGAGAGGTCTAATTGGAGGGATCCTTGGAGTTTTGCTCCCCAAGATCTTGACAATAGCATGCCATACCTTGGTGGAATGTCAGCAACCACCACATCGATGAGGATTGTCTTGTTGGGATATTGGACTAAGGAGACACACAAGTCTTTGATGAGGCCTAAACACTTGACTTGACTTGAGTCAAAGGAGAATAGATCTTTGTAGGGTCTTGTAACATCAAGGTTCAGCTTTTCCATTACAACTTTGGGCATAAGGTTGTGTAAGGCACCTGAGTCAAACATAGCATTGTGCAAGACTTTGTCATGTATGTACAAACTGACATAAAAAGGTAGAACAGATCCATATGTTGATTTTCCATTAACTTCTGGACCGAACAACAGTTCAGGGGTATCATCTAGAACATTCACATCATCCTTGACTTCTGGAATTTGAAGTGATCTTTGAATTTGTTGCCTATAGACATCATGTTTGGCAAGTTCAGATAAAGGGATGGATATATTTACCTATTTCTGCCTCTAAATCGAATGATTTTTCAGATTGGGTTTTAGTATTGTGAGAGGCAGGCTTCCCTTTTTCCATTGGAGTATCATCAATATGGTCTTGTTTATCAGCGTTATGGGAAGGGATTGCTTGCGGTTTTTCAGTTTTAGGAGGGCTTTTTGAAACGCTGTTCAAATTCTCTTTCGAGGAAGAAGGTGGCAGAGGCTGATCATTAGAGGACTGCATGTCTGTGACATCCTCTAGGGTGACATCCTTTGGATTAGGGACTGTTTTATCAGCAGTTTCTATGAGGGCAACCTTTTCTTTGATCTTCTTTGGTTGCTTGGTATCATTTGGTTTAACCTTTTCGGGCACATCTATGTTTCTTGTCCTCGGCTTATATTGTTTGTGGACCTCATACACAGCAGTATCATAGCCTTGTTTAAAATCAAAAGACTCACCAGATTTAGTTTGAAATTGATTAAAGTCATGCTCATCTTGGTCTTGTTGAGTTAGGAAAATTTGTTGCTCAGCCTTCGAATCCACCAAATTCATGTGAGTGTCCTTTGTGGGCTCGCTAGATGTAGATGCTTCAGCATAATTTTCATGAAAAGGAGGCCTTACATCATGTTCTGGGCTAGACCTACCAGCATTTGTGTTCTGAGTTTTCCTGAAATTTGGGTTCCTTATGGTATTATGTTGTTGTCCTTCCCATGATGACTTCCTCTCCACATTCTCCACTCTATCTCCCAGCCTGTGCATGCCACTGATAATAGCATCTAGCTTTTGATCTAAGGCTGAGGGTTCCTCTTTAAAGGTGGTTCTTCTCTCAGTTCTAGCTCTGTTTCTTTTGGCAATTAGATTTGCCTCTACGTTAACAGCAACATTTTGCATGTCTGAAAGGGTTTGAGGGGCTCTTTCCCTTAACTGATAAGCCATGTCAGTATCAAAACCATCAGGGAATTTATACAAAGCAAGATCAGGTGGAGGTCTTAAGTTTTGTGGTATTGCATTATAAACATTATTGAATCTTGCACAATAGTCCAAGACAGACTCTTGAGGGCCTCTTTTGATGGTGTCATATTCAGATAATATGTGCAAGGGGTCTTTCTTTTTCTCCCATCTGTTGATAAATGACTGGTATAAGGCTTCTGGGTCTGCTATGGAATTGGCTGTGAGTGCTCTAAACCAAGTCCTGATATCACCTGTCAAACTTTGGACGAAGATCTTCATTCTCAGGCTATCATCATCTATCTCGTAGTTCTCAAAATAGTCTTGCATCTTCTTGGTATGCTGGAGGGCTGTGCAAGAACTAGTTCCGTCAAAATATGTGATTTTAGTTTGGTAATCCTGAGGCATAGCCCCAAGATTTGCAGGTAATTGCAGGGGTTCATATCTATTAGCCATGTTTACAGGGATAAGTGGAACAACAGGAACAACTGGAACAACTGTAACAACAACGGTAATGGGAGTATGTTCAGTAAATGGAGGTGTGGAAGGAGTGCTTTGAGAGGTGAATGATGAACAAGGGGAAGTAGGGGTTGAACGAAATAAAACTTTGACAAGGGTTGGAACACAGCTTGGCTGAACTGTTTCAGGGCTAAAATCAAAAAAATCTTCTCTTTGCTCTAGCTTCCTGAGGTTCCTTGGGATTAAATTCGGATTTTCAAAAGCAGCTGGGGGGTTCGGATCTGGATTTGACCTTGTATAACGTGAGTTCCTTTTGGGAGCCAAATTCTGAATTTGTTTTGGTATTTTCTATGAATGTTTTTAGAATTAGCAAGGCACTAATCAAATTTCGGAATAGCTATCTATAGCTTAAAACTAGCATGAAGATTGACTGAAGCAGCTTTTTTTTACTCCTGTAAATGCAAAGCAAGAATAGTTTCAAAGGCTCCCTGGCTGACATTCAGGCTTCATCTGTAGTTTTAAGGAATATACAGCAATTGGAAAATTCATTGCTCCCCGGTGGAGTCGCCATTATGTTATCACTCAGGTTGTTCCCTTTGACTCCCAAGGGAATATGGTCGAGGTAATCACAAACCAATCTTTGGACTGCTGGTCCTAGCCTACCTGCAATCAGAGAGGGCTCTCTCTTTATAATTTAACTTTGTTGATGATGATTTTAGGCTAGTTATTGAGTACAAGGGGTTTTGTTTGAGTTTTGGTGGGAAGGATGATGCTTTCAAGTAGAGAGGCGGGGATAGCATGAAAGTTTTAGAACCATTGGGCGTGGAGTCAAGGAGTAGGACTGTTGGTGCGTTTTCTTGGTCACAGGAAAGGAATATGGAGCAAGCTAGCTGCACATGAAGCAATGATTCAAGATTAAAAGTATGGAATGAGGGCCAAGGAATGAGAGGCAGTTAAGAATCTCTCGTTCAGCTTAACAGAGGGAAGGTGAATGAGCTCTATCTAGGAGCAGTGAAGAATCCCTAGATAACTGTCAAACATGAGTGAATTAGGGGAAATATGAGCCACAGGGAATTCATATTCATTACTAATCCAGATGAAAATATAAAGAAATAGCAGAAATTGAGCATAGAGGGCAATTAAACCAAGTCTAAACTATTCATTCTTTCTGCTATTTTAGATGGTATATCAATGGAAAACAAAGGTGGGAAACACTTATTGAGTCATGTTGTAGCACAAGAATTCCACATTCAATTCTTCAAAACATCAATGCACATCACACAGTCCATTCTCCAAGCTTTTCAGCAGTCTTTGATTAATGAAAACATCAAGTATACAGAGCGAGTCTCTCTTGGAGCTATACAACCAACCAACCCTTTAAACAGTGAATTAGGGTGGTTTTATAAGTAAAATATCTACAAAAATCAGATCTCAGACAAATCTGCTGTAATAAGTGTCTTTAACCTAACATATGTCTGAAATAAATGCGAGAAAATATCTTCGAGTTGCGCTAGGGGCAGCTGTATCAAAAGGGAATTAATGTGTTGCCTTTATGGCTCTGTGCTGATCACTTAGCCATAACTATGCTTTGGGTTTTGATTCATTGTTGTTCGGTGGCTTTAAATGCTTTAACTGTGATGGGAGAGCCTTGATGGGCTTTCACCGCTTTCTTTGACTTTGTTGGAGGCCATTCAATGTTCACCTGCTTTGGGAAATAAAGATTTCCATTAAAAACATTTGACTGATACTTTTTGCCGCTTCCTCTGATACACTTTCACTGAACCTGGGCTCTTTAATGTCTTCTGAATGCTTTAAATTGTCCCATCGACCTTTTATGGCTGCTGTTCGGCCCTCTGTTGCCTTTAGAAACTGTCTTTGCCCCTTTCTGAATCCCGCGCGAAGAAATTCATGTCATTTTGTGACTTTCGAGCCTGCTGGTGGCCGAGCCATGAAAGGGCTTTCCATTTCGGCCTATTTCCCTTAGCGATGCGCGATTCGCTAATCGCGCATCAAAAACTACCTCGGTTCTTCATTCCGGGCATCCGTTGTGCAGATTTCACGCTTCGCGCTTTTTGACAATGACGTCAGCATGATGTCAGCGGTGGGTCCCAGTGCGGTGGTGACATGGCAGGGTGACGTCAGCATGGTGACATCAACAGTACGCCCAGGTGATGTGGCAGTACGGTGAGGTGATGACGTGGTAGTACGGTGGCAGTGACGTGGCAATGATGTGGCAAGAATACGGTGGCAGGAGGTCGACGCAGGTTGATGACGTCATGGGGGAGACGTGGCGCCGACGTCACACAGGGGAGGGCAGTATCCGGTTTCATGTCGCACCGCTTTTGTGCAGAAGCGGTTTCGGAGGAGGGGGCTTCGCCACAGTCGGGAGGGCAACGCGTGGCGGGAGTACGACGGGAAAATCGCCCATCTCCCGGATGCTAACCCTCGGCATGTCGGGGCACAAAAAGACCCACCCACCATAGATCTTGGGCGCGCCAGATCTGACAGATGACAGGACAGACAAGGCGGCGGAGGATTAGGGACGCGTCTCGTGCGTATATAAAACAATACTTATGCCAAAAAGGGGGCTAAAACTTTGGTTAACGCGGGTTCTATGGGTTTGTAAGTGGGCATGGGTGGTTATTAATTTGATCGAATATCAAATTAATCCCAAATGGAATGTATGCGGAGGATAGTGTAAAGTTTATGCGTGGGGGGGGGGGGGGGGAACTGTGGTTGTTAATTTAACCGAATGTCAAATTAACCTCGGGTTAGGATGTGGAAGGGCTAATGCCAAGCCCCAAATGAACTCAGCATTTCCCAGACATAGGAAATATGTCTATAGTGCCAAAGGGAGGGGCTATTTAATATTTTTGGGGAGTTTTTATAGCTTTTTTGTATAATAGGGGATGGGGAAATGATCTAGGGAGCTAGATAGTAGAGTTAGGAGTTAATATGAATTTGTGAGGTGAAGTGTAGGGGGGAGGCTAAGTTTGTGAGCTGAAACTTAGACATAGGGAGTGAATGAACTGTGGAGACATGATTTTTACACAAGAAATGTGGCTTCTTTTCAGTGAAGAAAGTCAAAGCTTGACTTGGTGCTTTAAAAAAATGAAGTGATAACAGGACTGGTTGGGCAGATCCCAAGTTCCTTAATGGGATGTTAGTGAGTGGTGTGGGGAATAAGAAGAAGGGGGAGTTAGACATGTCCAACTTGAGCTCCTCCAAAGGGGAATTGCCTTGCACTTGTGATCTAAGTAAATATAACATTTGAAAACATGAAATGGATCATACAGCTTGATTTTGCAACCACAAAACTACTTACCCAGCCTACTTACCTAGTATTTTTTCTTCTTTTTTGCATGGGTGCATTTGGACTTGCAGACCCTGATTATCCTTTTTTTCTTTTTGTTGTCCTCCTATCTAAATCTACACTTATTTCTTCCAAGGGCCCAAATTAAGCAGTTGGGATCCTTTGTTTCTCTACCTATCTACAAATCTGCCAAGATTAAAATGTTTGGACAGATGATGATTCTCTATATTCTAAAACAAGAAATTGAAACCTAGGGAAGCCAAGATTAAGCTGTTTGTACTTCCCTTAACAAAAAATTCTTCAAAAATGGTTAACTCATCAAAATTGGGATACAGTAGTGGCATTTAGACTGACCACTTTCATGGTCTCTTCTGGAGATATAGAGCATTACAGCATGCAAAGTATGACATATTTGGCATGTAAAAATGTCAATCATGAAAGATGAACACCTGTTGCAACAGGAGGCTAACATATCCTACGAACAATCATTGGTTTTCCCAAGACAATTTCATGTTTGATTTTAGTTAAGACTAACCATTCTAGATGCTCACGCATGTATTCCTGGAGTGAATAGTTTACATCATGAAATGGGGACCATTCTTGATCTACCATTTCTTTGATAGTTTTGTAGATGGGATGAAAGCATTCTACAATATTTTGTTCAAAACATAAATCACAATGCTTTCTGCAATATTCCGTATGGTATATAGGATCCATTGCAGTTCTGTTCACACCATAGTCACGCCACCAATCTCTAAACCATTTGCACTGCTGATTCCTTTGGAAAGTGCCTGTTGCACTGAATTTTAGCTTTGTGTAGTGAGTCTCTAATTTGTCATCAACATTGAGGAAATCCCACCAGAGTTTTTTATAACCTGCAAAATCATATGCAATGTCAGGGAAAATAATCTTTGGATCACTCTTTGGCCATAATATAGATGGCTGGACTGGCCAATGTCTTTGCTCATTCCAAGCAAGATATCTTATCCGATAGATACAAAAGTATCTTTCATGTATACCCATGCTTCGTCCTCCATGATAACATATACCAGAAATGTCATGGAAATTTTGTTGCAAAACTACTTCTGCAATATCGACATCTCTTCTTGCTTTTTCATAGACCATGTCATGGATTCACTTGCTGTCTTTTGGGTATAATTTTTGTTCTGGCACAAGGCTCTGAATGTCTATATTTGGTTGCAGGTTGGCATCCAGAACTTTCGTATTTCTGAGTTTCCATGTGGGTTTCCAATTTCTTTTGTATTCTTCCCAGTCCTGATCATCTGGGATAGTTCGCAGGACCTCTTGTTTTTTATTTTGATCCCACTTAGTGATTATCATCATAACATGATCTTGGGGATCAAGATATTCCCTGTTGAGAAAATCTGGAAGGTTATTTTCTTTACCCTTGATATGCTCAACTTTGAAATCAAAGTTAGCAAAAAGTGCTTTCCATCTGGAAAACTTTGCTTCTCCCACCTTCCTGATATCTTTTGTCAGTGCTTTTTGTAGAGCTGATGCATCAGTCCTTAATAAAAATGGTTTATTGATGAGATATAATTCAAACTGATGCAATTCCAGGATTCTTTGACTTCTTTTTCGATCATGGAATAATTTTTTTTTGCTGGATTCCATACTCATAAAGCAAATTGGACAATCTATTCAGTATCTCCTTTCTTTTGTTTTAATATGCCTCCCCATCCTATGTTGCTTGCATCTGTTTCCACAATTTTAAATGCAAGATCATCAGCAACATATAAAATTGGCAGTGTTTTTACCTTGGCCTTAATATTTTGTACTGCCTTAGTATGGACTTCTGTCCATTCTGGAGGATTTTTCTTCAATCTTTTATTCAGTATTCTTCTATCACTTGCACAATCTTGATAGAAGTTACTGACATAATTGAGGCACCCCAAAAATCTTTGCAGCTGATTTTTATCTGTTATGACATCAGGGAATTTATCTGCAAACTCCAATGCATGCTTCTGTAATGAGATTTGTCCATTGGAGATTGTATGTCCCAAAAATTTGACAGTGGTCTGAAAGACCTCTATCTTTTTCTTACTGAGTACTAGGCCATTGTGCTTGACCAGATTTTTGAATATATTTACATGTTTGAAATGATCTTGAATATTTTTTGAAAAGATCAACACATCATCTATATACACAATAAACCAATCAAAGTATGGATTAAAAATCTTATACATTACCTTTTGGAATTTGGATGGCACATTCTTCAATCCAAAGGGCATCATGTTTCACTTGTAGTGGCCTGCTGGTATGCTGAAAGCAGTTCCGAATTTATCTTTCTCTGATATGGCAACTTGCCAGAATCCTACCTTCAAATCAAATTTGGAGAAAATCTTGGCTCCTGCTATTCTTCTGATTAAATCACCTTTGTGTGGTATTGGATAAGTGTCATCCGCTAAAACTGAATTCAGAGGTTTGAAATTTATAACTAGTCTCGGAATTCCTCTGATTTGTTCGACTCTCTTATTGACATAGAAGCCATAGTAGTTCCAGGGACTATCTGATTCCTTGATAAGTTTTCTGTCAAGGAGCTGCTTGATCTCTTTTTCATAGAGATCTCTATATTCTTTATTCATGGGTATATCTCTGCTCTTACAGGGCTTACCAGCATAGCCTTCTTTGTAAGGGAGCTCAACTGTATGCTGCTTCCTATGCCAAAATGCATTAGGTTCTTCAGAGTAGCATTCTTCTTCTATTTTCTTTCTCAAGTCTTCAATCTTGCTTTTGACCTGAGGATGTTTAAGCTGTTCTTCAATTTTGAGAGTAGATTTCAGATCCTTTAGATCTGACAGTCTTGCTTCAGCTTTATCCAAATTTTGCACAGTTTGGACCATTGTGGAGATTCTTTGATTTGAAATATATGGCAATTCAATTTTCTTTCTAGTTCCTTTAGATGTGGGAATCGATATGAAATAACCAGCCTTTCCATTTTTCATCCTTATTGAACCATGAGGTTCGACTACTGCTAAGAAGACATTTCCAAGGATGCAATCAACAGGAATATCTAAAACTACAAATTTTAAATTAATGCAGTGATGTTCAAAGCATAGAGATGCTTTGGGTACTTCATATTTAAGAATTTTATTGCCTAAACCCACTACTTTTCTTTCTGCAGCAACCCAGTATTTTATTGGAATGGTCTTTATATTGAGAATATTTATATTTGCTCCTGAATCAAGAAGCGCAATCAATTCAAACATTTCTCCTTTAATGCAGATATTTATTTTGATATGATGTTGTTGATAAGAGATGGTCAGAAGCCTCATCTCTTTGAATCCAAAATTTGGATCTTTAAATCCTTCAGCAACTTCAATTTGTTGATTACTGCTATATTGAGCAGTATCCCAGGGTTGATCTTCTTTTTCTTCTTTTTCTTTATTAGCTACTTGTTTTCCCTTTTTCAGTTCTGCAACCTGGGATTTCATAGCAGCAATTTCTGTTTTGATATTTTGAATCTCACGACTCACTTCTCCTAAGGTGAGATATCTCACCCCGTCAGGTTTTTCTTGGTGCCTTTGGAATGATTTAGTATTTCTTTCAAATGAGGCATCAATAAACAAAGATTTCTTACCTGAATCTCTTGAAGCTATAGATTTGAGCTGGTCCATGAACACTTCAGTCAGGCGGTTCTTCATCTCACCATCTTCCATGGCGCGAATATGAGATAAAATCTTTATCTCATCTTCTTCAGTTGCAACCATTAGAACTTTCTCTTTTTGCAGCTGGGAAGTTTCTTCTGCTTCACTAGATTCACTAAAGAATTCTTAGTCAAAATCAAAGTGAACTTGGCAGGCACATTCTTCAGATTCAGAACAAAAACACTCTGAAGAATCATAATCTGAATAGTGTTGCATGTGAGTATGTATTTCTTCTACAGAAGGAGGAACTAAAAGAATCATATTGCTGGTGTTCAAACGCTCTTTTCATATTTCTTTTTAATCTATACTCTCTTTTCGTACCATATTCAATGTATTTTCGTGTGGCACATGTCGGTATGTGAAAGCTTTTTATTAAGTTTTCTGTACGGTTTATGTAAACTTACACAATTGTCCATCATATTTATGATTGTTAAGATGTCCATGATATTTGTTATTGTTAAGGAATTTTAAAATTTAATGAGAATACACAATATTAGTATGATCCTTGAACTTAATTTGAACTCTCCGATTGAGAAGTTTATTTAAAGAAATTATAGGTAATAATAGATTTACTGTTAATTATAATAATAGTTTAATTATAACCTTTTTTATTAATATGATAAAAAAAATTTCATTGGTCTTCAATTTCAGTTTTATTACTTTTTAGTTTTAACTTTTTCTTTTTCCTTTTTCTAATTTAATAATTTTAATTTTATAATAAAATTTTTATTTTCTCAACCAATAAAAGGAGGTTAACAATGACAAAAGTGATTGCTCTAATCTTATTTTAGACCAAAAAAACAAAATTAATAAACTATATAATACTTTCACACAATTATTTAATTATTAAAATTTACTCTTCCATTCAAATTATACATATATTAGGAGCATGACGAATGTAGGGTTCTCCACATTGATGGATTCATTCTTTGGTCTACCTAGAAGAAGAGATCGCCGCGTCAAGGGGTGAGTGGTATAGCATGTTATATCAAAAATAACATTGCTTCCCACATGCAGCTTCATAAGATTAACCCCCTTAATCAATACATTTGGATCGAAATCTCTAACTCTAATACCAATAGAATTTTCATTGCAACTTGTTACTTTGCTCCCATTAACTCTACCTCCTATAAGAAGAACAACCTAGATAAGAATTGTCCCTTCATTAACTTAGAACATGATATCCACAGCTTAAGGAATGAAGGAAAATTCATTGTGCTTGGGGACTTTGATGCTCAGACTCCCACTATCCAAGCCACTCTATTAAGTAATAACTCTAACCCTAACCCCCTATGGCTTGGTGAGGATTATGTTCTAGCTATTAAATTCCAAAGAAATTCCGAAGACACTAACACGAACCATTTTGGCACTGAGCTAATTAAGCTTTGTAGTTCCCAAGACCTGATTATTTGTAATGGGATAAATAAGTGGCCTTCCTCTAGTTAGATGACTTGTATTCATGGGCACAGTAGCAGTGTTGTGGACTATGCGATATTTGATACACAGATTCTCCACTGTATAATTAATTTTGATCTTCTAAACGACCATGAGCCTGATTCTGACCATAGACCTCTCTCCTTAACCCTTAATCTTGATATGTACACCAACCAAATGCATAAGGATGGTGAGAGTCAAAGGTACATGCATTTTGAAAAAAGTAGATAGGTCTCTTCTTAAAATTTTTAACCAAGGAATTAGCTTCCTTAACATATAATGACAACATTGATCACATCTACCACAATTTTACTACTATCCTCTCCATTGCCATTAACAACTTCTCTAAGGAGGTATCATATAATAAGAACAATAGGACTTCCAACCCCTGGTATGAAAATGATTGTAAATATGCCAGGAAAGCGATTAGAGATGCTCCCAACGAAACTATTAAGGATGAGAAAATCAAGGTGTACAAAGATCTTATCAAAAGGAAAAAAAGAGAATATATAAACAAGAGGCAAGATCTTCTCCTTCACCTCTCTAAAGTTGAGCATAGAAATTTTTGGAGGAGCATTCTTGTCCATAAATCGAAAGAGAACAATTTGATCCCTTTAAAGGAATGTGATGTCTATCTTAGGAACCTATATGACTCCCCAAACACCATGGGAAACATCAAAACACTCCTATAGAGGCAGATACATTTTCTTTGGAAGACGTGGAGTCCAAGATTAAAAAGCTTGATAATGGGAAAGCTATGGATATTGAAGGATACCAAGCTGAAATTTTGAAAATTGGAAGGTCCATCCTCACCCTTTACTTGCACAGTCTCCTCAACTTGGTGGTTAAACATGGCTTCCCCAAGTTGTGGATGTAAAGCAGAGCCTTATCGTTCCTATATTTAAAAGTGGGGATTAAAATGTTCCCTCTAACTATAGGACTATTGTGATTAGCCACATTTTAGCCAAGTTGTATGGGCTCATTATGGAGAAAAATATTAGGGTTTGGCTTGAAACCCATGGTAAAAGAGTGTTTGGGAAAGCTTACTTTAGAAGGCACCACTCTGCGATTGACCACCTTGTCACTCTTAAGACCATTGCCGAGGATTTTCGTAACAATAAAATTTATCTCTTTTATTGTTTTATTGACTTTAGAAAATATTTTGACATTGTTATTTTTTGGTCAAGTAAGAGTGGAGCCTTCAATTAACCGCAGGAAAGATTACAAATGTTACATGTCTTTACAAGTATAAAGACCAGCAAGGGGAAAACCTGTTGATGATCAACCATCAACAAAACCCAAAACCTTACACAGAAATCTTACACAAAAACCTCCGCCCATTATCCAACCCAATGGCTATTTGATAAGACCCCACTGATCCAATGGTCCTTAAAGAAATCGCTTCGGAGACTTACACGACCCTTACCTGCTTTATGGAGCCAACAGCGAAAATAAACTATCAATGAATAAAACTTTGGGTCTGTTCTCGGACTTAACCTCCTCCCATGTTGAAACCTGATATCCTTTCGATCAAGATCCCGTAAGATCCGATGGTCATTAATGATATCACCTCAGCAACATGTGCCCCTTTTACCCGGTTCACAGATCCAATGAGGATTATAAACTACTGATCTATAAATCTTCGGGTCCGCTTGAAGACTTAACCTTCGATCAATTTCCAACCCGATAGCCATTCGATGACGGAGGCCATAAAAATCTGTGATCGACGACCTTCCAACAAGCCCGCTATTTACCAAGTACCCCTCCTCTGTAATTAACTCTGTTTTAAGCATTCTATGTGGCATCAACGATTATGATTGATTTCTGCTTCTGCTTTCTCCTGCTTCCACTAGTCTTCCTTCTGTTCATTCCTCGTGGTCTGGAAGTGCTCCATGTCATTGGCCACCTATCTTTGACAATCATCACGCAATTTCCCCGAGGGTGTCGAATCCCAAGCATGCCTACTATAACTTTCCTTGCAAAGCACTCCTTCATTCGCTAGATGATCAGCTATCATATTGGCTTTTCTTCACACATGAATGAAGCTGATTGTTCTCAGTGTTTTTCAGGTGGGAATGAATACGCTGAAAGACTTGCAAAATCTGCCAATGTTTTGAAACTTTTCCAGGTGCCATTCCATTACATATCTTCTTGGACGCATTAATTACCAATTTAAAGTCTACTTCAATGATAGCGTTGTGTAGATTTGACTCGATCAGTATTTCCAGGCACTGCTCTAAGGCCATGAGATGTGCCATGTTATTAGTGGTAGTCCCTAAATGACTATGAAAGATATCCTTTATGCACCCCTGCTCATCTCTGATGACCCCGCCAAATCCAACCATCCCTGGGTTTCCCTTAGAGGCTCCATCTATATTGATTTTCAAGAAACCATGAGGAGGAGGTTGCCAGAAGTATTTACTAGTAGTTATTTGGCTCACACCCTTGTTTATGCTCTGGGGAACTAGTGAATGGAGACCCAACTACAGCAGTATGCGAGCATCCTGGGGTAGAGTAGGGTCCTCAAGAGGTCTCCACAAAAGGGATCCAACAGTGTCTTTGAGCTGTCGTAATATTTGTGCAATAATGTTCTAGGTTGAGCCAGTTTTGTTCTTGAAAATCTTGCCATTGCGTTCTTTCTAGACATCCCAGATTATAAAGCTTGGAACTAGAGTCCAATCTTTGTTGATGATTTCATTGCCTGAGAATTCTTTTTCCCAATTCTTCAAAGTGTTGGTGATACTGAGTCCGTCCTTGTCAATTTGCCTAAAGACTGAGGCCACCCAATCCTACAAGGTAGAGGTGAATGGGCAAAGGTTGAGTAAGTGTTCCATCGTCTCCTCTTGTAAACCACATAGATGGTATTTGGATGTGCCAACAAAACCCCTTTTTAGAAGATTTTCCCAAGTTAGAATTTTCTTTTGTTGAACCAACCACATAAACAACTTTATTTTCATCCAATTCGGATGTTGCCAAAGGTCCTTCCATACCTTATCAGGGTTTTGCTAGTCAAACCCTAGGGCCAATCGTTTAGCTTCTTTGAGGTTAAAGTTACCTTTTGTGTTTCTTCCCCATCTCAGTTGGTTAGACGAGGATGATACCAAAATCTTCCTCTGTTCCAAGTCTAGAGCAAGAGAGCCTGCCTATGCCTTTAAAGGGCTCTCTTCACTATAGCCCAGATCCTTCCATATTATCCATTTACCACTTTTCCTTGCCTGATCACATAAGTCACTTACCATACATAAACCTTTGTTTTCAGTGTCATTCTTGAGAGCGGTTAGTTCTTCCCTAAACAATTTTGGTTCCTGCTGCCAGTTATCCTCCCAGAATCTTGCCAGGTTCCCAGCTCGAATCTCCCAGAAGCTATGTTGCTAGAAAATGGCTCTATTTTCCCAAGCAAGATTCCAAATGTGGGAACCCTTGATAAACCCAGACAGTCATATATAATCCCTCTCTTGCCAATTATTTGCACATTTCTGTTTCCAAATTTTGGCCCAAGAGGTTTCCAATTCCTTAAACCACCTCCACCAAAGTTTTGCCCCTGAAACTCTATTTAGGGTTTCAGGGTCATGAAGCCCCAAAGCACCATGGGCCTTAGGTTTGCAGAGCTTGTCCCAAGCTACCAAAGCCCACTTCTTTTTCTCTTTCCCTTTTCTCCAAAGAAAATCTCTTTGAATATTCCTGATCTATTGCATAACTCCTTTAGGAGTAGGAAGAGTTGACAACAAGAAAATGGGTATGGCCCATAGGACAGCGTTTGGAAGCACAAGACGCCCTGCCAAATTCAAAGACCTGAAAGTCCATTTCCTGATCTTGTCCTGAAGTTTTTTAATTATTGGCTCCCACACACCCTTGCTAAGAGGTTTGTCCCTAAGAGGCATTCTAAGGTATTTAGAAGGGAACTAATCCCTTTGAAACCAGAGAATTCTAGTGAGGTTCCTCTGAATAGCAATGTCAGTGTTAAAAAAGAAAACCTTTGATTTGTCAAGGCTTACCTCTGTACCTGTGGCCATAGCAAAGTCGTTCAAGATTTGTTTGAAAGCTTTAGCTTCCTTGACCATGGGAATACCCTACAGCATAGTGTCATCCATAAATTGTTGATGAGTCGAAGTAGCACCATCTATGGTTCATTCAGTCCCTGGATTCTTCCTTCAGCATTTTCCATTTTTATCGCTCTACCTAGCCCTTCCATCATGAGCACAAAGAGGAAGGGGGAGAGCGGATATCCTTGTCTGAGACCTCTAGAAGGCATAAAGGTTCTGGAGGGCGAGATATTAAGTAGGATTGAAAAACTAGCGATGGATACAAGGGCCATAACCCATCTAATCCAGTTGCGATCGTGTTGACACGACGAATTTTCTCTATACCAACAAGGGGAACTAACCCGATCATAGACCCCAATTATACCTGCTTTTGTTTGGAATGGCTAGCTCCAACGGGTTTTAAGGGACCCCGTAAACTATTAAATGCGTTGAAAGATTGCTTATGGGAAGAATAATTCAATTAAATCAACAAAGAAAACAGCTAACCTCCATGGATTGAATCTTATCTACACTTCTTCTAACTACTCTAGTCTATGTCCTAACTATCCTAATCTATCCTACAGGAGCAAAACAAAAGGAGGTTAAACATCATATATAAATCCCAAGTCCAGATGAATCAATTACTAGTCCACATAAGAACAAGGTTGTATTAAATCTTAATCACAATCCAATTACTTATACAAGAATATACATTCCTTTCCATACAAATAACACTTGCAACTAACGTTTAACAAAGTTTGGAATCAACAACCTTTCATGAATTATCAATGCTATTGAATTACATTCAAATAACCATGAATAACCATGAAATGTTAGTTATCAATATGCATAAAGAAAATCACATTTGTCTTTATACCAGCAACAACATACTGATTCTAAACATATCAGAGAAGATGGAACTAAATCTGAAACAACAGGCTCCTTCTTGAACCAAATACTCTTCTTTATTCACAATAAATTAAAGTTGTTTTCTCCAAAAAAAAGGCCCTCTTCTCCTATCCATAGGTAATACTTATATCCGATAGAAATGACTCTCGGTCTTCCCCTTCCATTTCGCCTTTCCCCTGTTCTTTTCAATATACAGATAAAAACACACAGGTGTAGAACAATTGGTGTCACTGTTGACACGTAGAAGACATGTCCTGTCACTGTTGACACGTACAAGAATATACATTCCTTTCCATACAAATAACACTTGCAACTAACGTTTAACAAAGTCTGGAATCAACAACCTTTCATGAATTATCAATGCTATTGAATTACATTCAAATAACCATGAATAACCATGAAATGCTAGTTATCAATATGCATAAAGAAAATCACATTTGTCTTTATACCAGCAACAACATACTGATTCTAAACATATCAGAGAAGATGGAACTAAATCTAAAACAACAGGCTCCTTCTTGAACCAAATAGTCTTCTTTATTCACAATAAATTAAAGCTGTTTTCTCCAAAAAAAAGGCCCTCTTCTCCTATCCATAGGTAATACTTATATCCGCTGGAAATGACTCTCGGTCTTCCCCTTCCGTTTCGCCTTTCCCCTGTTCTTTTCAATAGACAGATCAAAACACACAGGTGTAGAACAATTGGTGTCACTGTTGACACGTAGAAGACATGTCCTATCACTGGGGCGCTTCATTTCCTGGGGAAATGAATAGATGTTGATTAGAAGAGGATGACTGTGTGTCATCTCTTCATGATGAAACTTGGGGCAATTTCACTTTTGGAATACACGGCAACACGTGGAACTCAACCGAAACTCCTAGGGCTGCCTCTTTAAACGACATATCCGCGTATATGGACTCTTCGGATCTTCTCATGATTTTTTTTTACTCTTTGCCTGCCTTCTCTCGATCCTCACCTGCAGAGATAACCAACATCAGTCATACTTATGAAATTATGATAAAATTATTAAAAAACACAAATCTTGCCTTCATGAAGCGCTTATAACATCAAAGGAACAAGCGTGAAAGAATCGCCCCCTCGTTTTTAACCCATGCATTGAATAAGTCCCGCAAGTGAAAATACAATTTATACTAAAAATCATTGCATAACACTGAACCAGATGGTATTTTGGAAGGGTTCTAAGTGGTAAACGGTATTGTGAGGAAGGCCCCTAATTCCACTCTTCAAGCGACACATAGCAGTTGGGAGGAAAGAGGATACCTCTTTTCGGGCGGGTATTCCTCGAGCTACTTGTTCACTCGAAATCTGCGTGGACCGTTGGATCCACGAAGGGTAGATCAATGGTGGAGGGACTTGACACGGGAAAACACAGAAAACCCCGTGGTCGGGCCATACAGCCGGAATTCAATTCTTATGAGCAGTGTTTAATAATCCCTTCGGATCCACAACACAAGCTTTCACTTTTGAAAACCCTGACCACAACGTATTATCGCAATACAAGGGAATACACGGGAAAACTTGTGGCCGACCATGGGGCCGGACTTGAAATATTATAGATGGTAACCTAAACCCTATCGGGTCCGCCATATGGGATTTTTATTAAAAATCATGACCACATCGTTTTATTGAATACATAGGAATATATGTGAAAACCCGCAGCCGGTCCGTACAGCCGGACTTCAAAAATTATATACCAGAGCCTATAATCATCGGTGGGTCCGTCGTATCACAAATCGCTTTATATATAAACCATGAACTCTGCCGATTGCAATAAGCAATTGGGGAGGTGGACCCGAAATACATATGAGCTGGGTTAATAATCCTTTCGATTCTGCAATATAACACTCTCCTTTGAAAATCAGGTCCGAAACGTTTTATCGAAAATACAAAGGAATACATGGGAAAACCTGTGGCCAGGCCGTACAGCCGGACTTCAAAATTTATGCACCCGAATTGATAGTTATCGATGGGTCTGGAATATCACAGCGCGCCTTATATAAAGCTCTTGGGTTCCGCCGATTGCAATATGCGATTGGGACTCCGGACTCGATAATATATATATCGCAATTAATAAAGCCATCGGGTCTAGAAGATAGGTGCGATTTTTTTATATATATAGCCTTGGGATCCCACCGATAGCGATATGCAATATGTTTTTGGATGTTTCCGGAAGACAGGTGCGCTATATATATATATATATATATATATATATATATATATATATATATATATACAACCTTAGGACTTGGCCAATTGCGATATGCGATGGGGCTCCGGACCTGATATTTATATAATATGGTTAATAAGCTGTTAGGTTCGGAGTATAGTGGTATGCATCATGCCTTAGTTTTGATTCCGATAGGTGAAAATGCGTGATTTATGCATATTTGTGAAGTGTTTCCATTGTAAAGGGTTATAATGGAAATGAGGTGTGATAGAAGGTTTTTGAGGGTTGGAAAGGTCCCGATGAAGGAAATGAATGGGGGGTTAGGAAGGGCTAGAGATGAATCATGCGGCAAATATGTAAAGAAGGGGGCTCAACCATCAGGAATTGAAGATTTGACTTAGCAACGAGTTAAGGTCTCTAGGATAAAATAGATCATTCGGAGAGGAGAAAGATCAACTTTTAGGGGACCCAATCAAAATTTCTACCAAGGTAGGTTTTGATAGGGTGGTGGTTGTGGCCACAACAAATGGTGAACCGCTAGGTGAACTAGTTATCTCTGTTTGCAAACAAACCTTGGATCACTAAAACATCAGTGTGTTAAGACAAACTCGAAATGAAAACTATATAGATGGACAGGCATGGGTTCCACTTCAACATTAATTACTTTAGGTGGGATAAAGACAAATGGATTCTACTTACCGATAGGGTTTTCACAAGTATTCTCTAATGGTGATATTATGGAATTTATTGACCTTCCTTACCCGTTTCCTACTTTCAAAAATCGTTTCGGGGCCATCACTGGTCTGTCAATACCTATTTAGGTGTGTACCTCAGCTCTTTATTGCTCATCAAACTTGATGTAGATATGTTTATCTGCACTTTGTATGGGAATTTCAGTGCTATATTTTCATATGATTGAATGGAGCATAGTCATGGATCATGCCAAATTTTTAAACCGCTTAAGCAAGGTTGGGCTTGCTGTGTCAACCAGTACTCTGAGCCCAGCAACAATCCTTACTCTAACCGGCTTCCCAAACAACCTGTCCTTCTAGATTGGCATAAGGACTTGACATTTCATTTTCTTTTAAATAATTCCTTCCAGTTTCAAGAACAAGGACTAGAGCACAATTGGATTTACCACATGGTGTATGACAGTGAGTTTAGCGCATGAAAGGAGATCTACTTGTAGCTGACATGTATTGGAGAATTTAGTGTGATGGATGGGACCAATGAAGAATAACTGCAAACCTTGCAAGCAAGCATAGGCTAGGTCTGAGTGGGATTTATTTAAAATCCAGCATTCCTCCATGCCAGTCCAGCTGTAGTTACACATTTTTTTGTTTTATAAAGATGCCCCTACATGCTCCAAATATCCAAGTTATCAACATATCTTACCCAGTTCCCAACAGATGCCAATGAGTGGCTTTGCTTTGAATTCCACAGCTGATTTTCAAGTTCTCATGGGCTGATTGAAAATTTTCTTGATTTGCAAGGTAACGATGGATTTAGAATTAGCAGACTCATTAGCAGGTTACTGAAGGAGGCAAAAGCTGAAGATCGTGAATGGGGGTAGTATGAAAAACGAAAAATGAGACTGGAGGACTGAAATCAGTTGGCTGAAAAGGACTGCAATTCAAAACAGAAGGGAAAATAAACTTTGCAGAAACTAGAAAGGAAAATATGGAAATGTAATTAAACTAACAACAAAAGTAAAATGAATTCTAACCTACTCAGGAGGTAACCACTGTGTGGTGTCTGCTGGAAGTATATCTTAAGAGTTTGGTCATTAACAGGGAGTTTCTCAATGTCTCCCTATAAAGTTTTCTATTTGTAAGTTACTTGCCCAATTTTTTCTTCAACTTGGAACAGGCCCAACCATAAGTGTTGAAGTTTCGCGTGCTTACCCTTTGGGGTGACCCTGTCAGCCGAGAGAGCATTTGTTAGAGCGTTGTGCCACTTCCTCTGGTTGTCAATGACAGATGCATGGATTACGTAGATGAGGTTTTCATTCGAGGACTCTGCAACTCCATTTCCCTGGGGGTAATAGCTTGATGCATGCCTTATGCGAATTGATTTATCGATAGCAAATTCGGTCAACTTTAGTGATGAGAAATAAGAAGCGTTATCAAACATGAGAATGTCAGGGATGCCAAACCTGTTGATGATAAATTTCTCCATGAAAGATATTACCTTGTCTTCACTCTCATTCACAAGCCTGTCATGCTCTTTTTCCTCAATGAGTTCATTTTTGAATGTCCTCTTGCAATGCAGGAGCTCAAGGATCTACTCGTCACCTTTGAATGCCTGCCAATTTGAGATGTTATCAGGTACGGAAGGTCTGAAAATCAATTCAACATAACATTTATTCTTCTTTAATCTAAAATCAGGCAAAAGTTTTGCAGCCATACCAGCCATCAGGTCGGCATCTTGGTTTTTCTCTCAAGGTATGTATGTGATATTAAAAGAATCAAGACTGTCAATTAAGCTCCATACCTCATGCTGGTACCTTACCAGGTGTGGCACATTGCAGTGTATCCTTTTCCTTACTTGGTCCCCAATTATCTATGAATCACCAAAAGCTTTAAAATTTTTACCTTCAGATCAATGGATTTTTTCAGGCTCTGTAGCAAGCCTTCATATTCTCCCATGTTGTTGGTGCACACGAGCTCCAACCGGCTGGCCATCAGATGTTGGTTCCCTTATGGGTCAATAACAATGCTCTCAGCACCTGCACCTTCAAGGAAATTAGAGCCATTAAAATAGAGTGTCCAAAATATAGAGTCTAATGTTACATCAACTGAATTGCTTTCTACGAGACTAGTTCTATCATCTACTATATTATAGGGTGGTTCGTTAGTTGGAATATGGAGGAGAGCTTCCAACCATGTGTTTATTGTAGTTTCTTCAATTGTTTCTGCGTGGAATTCTCCAAAACAGGTTTCTGTGGCACAAACATTGAAACTATAATTCCCAAGGATAGAGTTGGTAAACATTACAGGTTCATTGGGACCATTTATCTCCATCACCACATACTTCATGTATCTTTCATGATCAACTCTCAGCATATCACCGTTTCCCTTTTGAGGCAGCAAGAGATGGGACCAATCAGTTGAGAAGTATCCATTCAGTTTTGCTGACTAGTCCCTACTAAGTAGCATTCCATAAGCCTCAAGTATGTCAACTACCACTATATCAATGACTTGTGTGTATTATGGTTTAGTAGTCATCCGAATCAATACATCTTTCAATTCCCCAATTACTTTCACATTTGTCCTGTCTAATTGCATGATTCGAGTTCCAGTTTTCTCAAGTATCACATGAAGTCTTTTAGCAACAGCGTAAGGCATCACAGTGGATGAGGCACCTAAGTCTACTAAGCAATTGTGTACGTTCATGTTGAAGATTTCAAATGTGATAAGGAAAGGGGGAGTCATGGATTTTGATTTCCTTCCTATCATGGCTGCACTGACATCTTGGGAGTTTCGATTCATTTTTGATAGGGTGGCTTCCATGGCTGTTGGCTTTTGGGCTGTACTGGGAGTACTAACAGGTCTGGAGACCGAATTCTAGGTTTGGCTACTCGAAATGGTAGGCGTTTTGCAGTTCCACTCATTCATAACTTTCAAGAGTAGGTCTCTTTGCTGCGTTAATTTTAGCAAATCGAAGTATGTTATATTAGCCCTGGATTTCTTAAGATCATCCACAATATTGTAATCAATGTTATAAATAGGGTATGGTAGAGTAAACATACCTAAATTTCCATTCTTAGGTGGGGGTTTACCATTTTGAGTCACCTTCGTTGCAGTCGAAGACGTATTATCTTCCTGTGGACAGTTCACAACTGGAGTACTCTTGGACTCAGCACTAGGCCTACCCTTCACTACGAGAACTTTGGGAGTGGATGGCTTCAAAGGGCGAACATCTTTCTTTGTCTGGTCTACAGGCTTCATCGCACCCGTAAGCGGCCCCTTACTCTGTGTGTGGATTTCATTAGTGTGGATTTATGCCATACCATCTCCTTCATCGTCATCGTTCTCATTTGTATAGAAATCCCACAGTACATTGATTTGAGATTCTTCGTCCAAGGGCTATTCTACTTGGTATTCTTCCTCATCTTCTTATTCTGGAATCTAGCTCCACTACAAGTTCTTCTTGGTTAAGAAGCGATCCAATAAGAGCCAGCTCTTCTATATTTAAATTTCCTTCATTGGGTGGAGTAAGCAATGCAAGTGGACCATGACCACCTTCTATCTTCTTACGATAGAAAGGTTTGAAAGGATTTATGTTGTTATACTCTCCTCCACTCCCGCTTGTACTCTCTCTAGAATTCCTTTTCATATCGATGACTGTTTTTGTCAGTTTCTTAATGATTCGATGCAAACCTTCCACATCTGTGGTATCATTTTCTTTGGTTTCAGCCCCTTTGTTATCACTCCCATTATTCTTCTTGGATGCTTGAGAGGCTTTCTTTTCTCCAGTTGCATGATGGCATGCTTTGAGATTGAGCATTTCATTCTCGACTTTTACTGCTTCATCAATAGCACCCTGTAAGGTTTGTACATTACTCCTTTTGACCCACATCGCAGTAGGGACAGGGAGAGCAGTGATGTAGAATTCCATGAGCACCTCCTCAGTAGGTCTAGCGTTGGCTAGGATTCTGTTGAACAACGTGTTGAATCGGATGTTAAAATCCTTTACCTTTTATTTGGTTTCCATTTTCAAACAGGATAGTTCTAGAACCAAGGCCGCAGGGGTTTTGTCATTGCCATAATTGTCCAAAAAGGCCCATTGAAAGGCAGCCCACGAGGTGATCAATCCGGTTCTCAAGCTAAAGTACCATGTGGAAGCTGTACCAATCAGGGTAAAAGGGAATATGAAACATACTATATCTTCATCGGCTACCGCCAACATGCGCACGGCCAGGAAGAAAGAGTGAATATGGTTATCAGTGGCATCTCTCTTCTCAGGGTCGAATTTAGGCAGTACTCTTTCTGTATTCTTGGGTAAGGGATGTTGCTGCCTAGGTATTGCTATGACATCCTGAGCGAGCTAGGGAGGGAGTGCTCTCGGAGGAGGTGGGACTTGGTTTCCACCCAGTTGAAGCTGATTCCCACTTGGAAGAGGAACATTAGCCATATTGTGGATAAGGACGTTCTGGTTGAAGGTTTCTTCAAGGATTTCTTTATTAAGACTTCCCAAATCGAGCTAGGGATTACCTTCAGAGAGTGGATCTTTAGGAATTTCTTCCCAATGAGTGTTGATACTTTGCAAGGATTCAAGCACAATATCTTCAAGAGACAGGGCTGCAGATGTCTCTTCCTTTATGGAACAAATCCTTGGCTTTCTTTTAGTTGTCGAAGATAAAGAGTGAAAGATGGGGAGCTGAGAGAGGGAACGAGCATAAGCTTGAGTAATTATTCTGACTAGTTGTTCTTGAGTGACAGGATACTCCCACAGTGTTTCCTTTTCGAAATGAGGCTTTTCCAAATTCGAGAAAGGGTCTTTTCGACCTTCACGATCCATGCATTAATCCTTTCAAGTCCATGCGTGACATTTATAGATGAAATCATAAAAAGTTGTGGACGGCGATTCACCCTCCTTCTAGCGCCAATTTGTTGACACGGAAAATTTTAGCTATACCAACAAGGGGAACTAACCCGATCACAGACCCCAATTAGACCTGCTTTCGTTTGGAATGGCTAGTTCCAACGGGTTTTAAGGGACCCTATAAACTGTTAAATGCGTTGAAAGATTGCTTCTGGGAAGAAGACTTCAATTAAATCAACAAAATAAAACAGCTAACCTCTATGTATTGAATCCTATCTACACTTTTTCTAACTACTCTAGTCTACGTCCTAACTATCCTAATCTATCCTGCATGAGCAAAACAAAAGGAGGTTAAACATCATATATAAATCCCAAGTCCAGATGAATCAATTACTAGTCCACATAAGAACAAGGATGTATTAAATCTTAATCGCAATCCAATTACTTATACAGGAATATACATTCCTTTCCATACAAATAACACTTGCAACTGACGTTTAACAAAGTCTGGAATCAACAACCTTTCATGAATTATCAATGTTATTGAATTACATTCAAATAACCAAGAATAACCATGAATGCTAGTTATCAACTTGCATAAAGCAAATCACATTTGTCTTTATACCAGCAACAACATACTGATTCTAAACATATTGAAGAAAAGGGAACTAAATATGAAACAACAGGCTCCTTCTTGAACCAAACAGTCTTCTTTATTCACAATAAATTAAAGCTATTTTCTCCAAACAAAAAGCCCTCTTCTCCTATCCAGAGGTAATACTTATATCCGCTGGAAATGACTCTCGGTCTTCCCCTTTCATTTCGCCTTTCCCCTGTTCTTTTTAATATACAGATCCGAACACATAGGTGCAGAACAATCGGTGTCACTGCTGACACATAGAAGACATGTCCTGTCACTGGGGTGCTTCATTTCCTGGGGAAATGAATAGATGTTGATTAGAAGAGGATGACTATGTGTCATCTCTTCATGATGAAACCTGGGGCAATTTCACTTTCGGAATACATAGGCAATGCATGGAACTCGACCGAAACGCCTAGGGTTGCCTCTTTAAACAACATATCCACATATATGGACTCTCTGGATCTGCTCATGCGTTTTATTTTTACTCTTCGCCTGCCTTCTCTCGGTCCTTGCCTACAGAGATAACCAACATGAGTCATACTTATGAAATTATGATAAAATGATCAAAAAACACAAATCTTTCCTTCATGAAGCGCTTATAACATCAAAGGAACAAGCGTGAAAGAATTGCCCCCTGGTTTTTAGCCCATGCATTGAGTAAGCCCCGCAAGTGAAAATCCGATTTATACTGAAAATCATTGCATAACACTGAACCGGATGGTATTTCGGAAGGGGGCTAAGTGGTAACAAATATTGCAAGGAAGGCCCTCAATTTTACTCTTCAAGTGACCGGTAGCAGCTAGGAGGAAAGAGGATACCGCTTTTCGGGCAGGTATTCCTCGAGCTACTTGTTCACCCGAAATCTGCGTGGACCGTTGGATCCATGAAGGGTAGATCAACGGTGGAGGGACTTGACATAGGAAAACATGGGAAACCCTATGGCCGGGCCATACAACCAGACTTCAATTCTTATTAGCCGCGTTTAATAATCCCTTCGGATCCGCAACATAAGCTTTCCCTTTTGAAAGCCTCGGCCACAACGTATTATCGCAATACAAGGGAATACACAGGAAAACCCGCGGTCGACCATGGGGCTGGACTTGAAAGATTATAGATGGGAGCCTATACCCTATCGGGTTCGCCATATGGGATTTTTATTAAAAATCGCAACCACAACCTTTTATCGAATACACAGGAATACACGTGAAAACCTGCAATCGGTCCGTACAGCCAGACTTCAAAAATGATATACCAGAGCTTATAATCATCGGTGGGTCCATCGTATCACAAATCGATTTATTTGTAAACCATGGACTCTGCCGATTATGATAAGCGATTGGGGAGGCGGACCCGAAATACATATGAGCTGGGTTCATAATCCTTTCGGGTTCGCAGTGTAACACTCTCCTTTGAAAATTGGGTCCGGAATGTTTTATTGAAAATAAAAAGGAATACATTTGAGAACCTACGGCTAGGTCGTACAGCTGGACTTCAAAATTTATGCACCCAAATTGATAGTTATCAGCAGGTCCAAAATATCACAGCGCTCCTTATATAAAGCTCTTGGGTCCACCGATTGCGATATGCGATTGGGGCTCTGGACTCAATAATATATATATCGCGGTTAATAAAGCCATCGGGTCCAGAAGACAGGTGCGCTTTTTATATATATATAGCCTTGGGATCCCACCGATAGCGATATGCGATATGTTTCTAGACCCGATATTATATATATTGCGGTTAATAGAGCCATCAAGTCCGGAAGACTGGTGCGCTATATATATATATATATATATATATATATATATATAGCCTTAGGTCTTGGCTGATTGTGATATGCGATGGGGCTCTGAACCCGATATTTATATAATATGGTTAATAATCCATCAAGTCCGGAGTATAGTGGTACACATCATGCCTTAGTGTTGATCCCGATAGGCGAAAGGGGGTGATTTATGCATATTTGTGAAGTGTTTCCATTGTAAAGGTTATAATGGGAATGAGGTGCGATAGAAGGTTTTTGAGGGTTGGAAAGGTCCCGATGAAGGAAATGATTGGGGGGTTAGGAATGGCTAGAGATGAATCATGCGGCAGATATTTAAAGAAAGGGGCTCAACCATTAGGAATTGAAGATTTGACTCGGCAACGAGTTAAGGTCTCTGGGATAAAACAGATCATTCAGAGAGGTGAAAGATCAACTTTTAGGGGACCCAATCAAAATTGCTTCCAAGTTAGGTTTTGATAGGGTGGTGTTTGTGGCCACAATAGGTCGAAACCATAAGCTCTTAACATTGTCCTGATGTAAGACCAACTTAGCTTATCATAAGCTTTCGCTAGGTCAAGCTGTATGATCATACCAACTTGCTTAATGCTCTTAAGAGAGTGTACCACCTCGTGAGCTTGTATGATGTTATTGAGAATCTGTCTTCCTTCCACATAACCAGTTTTCTCCTCTGAGACAAGAGATGGAAGAAGGGGCTTGAGTCTGTTAGCGATCACTTTGGAAATAATTTTGTACACCACATTACATAAAGCTATGGGTCTGAATCTGTCCGGTGTCATAGCTTTTGCCTGCTTTGGAATCAAAGCTATGAAAGAGGCATTGAGAACCTTCAATACCATTTTGGATCTCCTTGAGTATTCCACAAAATCAAGGATGTCTTGTTTGACTATTTTCTAGTATGCTTTGAATAATTCCACATTAAAACCATCCGGGCCAGGAGCTTTCCCATTTTGCATCTCATTGATAACTTCACTGACCTCATCTTCAGACACTGGCCTGTTAAGATTGTGATTGTCTTCCCTGATTACAAGCTTGGGAATGTACTTCATGAAATTGTTAATGAATCGTGATTTATCGAGGAGAGGCTCCACTGCTATGCTAAGGAAGTGTTGAACTAGGACATATTCCATTTCTTTGTGGGAGACGAGCTCTTTCCCTTGAACATCTCTGAGTTTTGAAATTCTTTTATGTGACCTGTGATCCAAAGTTGATTTATGAAAAAGCTTTGTGTTTCTTTCCCCTTATTTGATCCACTACACCCTCGATTTCTGTCTCCAGAAAATCTCTTCTTGCATGCACCTATCTTCCCGTTCCTTTTGAAGAGAATCGGCTTGAGTTTTCCTTTCCTCGGTAAAACCATCTGTGATCATGATCTGATTAATCCCCTGGAGTTTCTATTCAACTTCTCTTTTGGCTTTAAAAATATTACCAAAATCTTTTTTTTTCCAATCTTTAAGTCTGGATTTGATATGTTTAAGTTGTTGTTGCAGCATGAACATTTTAGTGCCTTGAACAGGCATATCTTCCATCCACCATTTGTCAATATTGCTGGTGAAGTCAGGGTGTGAGAGTTAGAAATTTTCAAACCTAAAAGGTTTGTTCCTCGGTGTACCCATAAAAGTGGCAGATGGACAGGCTAGTGGCCTGAGCCTCCAAAGGGAAGGATTAAAGCTAACATGTCAAGGCCTGTGAGAAAGAGGTTCTATGAGATTATGAATCTATCTAGTTTAGAGGCAACTTGAGAAGCCCATCCCCTTTTATTGTTCCAGGTGAAAGTTCCATTTATTGTTTCAGTATCCACTGGACCCATGTTATTTTAGAAGTTTTGGAAGGCAATGGAGTCTTTGGCTAGTATTCTGGTGCCATCTTTTTTCTCTATAAGGGATTTGATCATTTTGAAATCCCATGCTAGAATCCAGGGCATATCAGGATATCTCTCTCTTAGCTCCTCAAGGAAGGTGAGAAGCTTGAGGTTTTCTTCTAGTTTTTGAGGACCATAGACGTTTGTAATCATGTAGATCTCTTTATCACCCAAAGGTTGAATCACCAGTGATAGATAGTTCCTGGACGCTTTGGCATCCAGGATTCCAAGTTTCTGGGGATCCCAAAGCGTAAGAATCCCCCCCACCGAGTTATTTTCCTTAACCTCTAGATACTCATACTTGATTAACCATTTGCTATGCATTTCTCTGATCTTGTCCGTCAAACACTTTGTTTCCTGAATAAAAACCATATCTGGTTTTTCTTCTTTTATTCTACTACTAAGATTTCTTTGTTTCCTTTTACTTCCTAGACCCCTAATGTTCCAGGTTGTAAGCTTCATTAAGAAAGGTCTGTACAGGAGTAACTGGTGAGATCTTTCATATTATTTGATTTAGTCATGAGTTTCCCACATTTGGTCAGCAACTCATTCTGTCTTTTCCTTCCTCTTTTTCTACCCCGGTTCTTGGAAGAGTGCCCCGGTGTTGCCTCCATTGTTTTCATCCCTCTATTCTCCTGGCTGTCCTGGCTTCTTTTGACTCCAGAACTTTTCGATTGGGATCTCCAGAGGAAGAGTTGTTGAACCCTATCAAACTCCTCTTTTGGTAGGGAGTCAACCCATTTGGTAATTCCCTGCTCCAGAAACGTTTTAGTTCTAAATTCTCCCTCTCTAGAACCTCCTGCAGTTCATGGTCCTCCATTCCTGCCTCACTTGGGGTCATCTCATGGTCCCTACTAAGCTCCATAATGCTCGATATATCATCCTTTTGCTGGCTGTTCTACGATATATCCTCCATGCTAGCATCCCTTTCCTTCTCAGTGGGATTAGTCTCTGGTTCTTGGTTTGCCCCGTTGTTTCCGACTTCTTCTTCTAAGATCTTGAAACTATTGTGGCTCGGTTGCCCATCCTTGTTGATTTTCTTTTGGTCCTTGCTTTCCTCCTTTCCCTTTACCCCCCACCTTAGTGAAACCCTCGAGATCTTTATCTGTGGTGGTTTTCATGTTGCTCTCCAATTTTTTTGATGGGTAGTCTCTGTATAGGTGCCTGTGTTCATGGCACTTACGACACCTAAATGGGACATGTTCATAGTCCACTGCCTGCACCCATTCTTCGTCATACACTTCTAAAATGATCTCATCCAAAAGTGCCCCAGATAAGTCCATTTCCACACAAATCCAGGCAAAGGAAGTGTATTTTCCTCTTAGAGTCGCATCTAATATCTTTATAAAATGGCCTAGCTTGTTGCCGATAACCTTTAGAGACTTCGGCAGCCAATAATCTAAAGGAAGGGAGTAAATTCTTATCCATACCGGTGCCGAAGTGAACGTTCTGGGACAAAAATCATCACCCATGGTTGCATGTAAAGGCCTACAGTAGTGTAAAAATAGGGTCCTCCCTCGAACACTCTGTCTTTATCCTCTAAGTTTGTGAACACCACCGTAAAGAAGCCCTTGTACCCAAGGTGAAGGTTTATTTCTCCCATTGGTTTCCAGTGGTTCCTTATCCATGTGTGCAAAGCCTTCTCCATCGGCCAAATCCCCATATATTTGCATATAACCGCATGTTCCACCATGTGATCTCTATGCACCTATATCGCTGGGTCACTTAAAACTACCTAAGGAATAATGGTCGACTTGGGTTTACAGACCCCTATCGCACTCATAGGTGAAGCTTTCTGACTGCTACCCCCTGTCCTCTTCTCACTGCTATCTTCCTTGTGATTCTCTTCCTGTCCGTGAGGCCTGATATTTTCTGTGTTAATATCCTTAATTGTCACCTCTGTTGGTTTCTTGAAGCGATGCTGATCAACTCCCTTGCTTCTATTCATAGCTACTTGACTGTAGGAGGGAGCAGACTCCCTCCTCCATGCCCTGCCATGGTTACTGGCGGCCAAACCCTAACTCAAACCGTAGTTCATATTGTAGAGCCACCGCAATCTTGATTTACCTAAATTTCTTGAGCATTGCCATTTTCATATGAACTCCAAATATTTCGACATTGTTCCTCAAGAGAAGTTGTCGCAAATGCTCGATGAAATAATGGTTCCTCCCGAGTTAAGGGTCATTGTTATTAGATTATACGAGAATGTTATTGTCAAGCTTAAGACAACCAAGGGTTGGTTTACTAAAATAAAATGCAACATCGGTGTTAAATAAGGGTGTCCCCTATCCCCCACCCTTTTTGGCATTTACATTGACAAGCTTGAGGAATTCTTAGAAGTTCCTGGTTGTTAAGGACCCAAGCTTGCTGGTATAGTGATTACTCTTCTCCTTTATGCTGATGATATTGTTCTTCTTGCTAGGAGTCCCAACGATCTCGATAAGCAGTTGAAAACCCTCCATGATTATTGTATCAAGATGGGTATATCTGCTAATACTAACAAAACTAAAGCTATGATTATTAAATCCAAAAATTTCACTTATGAAAATTTCATCTATGATAACAATTACTTAGAGAATGTTTCTTCTTACAAATATTTAGGTATTGACATTCACCACCAGCTCAACTAGAACTATAGCACTGAGAAAAGGATTTTAGGAGGTTGGAAAGCTTACTATGAGCTTGAAAATAATTGTTAAACAATTGATCTTTAGGTTTGGAGTAAAAAAAGGTTCCTCTTCGAGACTCTCGTCACCCCTATTATTTTTATATGATGTTGTAGTCTATCTAAATATTCTTGGAGAAAGATTGAAATGATCCAAAAGCAATTCATAACCTACAACCTCGAGACTAAAGGTAATACTTCCTATCCTATTCTCTTGATTGAGGCTAGTCTTTCCCCCATTGAATGCACAATTTTGTTTAGGTATCTAATGTATAAGAAGAAGTTGTACAACATGGAAGCCAAGAGTCTCCCAGAAATTGCTTCTAACTCTAGTCAAAACCACCTTCGGCTCAAGCTAGGGTGGGATAAGGATGCCAAGTCCTCGCTTGGCCATTTGGAGATAAGGGAGGAGATCCTCTTGGGGAATAAGGATAATATTAAAAACATCATTACTTCCAAATTTAAGGATAAGTTGTGGAGTGATAAGGAGTTAGAGGGGAAATGAAAGTTAAGATACTCTAAGGAGGTAATCAACCCATGCCTGCTCACCAAAATTACCTTTTTGTATTAAACAGTGCTAAGAAGTGAATGAATATTACAAAGATCATGACTAATTCTCATGAGCTCAGGAGTGAAACTCGGCATTGGTCTATTCTCAAGATTCCTTGGGATGAAAGAATATGTCTCCTTTGTGATACTAAGAGAGTTGAAGATGAAAAACAATTTTTCTTGGATTGTCCAACCCTTACTCACATTCGATCTCATTTCCATAACATTTGCCCCGCTACCAACCTCTTTTTGTTCAATCAAGAAAACTATAGTGCAATGCTTCTTTCCCTCCTTTTTTATCACAGAAATAAAAACTTAAATAATCCCAATTAACCACTTCTTTATTAATATCCAATAGAGCATATTAATTTTAGTGGGCATTAGTCATCATCTCTTTCTCTCTCTCTCTCTCTCTCACACACACACACATATTATACTTATTTTAACTTAAATTAATTTTATTTAAATTAATATCTTTAAAAAATAATTTTATTATATTTTATAATATTTAAGAAATTAAATTTTTTGAAATGATTAAATAGTTTTTTTCATAAATATGATGATGATGATGATGATGATGACGATGATGATGGTTAACGTCCACTGAGACCAAACATTGGTCTATCGGACCTAAAGAAACAAATTATTTATTTTGATTTAAGATTTTATTCTTATGCTCAAAAAGCTTGGAGGGAAGCGTCCCAAGCTCACTATAATTTTGACATTGTAAAAGGCTAGGAAGGTTAGTATTGTAACAAAGATTGTGAAACTAAGATCTAATGTGGTTGTACGCGGGGCTCTAAGAGGAAGTGGTTTTCATCTTCGATGTTCCTATTCTCACATATATTGCGGATCCTTTCCATCCATGGCGTTTTAGGAACTACCCAACTACCTGTTTCACTATGGAACTCATGAGAATTCGTTCTAACCTTTGCTATATTAATTTTCTTCTTTGAGCTAGTTAAAATAGAGGGTGGGGTTGATCACCTTCTTATAATAACTTAATTTTCTTTTAGTCACTAAATCTTTCTCACACCATATTTGTTCTTTGAACTTAGAAGTAACAATATCTTTAATGTTATTTATGTTTTGCAATGCATCATTCTCGTTGATCTCCCAATAGTTTAACCAGGCCATTGTGTCTTTTTATATATTTATTTAAAAAAAATATCATAACTTTATTGAGCCTCTAATTTTTTATTTTATTTTTTTAAACAATTTTTTGATTCTTTAATAAAAAAATTATTATATTTTATTTTAAAAATTATAATTTTATTTTAAATTATTATTTTAAAATATTTTTATAAAATTACTCCATATAGTTATTTTCTTTTATTTATATAATTACTAAATTGATATTAAATTATAACTTTGCTATATTCATTCGATTATATTGCTGTCAGAAATATATTTTATTATCATTGCCGACCGGACGAGATTCGGCGAGCTATTTCTGCGCTGACGACTTGGTACCGACATTTCCTTAATTGCCGACCAGTGTTTTTTAATACAAATGGGTCCCCTACATTTTTGCTTAATCGCCGGCCATTTTTTTTTCCTACCGCAATTAGGTCCATAGCACGCGAAACCGACATAAGGTATATACAACTTATTAAAAACGTCATATAAATACATAAACTGATATTTACCATACCCATTTTGGTACCGAGGCTTGCTACCTGAAATTTTCTAATAGTGGTTTGTAAGAGGCACATTTTCATTTTTTCCTGGGCGTGGGCTCGTTAATTTGTTTTTTTATGTTTTAAGAAGATGAATTCTTAGTCAAGCAAAAATAGTGTTAGGACTTGTGTTCTTATGTTTTAAGAGAATAAGTTTTTTACCAATCAAAAATAGTTTTAAGGCATACTCCATACTCAATATAATTCAATAACATGATGAAAAATAAATTTACTAATATTTATATCTTTCGAAATAATCTAATAAACTTTTTACTAAAACTTAATTAACCATATTTAACTTAAAAATAAAATAAAAACACATTTACTCATATCTATATCTGATATTTATATCAAAATATTAAACAATTAAATCACTACTATCTCTTCTTTAAAATATTATGTTTTGTTTTCGAGACTAGTTTTTTAAAATATGGTATTTATTAATATAGACTAATTACTTTTCCATTAAAAAATAAAAATAATTAAATTTTAATATTAAAATATCGAACCATTAAATCCTTACTTATACTTTTTCATTAAAAAATAAAAATAATTAAATTTTAATATTAAAATATCGAACCATTAAATCCTTACTTATCTTCTCGTTAAAATATTATATTTTATTTACCAAACTAATTCTTTAAAATATGATATTTTATGTTTCAAAATTATTCTTTTAAATATTTTATTTTATTTTCAAAACGTGTAAAAAACTTGTAAATTATCTTTATGGTATATATTTTTTTGAATTATATTTTTCTTTTAGTAACAAAACCAATAATCCGTCATAGCCATTATAAATTACATGAAAAACCATAATCTACTTAATACGATTAAAATTATTATAAGTAAATTATATATTTTAAAATTTTATAAAATTTTAAATATGATATGAAAATATAAATGACTTTAATTTGATTAAAGTAATATGAATTTAAATTGCAGTTGTCTATAACGCGACTTTTTGAAAGTCTTTCCGGCCGGTTTTTTCGGTCGAAATCCGGCAGGAATTTATTGGAATCGCAAGTTTGATAGCTAGTTTCTGCATAATGAAAGCGTCCCAGGGGTTTTCGAGAGTAATGAATCCAAATATGTAGTTAAAAAACCATTTTAACTGCAACAAATCAAGATTTAACCTCAATTTCTTCCGCCGGATTCCGTCACCGGAATCTCCAAAAAGTCGCATTATAGACAACTCCATTTAAATTATGATTAGAAAAAGAGGTAAATATTGAATTATTGATATTAATAATGTATTTTTAACATACTTTAAAATGATTTTTATGTCTATGATATAGTCTTACTAAATTAAAAAAAAAAACATTGTAGAACTAACTTATTAGATAAGATGAAATATTTCACATAATTTATTATAAAAAATGAATTATTTTCACATAATGTAACAAATTGGATTTGAATTATTCCAACAACAAAAGTGAAATAAGGTATAGTAATTGATTTATTTTTTAAATAATATTTTGATGAAGGAAAATCCCTAGTATGGAAATGAACAAGGAACAAAGGGAGAATTATGCGAAGGCCTATTTTTTTTTTTTTTCCTGTGTAAAGACTTATCTATTATAATTAAAAAAGAAGAAAAATATTTACAAAGAGGTTTGAACCTCTGAGGGGGCTGTAGCCTGCCCTCTGTCAGAAAAACCGTGGCAATTAACACTTAGCCTTCTGTTTACAAAGATGAAAATCATAGACCCAAGACTAAATAGAGCTAGATAGGATCGACGCTTTAGTATGAGCCGCCCTATTACAAAATACTGTTCTTTGCCACTATTACAAAAAAACTGGAAAGGCAAAATCATAACCTGGAGGATGAGAAAAAACCATACTGCTGATATCAGAGCCGTACCCACTGAGAATTGCATCCAAAAAAACCAGCATTCCTGAGATGACTTGCTGAGGCATAAGTAGTTATGCCTGAGGTGGCGAGTCTGTGTTGTCTTCATTTGCCTTGTTGGGAGAGCTTACCCAATGAACCATCACATTATCTTCAACTTCCATCATGTTGCAGCCTGGAGGAGTCACAAGGTGCAGAACGCTGCCAGAGAATTGCGTCGGTGCACAAGCTATGATATCCTCTTGAGAAGAGTCTTGCTGATGGCGAGAATCTTCTTGTTGACCGTCTTCCTGCAACGCAACGGGATTATTGAGGACATCACCCGCCAAACTGCCCTGAGAGTCACTGGAATTTTGAGAAAGAGACTTTTCCTTGGAGGTCTCAACTGAGCCTGTGAGCTCATCTTCTTCCTCCGAGAAGATGACAGTTATAATAGTTGAGATAATCGGTTTGTTAAGCCTACTTTTAAATTTGAACCGAGATGAGTGAAAAGAGCTATTTAGGGAGGGTCTGGAGTGGTCTGATGGTGGTGAGGCCGGCGAGGCAAAGGCTAACGGGGAGATACGACGAGGTCCAGAGCCACCACGACCCCGAAAACCACCACGGGATCCTGAATTACTACCCCGCCTGGGAATACCACGACGCCTGGCCATTGCAGAACAGATGAACAAATTGAAAGTGCTAACGGACAGAGGGACAAAGAGAAGCGACCCACCACAAACTAAGAGAAACCGGAGAGAACAGACCTTTGATTTGACGACCCCAAGAAATAACCCTGCACAGAGAGTACAGACGACCACGAGAAATAACCCAGCACTGACAGAATGAACCCAATACCCAACCCAGACACCTTCAGCAAAGACCGAAACGAGACCCCTTACAGAGATGGGCAAGAAGACTGGCATAATACACCCGATGCAGATAGATGAGACTGACTGACTATACCAGACACCTTCGAAAAGAAACACAACCAAATACCTGAAGCGGGCAAGATACGAGCGGTTATGAAGCCATGGTGGCTTCCAAATGCTTTGTATTGCGCCAAAGTTCTGAGGACATAACCACCAGAGAATATCACTACCTGAATAAACCGGAGCACCCCTCCAACTGTCCGAAGAGACCAGAACGAATGAGCTGTGAATTGTGCGCACCATCCTGAAATCCTTTCCCTGCTTACCTTGAACCCAATGCACCATAAATGCGAATTAACGTCCTGCCACGAACCGCCAAACCAACTCGAGGTCTTGCCAAATGCCGGCGCCGCGTGCTCGAGCATTAACAAGTCATTAAGGCACCCGCATCCGGGTATGCGAAGGCCTACATTCAACAAAAGAAAAATATCCATTTAGTTGATATTCTTACCATTAATTGGAATTTTACATGGAATAATCCTTGAGGGGTCGCCATCACATTTCTTTTTTGTTTCAAAATCGGTTATGGATAAGGACATCTTTTTGGAGCCAGCTATCTTGCCTTGTCTTGGCTTAGATTATTAGCCTATCTGGTTGGAGGTTGGCCTTAAAAAGGCACCAAGAAACAAACCCTTATGTTTTGAAAAATTTAAGTCGGAGGCACCTGATTTTGTGGATAACATAGAGGTTTGGTCAAACGAAATCTTTGTGATTGATAAGAACAAAATGCACTCTTTTCATTTGAAACATAAAGCTATAAAGGTGAAAATTAAGTTATGGAATTACAGGGAATTCAAAAATATTTTTGAAGAAAATTCCAAATTAGAAGCTCAAATCCAACAACGAATGATCTTGGAAGGGAGAATTGAGGTGCTCATTCTTCAAGAAGGCTATACATTGAATCAATTAGAGTTATGGTGGAAGCAAGAGAAAACCCTAGGGAACCAACAAAATTCCAGGGTTCAATTGTTGAAGGAGGGTGAACAAAACACCAGTTTTTTTCCATAAATCTATGCTTTAGCGGAGACACAGATAAGGTTTTCACTATTCAAGGTTGTGATGGAATGTGTAAATTGTTCCATGAAGAGATAATAGCAGAACTAATTGATTACCATAATTCTTTCAGAAAGGTCTTACAATCAGCAATCTGCAATCTGCAATTAATAATATTTTAAGGAGTATCCGTAAGGTTATTAGTCAGGAACAAAATGAGGCTTTGATGCATTCCATATCTTATCAAGAGGTCGAAGTTGTAGTGATGAGATGTCGAAGAATAAGTCATCAGGTTTGGATGGTTTCACCACTAATTTTTTTCAAGCCTGTTAGTCCTTTCTAGGGGACGAGATTATTGTTGTGGTGAAGGAATCTCCTTAATCTCAATCATTGTGGTCAGGTTTTAATGCAAACTTCTTTTCTTTAGGACCTAAAGTTAGACAATCAAAGGATCCTTGTGGCTTTCACCCTATTTCACTCTGTAATGTCATATATAAAGTGATCTCTACAATGGTGGTTAATTGTATCAAGCCTTTGTTATCTCTTTTAATCTCTCTGGTGTAGATAGGTTTTATTGAAGGTCAACAATTATTTGATGGGATAATTGCTTCGTAGGAGATTATTCATACGTTGAAGAACTCAACACATCCTGTATGATGATAAAATTAGACATGTCCAAAGCTTATGATCGTATTAGTTGGGATTATTTGATGCAAGTTATGGATTCCTTTGGTTTTTCATGGCATTGGATTTCATGGATTTATTTAATATCCTCCCCCTTTTTTTAAATCCTAATTAATGCCTCTCGTGCTACTACCTTCTCATTTTTGTGTGGACCATATTAGGGAGATCCTTCATTTCCATTTCTATTTATAATTGCAATGGAGGGTCTTGGATGATTTATTTCCCTTTCCAATTCGCAGGGACATATCAAGGGTTTAAGGATCTTTGGTGCAGATCTTCCAATTACTCATAAACAATTCATTGATGATGTTTTTTTATTCAAGCCTCCCACTCTTAGAGAAGTTAATGGAATCAATTTGTTTTTGCATTCATTTCTAGTGGCCTTGGTAACTCTCATAAATAAGGAAAAAATGAGTATATTTTTCTTCAATTGTAAAGAGTATTTTCAATGTCACTTAACGAGAGTTTTAGAGTTTCACATAGCTCAACTTCCCTCCAAATATTTGGGGGTTCCTTTGGCTTTGAATATTAAGTGAATAACATGTTGGCAGGATATGCTGCAAAGCCTTAATTCCCAGGTTTCCAATTGGTCTTTTCAAGTATTAAATTTTGCAGGTCGATTGGCTCTAACTAAATCAATTTTGTAGGCAATTTCGATTTATCAACTATCTTCAATGCTAATTTTGAAGGTTGTTTATGGTAAACTCAGACCTCTTTGGCGAGGTTCAAAGATGGTCCTTAGTAGCTTGGGAATCACTTGTCAAATCTAAGTTGTTAGGTGGATTGGGTCTGTGCGACCTTGAGACTATTAATAAAGATTTTGGGGTGAAGCTTTGGTGGTGACGGGTGATAGGAGATAATGAACTTTGGAAGAAAATCTGGATGAGGAAGTCTGCTTCCTTACCATCTCAGGAAACTAGATTACGCCAGGGGTTATCTTTGGCTTGAATCTTTGGAATTGGGCATAAGATAGTAAATATGTGGTGCATAAACATGCCTTTCAGGATATTTTCTTAGGTCGCTCAACTTTGTTTTGGGAGGAGGTGTGACAGCAGATGACATGTTTTAGTGACAAATAATATTTACGAAATTTACAAGTTTTCTTAACCAATATTGGTGTTGTGAGAGTTGGTGATTACTAGAAGTAGGAGGTTCATTCTCAGTTTTGGAGAGAGTGGAAGAAACAAGAGGATTGTCTGGATTCTTCTCAAGATTTACCATGGGACACTTTTGCTTGGTCAATTTAGTGTGTTCTAAATTGCTAATTAAAATGTCAATCCGGGATTCGTAAACTGACGAAGTGAAGTGTACTATATGTACAAGATAACCATTTTCTTAGTCTTTTGTCGTTTTTGAGTTTTTTAGTTTGTTTTTGGATTTATCCTTTATGGATTACTTAGTGTGTGATGGTGAAATTGAAAGTTAAGTATCGATGGTAATGGTGATTTCTACAGTGATTTTCCAAACTTAAAAGTGTTCAAAAAGAGGAAGTAAATGTATCAAATAGTGAACTAATGACAATGGCCCAGTATCCTTACTACTGTATGAAAAAGAAAGTAAAAAATGAACTTAAAGCAACTCAAAGACTGAAAGAAAAGCAACTAAATCACACTACTTCAACCCGTGTTCTGATCCTTTACCCTTCAACTCAATCTGCCTTATGGGAAGTAATCATAAACAAGCTGAGTAATATGATATCTAAATTGTAGGAAATTAAATTGCATAAAAGGAAACTAATCACACTACTTCAACCCCTATTCTGATCCTTTACCCTTCAACTCAATCTGCCTATAGGAAGTAATCATAAACAAGCTGAGTAATATGATATCTAAATTGCAGGAAATTAAATTGCATAAAAGGAAACTAATCACACTACTTCAACCCCTGTTCTGATCCTTTACCCTTCAACTCAATCTGCCTATAGGAAGTAATCATGAACAAGCTGAGCAATATGATATTTAAATTGCAAGAAAGCAAACTAAATCATACTACAATAGGCAATATTCTGATTCCTTACTAATAGAGTCACTTGACTATAGAAAGAAAATCATAAACAGATGAGTAATATGATGTCTAAGTAGCAGGAAAATAAATAAGCAAAACACAATTTGAAAAATGACAGTGCTGGAATTAAACTTCAGGAAATGAAAATCAGCAGGAAGGACAAGATGATCTCATGTCAGTAGTTATCAAAAAAATATGTAAATCTGCCCGGGCTACCTACAACAAAACCTGTAAAAGAAGCACTGATCAGCTAACAGTTAGAAAAGAAACATAAAGGAAATATAGACAGCAAATGAACATCAGAACAACACAATATATATACAAGCAATGATTTAAAAAACAGTAAACGAAAGCAAGTAAGAAACTATACAAAGCTCTGGTGTACAGGGGTCCTCTGCAACCTCGCCAGTCAATCACTTAGTCACAAATCAGATTCAGAAAAACTGTCTTCTCATGTATTTAAAGCAAAGTGAAATGCAGTACAGTGGGTGACAACAGTCGAAATTACAATACAAAAAGATAATCTCTTCAGCGTATATCAACGCGTTATTTATAAGAAAAAGGTGCTGCAACTAATTCCTAGATTTATGCTGCCAAGAGACACGTAAATCTCCTTGAGCCGAGATCTAGCATGATGGTCATGAATTCATGGAGTGGTGGCTGCTTGGTTCAGTTCACGGGCTGCTCTCCATGTGTGCCAGTACCTTCGAAAACTAAGGATCGTGCCACGCAAACCTTCACATGGGCAAAACAGAGCCGTGTCACCGCAAAATTCCTCATTTGGCCTTTCCTTTGACTATCGTTGACTGCGACTGTTTATGAGTGATTTGGCTGATCTGAGAGGACACACTCCATGTACACGTCACTTGCAACTTACCCATGTGGTTGGTTTCTCCATTGGACACCTGTAGCACAGCCTTAAACAAAATGGATGCGGAAACAATCAAACAACAGTCATAAACATAGTTAGGAAACCATTTCATAAGCTCTTTTTAGACTATTATGCAACGATTTGACAGCTTGGTGGATGAAGTAAATGGAAAATGAAGGCTGAAAGGGTATATAGGGAAGTGCAGGTTTGGGAATCAACATACCCCCACTGTGAAGGTGTTGCATGTCCTCATGCAACCAAAATTTAGTCACCCCTTTCTAATCCATATGTTTTGATGCTTCTGCTAGGACATCTAGCCCTCTTTTCTTCTTCTTTGGTGCTACCACCATTCTTGGTTTCCTTATTAGACATCTGAACTTGAGATTAATCAATGCTCTGCTCAACTTTTTGCACTTTTTCTTCAGTTTCTTGTTTTTCTTTTGCCATAGTCTTAAATGGAGCATAGTGTTATCATGAATAATTTTGTCTACTTTGCTCTACTCTTTGAGTGCTTCATTTTCCTGCTTGATATGCTTGTTTAGGACTTCTAATTCAAATACCTCCTGTTTTAAGGACTGAACTTGTGCATCTAGTGGCAGAGTGGTACCTGGACCTGCAGCTAATTTTTCTAATGATTCCAACTAGTCATATACTTCCTGTTGATTGGGGTCTACTTCAGGTGTCTTTCTTGGACTGAGTTCAAAATCTGGTGGAGGAGGAGGACTGCTCTCTAGCTCTGGCCGAGAAGGGCTTTCATCATGTGGAGGACTGATTTCAATGCTTGGTTGAGGATGAGGTGGACTACGGCTAGCTGAAGTTTTCTCAGGTGTCTCTCCACCCAAGTCAATGAAGTGGGGTCATTTTATTTGTGTTTTACTCCCTTTTACTCTTAACCTTGTGCTTCTCCTTAAGTTAGTACTCTTTTCTTGTATACTCTGTTTTCCTTTTGCCTTTTTCTTTGCTATAGCAGCAGCCTGAAGATGTACTAATCTTTCTGACAGTGGTCGATAATCCTCTTCTATGGATTGCTCAGGGGATTGGTAGACTTCTTGGATGGTCCTTTTTCCTTTTTCTTTCTTCTGTTTCTTGTCTTTAGCTCTATCTTCTTCTTCTTTTTGACCGGTTTCTTGAGTTTCTATAGTAGGGGAGTCTTGGACAGTAGTGCTCTTTTCTCTCCTCCTACTTTTCTTGGTGTCCTCGGTGTGCTACTTTCAAAAGCCTCAGATGGCTCTTAGAAGTAGTTTCTTATCAAGAATTGCTCCCATGTATCTTTGTTTTTCCTTAAGTGGTCTTCAATAACAATTTTTATAAGTCCATGATGGTATAGATGAGGGTCTATATTGCCTATGTGTTTTTGGACTGTAATGCTCATCTTCTTCAAACTCAAGAGCAAGAAATAAGGAAAATTAAGAGTCTGATTTTCTAAGAAATTCATCAACAGTCTAGCATGGTACATATACATCGAACCGAAGTGTCCTTCACAGGTGACAAATTTTTGGATAACTAATAGCAGGCTAGCCCATTCTTCCTTTAATGCATGAACATGAATTCCTTTAGTAAACACGGTGGTGTCCATACCTGGGTTTCTTAGCATGATTCTCCATGCCTGTTCATCCACGCTTTTATTTTTGAACCATCTCTCACCTTCCTGAGGTAAGCCTGTGGCAGCTGCTACTATTGTTTCGGTCACCGTGAGCTTCAAATCTCCAATCTCCACTTTCTGACCATCAAATGACCGTGCAAAATCCTTGGTTACTTCTTTGTTATAGCCTTTAAACCTTTGAATGAACCGTAACCATTTAGCTTTCTTCAGTAAATCCTTGGCTTGAGGGTAACCTTCTAGATATTTCGGTCCTTCTAGCTCTGCTCTTAGTAGTTTTCCCATTTCTTTCCCTGTTTCAAATTTCAACTGAGGATGCAATTGCGTATGAGGATTTTAGCAGAGGATAGTAGCTCGGTTGCAGGGTTTATGGTAAAAGGTAATGGCTGCAATCGATAGCAGGTAACGGGAATGCTTCGGATTACAGGCGAAACAGAGGATAAATAGTAGTGAATGGGTTTACAAATTGAAGTGCGTGTGTATGAAAGGAAGGTCTTAAATGAAATGGTAAGTGACCGGTAGTGGAGGCGAGATATTTTTTTGAATTAACGGCTGCGTACGGGAGATCACACGTTTTAATAGATAGCTGCGGAAAATACGGTGAAGAAGAGCCGTAAAGAGATTGGTCACATCTTATGAGCGCAGGTGGCAAATGACAGTGCAGTCAACTTGAGTTTAAACCCGAAAACCCATCATGAGACCGTTAACAAATGAATGCATGGTGTATGGAGTAAGATTGTGGGATAGGAGTGAGTAATGGAGCTATCGTATCGAATCATTGCACATAGTAGAACTTTTCATGGTTTGATAACTATGCATAATCATGACTTTAATTGCTATTTGATAAAACATTTTGCTCATACCTTTGGAAATTTAGTCATTTCTTGCCCATAGCTTTAACCAACTGTTCTTTCTTGATGTCTTGGAGATGCTCCATGTCTTCATGGCATTTGCTCACTTACACCTGCATTTCTATGATTTTTGTACTAACATTTTGACTATGAATTTGAAAAACAGAGTGGTGGTGGCTGCGGAAATCGTTTCTGGCTACGGAAACTGTTTCTGGCTGTGGAAACTGCTTCCAGCTGCGGAAACTGGGACAACACCCACTTAGCTGAACAAATATGGTTAGAAAATAACTAACTGAGTGAAAATAGTTCTAAAAGGAACTTTTATTGATGAAATGAGAATGAAATGAGTGGAATGGAATGAAAATGAAGCGGAGTGAAGTGAAGAGAAAATGTGAATGAGATGGAGATGGAGTGGAATGGCGAATGAGGTGGAGTGAAGATGGAAAGAGGATTTTTTTTTTTGGAAAATATAGAGTGTCAAGTGTCCTTGATTTTCACTCTATATTTTCTGTATAAGACTGCCAATCTATGATTGGTTTTTAGGCTTATACAATTTTTTTTTAACTAAAAAAATCAAAGGCTAGGCTGGTGGGGAAGAAGGATTCTTCTCCACCAGCCTTATTGCAGAATTCTCTTGGAACATCTTGACAAATTCTTCTTTTGAGAGTGGCTTATGATAAATTTTCAATCGGTGGCCGTTCACAAGAAAAGAAATCTGAAATTCATCAATGGTCTTGATTCTTACTGCTCCATTATTAGAGACTTTGTCAATTTCATATGGCCCAAGCCAATGGGTCTGAAATTTACCTTTAAAGTATTTGAACTTGGAATCAAACAGTAATGCCCAATCTCCCTCTTGAAACTTTCTCTCTTTGATGTATCTGTCATGCCATTTAGCTCTTTGATGTTGAACTAGATCAGTCTTTAAAATTGCTTCTTGTCTGATCTCATCTAGCTCGTTCAACTGCTCCATTCTGTGCTTTTGGGATTTTGATAGATTCATCCCCAACTGGATTGCCATCTTGAAAGTCTTGACTTGAAACTCAATGGGGAGCAAGACTTCTTTCCCATAAACAAGTTCATAGGGAGAATGTCCTGTTGTATTCCTCCATGTAGTAAGGCTTCAGGAAGCCTTTCTGCCCAATCTTTTCTGTGTAGATGAACAGTTTTGGTGATGATTCTCTCAAGAACTTTGTTTGTAGACTCCACTTGGCCATTTGCTTGCGGATGGTAAGGAGTAGATTTTCTATGTTTGATTTTGTATTCTTCCATCAGCTTCTCCATCAAGTTAGATGTAAATTGACTTCCCTGATCTGTCACAATTTCTCTTGGGACACCAAAACGAGTAAAAATATCCTCCAAAAGAAATTGAACAACTGAATTTTCAGTGGCAAAAGGCAATGCTTTAGCTTCTACCCATTTAGTGACATAATCAGTGCATACCAATATATACTTTTTCTGTTTAGATGGTGGATTAATAGGTCCAATGAAACCTAAAGCCCATTTTTCAAAGGGTTCGATGAGTACCTGTGGTTGTAATAGAAATTCATTTGAAAGAGTCGGTCTCCCAACTCTTTGGCAGCTGTCACACCTTCTGACATATTGTTTTGCATCTTTGAAAAGGGAAGGCCAATAATATCCTAAAGAAAGGATTTTATAGGCCGTCCTTTTGTCAGCAAAGTGTCCACCGCATGGTTCATCATGACATGCCTTGAGGATGTCAGGCATTTCATCTTCCCAAACACATCTTCTGATCACACAATCTAGCCCTGTTTTAAACAATTCATTAGAAATCCATGAATAACTTGAACTCTCCTGAATAATTCTTCTTTTTTCACCAGGAAATAAATGTGGAGGTAGCTTTCCTGTAACCAAATAGTTAGCAATATCTGCATACCAAGGAGTCTTAGTAGTTATTGCAAATAAATACTCATCTGGAAACTTATCCTCTACAAGAGAATCTTCATTAGTATTTTGGATTCTAGACAAGAAATCAGCTACTGTATTTTGATCCTCTGGTCTTTCCAACACAGTAATATTGAATTCTTGTAAAAGTAAAGGCCATCTTGTAATTCTGCCATTAGTAACTGGTTTATTCATGAAATATCTAATTGCAGAATGATCAGTATGGACAAAAGTTTCATAGCCAGTTATATAGCGTCTAAACTTATTGATTGCATGAACAACAGCTAAGAACTCTTTTTCCGTCACAGTATAGTTTAACTCGGTGGGAGTCAAATTTTTACTGGTGTAGTAAATGGCATAAGGAACTAAATCCTTTTGTCCCAACATAACTCCTAGAGCTGTATCTGAAGCATCTGTGGAAATATGGAAAGGAAGTTTCCAATTTGGCCCTCTCAAAATGGGTGCTTCAGATATTCTTGTTTTCAAATTTTCAAATGCAGATTGACAATCAGGATCCCATTTGAATTCACAGTTTTTTGTAAGTAATTGGAAAAGTGGAGATGCTATTTTGGTGAAGTTTTCAATAAATCTTCTATAGTATCCAGTAAATCCAAGAAAACTTCTAACATATTTTTGACAATTTGGAATAGGCAACTTGGAGATGACTTCAACTTTTGATCTATCAAATTTAATCCCATCCCCTGAAATATGATGTCCTAAAACAATCCCTTCAGTAAACATCATAAAGCATTTTTCATGACTCAATGATAGGTTTGTTTCTTTACATCTTATAAGGACTTTTTCCAAATTCTCTAATGCCTCTTCAAATGAATTACCATAGACTGTAAAATCATCCATATAAACCTATACACAATCATGGATTAGATCAGAAAAGATTCCTAGTACTGCCCTTTGAAATGTTGCGGGTGCATTACATAATCCAAAAGGAAGTACTCGGTAAGCAAAAGTTCCCCATGGACAGGTAAATGTGGTCTTGTCCTGATCTTCAGGTGCTACTTGAATCTGATTATAGCCACTAAAACCATCCAAAAATGAAAAATACTTTTTGCCTGCTAAAGTATCTAATACCTGATCGATAAAGGGTGAAGAAAAGTGATCCTTCAAAGTTGCTTTGTTCAATTCCTTGTAATCAATGCATACCCTCCATTTACCATTCTTTTTAGGTACTATAACCAAAGGAGAAACCCATCGGCTATCTGAAATTGGATAAATGAAGTTTACATTAAGTAGTTTTTGGAGCTCTTCTTTCACTATCTCCCTAAGGTTTGGATTCATCCTTCTCTGAGGTTGTCTGATTGGTCTACTGTTTTCCTCAATGTAGATGTGATGAATGCAAGTCTTAGGGTCAATACCTTTCATATCAGTATATTCCCATGCAAATGCAGTAGAATGTTTTTGCAAGATTTTGGTTAGTTCTTCCTGTTGTGATCTTTCCAAATTTTTGTTGATATTCAATGTTTTACCTGGAAAGATCTCAATGGCGGAACTACCAAACTCTTCCATAGAGAAAAGAGACATTTGTCTAGATGATAGATACTCAATGTCAAAATCTAACTAAAATTGTGTGTGGTCATATTCTGAAGATGTTTCAAAATTTTCTAATGTGTTCAGAATTTGACTATCTTCACTAACTTCAGAAATGGTAAAGACAGGTTGTATAGTATCCTCATCATCAGTTCACTCATTATCTCCTATTTCTGTAATTGATTTTACTGGAGGATACAGATTGAATTTCTTTGTCGAATTACCATCAGAAATATACATATCCCCAGACCTACAACTGATGAAAGCATCGGCTGTGGTTAGCCAAGGTCTTCCTAAGATGAGAGGGTTTCCTCCTAAATTACTCTTGGGGGTTAAAATCATGAAATCTACTGGATATTCCCAAGAGTCTAAGGAGACTGAAATGTCTTCTAATACACCATCTGGTTTGATAATTGATCGATCTGCAAGTTGCAGTAAAGTAGGTGCAAAAAGAAGATTAGGAAGTTTCAGTTGTTCCATAGTCTGTCTACTCATAATGTTGATAGCAGCCCCTAAATCAATCAAAGTATTTGGAATTTCTACCCCATTGATATATGTTTTGACAATTGGACTACCGGGATCTACATACTTCTGCATAGTAATTTTTTCCATCATGATATCTGCAATTTTTCCTACCAAGTGGATTCTTCTTGTATCTCTAGGTTTCCTTCCTGGTCTTTTAAGACTCAACTCCTTTATTGTTTTTGCTAGAATAGGAATCTCTTTAATGGCTTGTAACAAGGGAATCTTGATACAGACATTCTTCAATTCATCTAGAAAATCATAGTCAGGCAATAAGATTTGTTTTTCCACCCCTTTGTCAATTTGTAATCTTTCAGGAAAAGGAGGTGTGGATGAAGATGCAGGTTGCTCAACTATAGGAGTTGTGGGGGTTAGCTCTTTTTCTTTTTCTTTCTGAGTGCTTGGGTTTTGAAGAGATGCTTCAGAACCTTTATTGGCTTCAAGAGAATTTTCCTCAGAAATGCTTTGCTTTTGGGCATCTATAGAAGGTTTATCTAAAACTCTACCAGATCTGAGTTGTACATCATTGAGAGGAACAATCATATAGGTAGGAAATTGTTGACCTTCTACCATTTAAGCATTTTGAGGGTTTTTATTATTGGGGTTTGGCAATGGCTGAGAAGGAAGTTGATTTGACTTCTGTTGGAATGGAAGTAAGAGTTTATAATTTGGGTTCTGTTGAGAAGGTTGTTGTTGTTGCTGAAATGGCAATGATAGTTGTGGATTTTGATTTGGAAGTTGTGGAGCTTGTTGGTTTTGAAAAGATGGAGGATATTGATAAAATTGAGCAAATCTCCCATAAGGATTTTGCATACCTTGTACCCATGATTGAAAAGGATTTTGAGGTTAGGACCAAGGTTGTTGCCAAGGATTCCAATTTGGTGGGGTTTGAAAGTTCATAGAGCTGTTAAACCCTTGGTTTTGTTGCCCCTGCCAAGGTCTCCTTGCAACAAAACAGAGAGACTCAATTGTATTTGGATCTTCTTGGAAGACATCTTTGAGCCCAGGAATTGAAGGACAATCCTTGGTCTCATGATTCTCTGAACAAATCACACATGTTTCTACAACTTTTGCATCCAAGGGACATTCCCTAAGAGCATGTTTCTTTCTACATTTTGGGCAAAAGATGGCTAAAGCCTCAGCTTCTACTTTCTGCTTATTGTGGATCTTAAGAGTGTCTAGTTGCTCACTAAGACTCCCTAATATATCAGTTTTGAATTCATCAAGCATATTGCCAATCTCAGCTCTACTTACTGATCCAGTTGCAGATTTGTTTGCTCTGATGAGAGAAGGATCTCTAGGCCCTTTTCCAGTTTTAGATTTTCCTCTTGAGAGATGGACACACAACTCTGCTATATCATGAAGTGGAAGTTGAGATATGTCTCCTTTTCCCATCATGTTCAAAATATCTATCCATTCATCTCTAATGGCTTTTAATAGAAGGGCTTTCAAGGTTTCCTCATCTAAGTTACTCATTTTTGCTCTTTTCAGATTGTATTGGAATCTTTCAAGTAAATCCTCCAAGTTTTCATCTTCTCTTTGTACCATTTTAAATACTTCATCCTTGTGGTTGGTAGGCATACAATAGTCCATGTATCTATCCAGAAATGTTTGTTTCATATCATTCCAAGTCCTAATGGATTGAGTGAGTAATCCCATGAACCGTTTCCAAGCAGCTCCTTTCAATGTTGAAGGAAACAATTTGAGTTTTTGAGAGTCCTCCAGATAATCATAAGTTCGACACACGACCTCAAACTCAAATAGAAATGTTTCAGGATCCTCATTTCTTAACCCATGAAAGTTTGGGAGGACAGATGGTGAATATTTTTCATTGTTGCTCGAGAATCCTCATCGACTATAGGAAATCCAAATGAGTTATCTCCATCCTTATTTCCCCCATTGTTACCTCTACCTCCTCCATTATTTCCTCCTCCCCCTCCTCTACCTCTACCTCCTCCATTATTTCCTCCTCCCCCTCCTCTACCTCTACCTCTACCAAATCCGTTAACTCCCTCCTCTGTCATGGTAGCTTCCTCAGAGATTTCAGAGTCCTCTGGTTCCTCTACTAATGGCGAATGAGGAGGAATTTCTCCCTCTTCTTCCTCAGGTGATTCTACTTCTTCAATTACAATGTGTCTCCCTGTAGAAGGAAAGAAAGGATCTTTTCCTAATTCAGATTCGATGGATGGTGTGGAAGAGTCTCCTAACTCAACTACTGCCTCTTGAATTCCAGGAATCCTAGGGCTAGGAGTGTAGGTTGGAGATGATGGAGGTGTCTCTTGTCTATTCCTTGAAGTAGATGGAGTTGTGAAAATCGAACTCTTGGCTCTAGCTAAAAACCTTCCCCTAGAATCTCTTGCTCTATGCATATCATTTTTATTTTTCTTCAAGTCAGGCTAATAATTCTCTTTCTGATCTTCCAGGTCACTCTAGGTGCAAGAAGAGAGCATACTCAAGAAACTATTAAACCAATAACTTTCTCTTTTCTGATCCTCCAGATCACGCTAAGTGCAAGAGGAGAGCATACTTTGAGAGCTTATCAATTTTCCTTGAATTTTTTTTATTTATTTATATTTTTTTTTAAGAAATTGGCTACCTAGTTTCACTTCCCCGGCAACGGTGCCAAAATGTTTGGTCAATTTAGTGTGTTCTAAATTGCTAATTAAAATGTCAATCCGGGATTCGTAAACTGATGAAGTGAAGTGTACTATATGTACAAGATAACCATTTTCTTAGTCTTTTGTCGTTTTTGAGTTTTTTAGTTTGTTTTGGATTTATCTTTTATGGATTCCCTAGTGTGTGATGGCGAAATTGAAAGTTAAGTATGGATGGTAATGGTGATTTCTACAGTGATTTTCCAAACTTAAAAGTGTTCAAAAAGAAAGCTCTAAACTAACTGTAATGAAATCAATTCTCAAGAGGAAGTAAATGTATCAAACAGTGAACTAATGACAATGGCCCAGTATCCTTACTGTTGTATGAAAAAGAAAGTAAAAACTGAACTTAAAGCAACTCAAAGACTGAAAGCAAAGCAACTAAATCACACTACTTCAACCCATGTTCTGATACTTTACCCTTCAACTCAATCTGCCTTATGGGAAGTAATCATAAACAAGTTGAGTAATATGATATCTAAATTGCAGGAAATTAAATTGCATAAAAGGAAACTAATCACACTACTTCAACCCCTGTTCTGATCCTTTACCCTTCAACTCAATCTGTCTATAGGAAGTAATCATAAACAAGCTGAGTAATATGATATCTAAATTGCAGGAAATTAAATTGCATAAAAGGAAACTAATCACACTACTTCAACCCCTGTTCTGATCCTTTACCCTTCAACTCAATCTGCCTATAGGAAGTAATCATGAACAAGCTGAGCAATATGATATTTAAATTGCAAGAAAGCAAACTAAATCATACTACAATAAGTAATATTCTGATTCCTTACTAATAGAGTCACTTGACTATAGAAAGGAAATCATAAACAGATGAGTAATATGATGTCTAAGTAGCAGGAAAATAAATAAGCAAAACACAATTTGAAAAATGACAGTGCTGAAATTAAACTTCAGGAAATGAAAATCAGCAGGAAGAACAAGATGATCTCATGTTAGTAGTTATCAAAAAAATATGTAAATCTGCCCGGGCTACCTACAACAAAACCTGTAAAAGAAGCACTGATCAGCTAACAGTTAGAAAATAAACATAAAGGAAATATAGACAGCAAATGAATATCAGAACAGCACAATATATATACAAGCAATGATTTAAAAAACAGTAAATGAAAGCAAGTAAGAAACCATACAAAGCTCTGGTGTACAGGGGCCCTCTGCAACCTCGGCCAGTCAATCACTTAGTCACAAATCAAATTCAAAAAACTGTCTTCTCATGTATTTAAAGCAAAGCGAAATGCAGTACAGTGGGTGACAACGGTCGAAATTACAATAGAAAAAGCTAATCTCTTCAGCGTATATCAACGCGTTATTTATAAGAAAAAGGTGCTGCAACTAATTCCTAGATTTATGCTGCCAAGAGACACATAAATCTCCTTGAGCCGAGATCTAGCGTGATGGTCATGAATTCATGGAGTGGTGGCTGCCTGGTTCAGTTCATGGGCTACTCTCCAGGTGTGCCAGTACCTCCGAAAACTAAGGATCGTGCCACGCAAACCTTCATGTGGGCAAAACAGAGCCGTGCCACCGCAAAATTCCTCATTTGGCCTTTCCTTTGACTATCGTTGACCGCGACTGTTTATGAGTGGTTTGGCTGATCTGAGAGGACACACTCCATGTACACGTCACTTGCAACTTATCCATGTGGCTGGTTTCTCCATTGGACACCTGTAGCATAGCCTTTAACAAAATGGCTGTGGAAACTTAGGCTGGCTGCGGAAAGTGACAAGTTTCTGCAGCTGCTTGAACAAAAATCTAAATCAAACAACAGTCATAAACATAGTTAGGAAACCATTTCATAAGCTCTTTTTAGACTATTATGCAACGATTTGATAGCTTGGTGGATGAAGTAAAGGAAAAAGAAGGGTGAAAGGGTATATAGTGAAGTGCAGGTTTGGGACTCAACAACTTTCCAGTAGGAACTAGATGAGCGACGAATCACATGTTCTTTTGGTAGAGATATATTGTGTTGGGTTCACCTTTCCAAGAGGATATTTCCCTCTAAAAGAAGCTTATTTTCTTATTTCTAAGCTTGGTACAATGGAACGATACATTATTTGGACAAAGATATGGTCTATTATATATTGGCAAAAGATTTCTTATTTCCTCTTGTTGATAGAAAGACAACGACTCTTAACCTGGGATCACATTTGTTGGAAAGGTTATGAAGGTCCATCCTTATGTTTTCTTTGTGGTAAGGATGAACAGATGTAAGAGCATCTCTTCCTCACCTACTTCTGTGAAAAGGCAGTATGGTCTAACTGTCTTTCCATTTTTCGTATCCATCTCTTTGAGAGACAAAGTTTCTCTTTGTTTGGAGAAATGGAGTCATAAGAAATTCCATAGTCCTATTGTCAGTCAATCTTGATGTTTACTTATTGGTATACTTTGGAATTTATGGAAATAACACAAATTTAGGATTTTATGTCATAAAATTATACCTAACCGAATGCTTATGGAGTTGGTTTTGTCTAATCTTTGGGAATCCCTATTGGTTATTTCATGGTATACTAAGGATTGGGTTGCTAATGTTGTGGAAATTGAGATCTTGAAGGCCTTGAATTTGGATCAAAGGGTGGTTGTTTTAAGCCCAAATCATCCTTTTGTCCCTTTTATTGTTTCCAATGCCTCTTATGCCCCTCCTCCTAGGAATTTCATTAAATTAAACTTTGTTGTGGCAACAAAGGGTAATCCCAGTTTAGTCAATGTTTGAGGAATTTTTAGGGATGACCATTCTTCTCCTTTGAGAGTTTATGCCATGCATTTTGTATTTGTGAGTAATAGTATGGATGAGTTTATGGATCTGGAAGAAGATCTTCAAATAGTTGTAAGATAAGGCTTCAAACTCCTTCATATTGATGGAGGTTCACTCATTACAGTTCAATGTATTCAGAAAATTATTAATGGTCATCCAGATCATAAGGTTATTAAAAGATGGAGGTTAGAGGGGATTTTAGAATATATAGTTGTTCTGTTGGACTCCTTTGAGTACATTCGTGTTCAAAATACTTGCATATCTAGTAATTGGGTTGAGGATTACTTGGAAAATATGGGGTGTTGCTCTAACAACTTTGATTTGGATGAATCTTGGCCCATGCCCTCCAGCCCAACTAACATACAAGTTTTGCAAAAAATGATTATTGATGAGACTCTAGTCCCCAATGGGGCTGTACAAGTGGGTGTGTTCATATTATTGGGATGAGCATTGGTGTACCACCTAGATGACCATCATGATGCAGTGGTTTCAAGTAGTTAATGTGTATGTAATTGTTATATGTGCCATTAATTGTATTAATATTTGCTTCCGGTGGAGGAATGTTTGTTGGTGGTGGCACTGTGTGGTTCGAGGGCGCGGTTACCACCTTGTCCTCTGGTTTTGATAGCTCCTTTCAACTGGCATGGAGGGTGGTCTATAGCAGTGTAGTTTCCCTGGTTAGTGGAGGAGTTACAATGGAAAGTGGTCTTTGTTCAGTGAGCCATTCCTTATACGCCTATTTGAATCTTTGTTTATGGGGGGACGATAGTTTGGTTTTTGGTGTATTGTTTAGTCATCATTGTTTTCTTTGCTTATTTTCTGGTATCACTCTTGCTAGTCTGGTTATGTTGGCTCTATTGTAGTCTCAGTCTTGTTTATTGGGTTTATAATTCAAGGAAACCACTTACATTTCTTTGGGGCATCTACTTGGTGGTCTTGTTTTGGTGTTTACGTGCAATTCTCTATGGTATTCACTGTGTAAAGTGTTGTAAGTGGAAGGTTGGGTTGTCTTTTTGGATGCGTAGTGAGTTTATTAACCTTTGGGTCTACCCCTTATTAATTGGTTCATTGGGGATGAATTTATTGTCTTCAGGTATGGTCATCAATGTCTCCCTCCTTTCCTTCACTTTCCTTGATTGGGCATTTTTCATCCTTTGGCTATTCTCTTTATCTTGCCTCTCAAGTTTTCATGGATCCTCGCCAACGAATGCCCAACCATCCAAGCAGAGGATCTTTCATTGGGTAGAGAAGGTCTCATCCCTTATTGCCCTTCTCTTATCGTTTTGTTGTCTCTTCTTTTGACTTAGTTCCACTGGAGGTTCATCGTGAAATTTATATTTGGAGGATTTGGAGAGTGGTGACCATCCATATGCATCAGATTCAGAGTTAGTTGGTATTAATGTTAAGTGGTTTCCAAACTTCGGCCATTTTTTTATGAGGAGGTTGCATTTCTTGACCTCCCTAGCCTTGAATCAACAAACTTACACTTTCTTGCATCTTTTGTCTAGGGAAAATAAAATTGAGAAATACACTGTCTTCTCCTCTCTGGAGGATATCAAGCATATGGTTCACAATATTCATTTTTGTTTCAACAATGTTGATTATTGCTTGGAAAAGGTGGAGTCTTTTTTGGTTACAGATTATGGTTCCGGTGATCTCATGGATCCCCTTGCTCATAGTGGGAACCCTCCTATTCTTTTTTCTTTGGATCATGACTCATCAGAAGCATATAAATGAAGGCTTTTGTTTACGTTTGATCCTATGCTTTCTAGATCAACTTTTGGGTGGATGCAGTTACAGTTTTATGGATGTTTTTGGCTACTTCAAGTTTTTGGCCTTGGCTCTATGTGTATGTGTATGGTGTTGGTAGTATATTTCTTGGTTACTGGTCTCTTTGATGGCTGTATATTGTGATGCGTTGATGTGCATATACCATGTCAATGTCTCTATTTATCACCAGAGTTCCTTTGGTATGGCTCGTTATAGTTAATGTGGATTTGATTTTTGGTTGATCGCTGCATTTTGTGATACACTTCATACATTGGCAATACATTTTTGTGGTTTTGTTGTTAGTTTAAATGCGAGCGTTTCTTATCTTTGATGCTCATGATGGTGGGTCATGTTCTTGAGACAGTGCTTCTTCGTTTGTTTCTGGCCTGTTTCTATTATGTAATCACTGATGTACCTCCTTTTCTGTCAATGAAAATCAATGTTACATATTCACAACTCTCTCTCTCTCTCTCTCTCTCTCTCTATATATATATATATATATATATATATATATAGAGAGAGAGAGAGAGAGAGAGAGAGAGAGATAATAAATTTAAATTTTTTATGGATTACTAAATATTCATTATAATACTGAAGACAATCCATATACAAATAATATTATTAAAAAAACATTAATACCATACACTTTCATATACCATTAAATATTGTTTTTATAAATAAACATTATTGATTTCCATTAACATAATGACTACATTAGAGACACGAACCAATTGGTTGGAAGCAAACAGAGAAGCATTGTCTCAAGAACACGACCCACCAACATGAACATCAAAGTTAAGCAACTCTAACATAAACTAACAACAAAACCACAAAATATATTGTACGAAATATAGTCATCATCCAAAAATCAAACCCACAGTAACCATAACGATTCGTATTGAATGAACTCTAGTGAGAAATAGAGACATTGATAGGGTATATGCACAATAATCACATCTCAATATATTACCAATAGAGAGACCTATAACCAAGAAATATACTACCAACACCATACGCTACACATAGAGCCAAGGCCAAACCCTGAAGTAGCCAAAAGCTTCCATAGAACCATAACTACATCCACCTAAAAATTGCTTCAAAAAACATAGGATCAGAAGTAAACAAAAACCTTCATTTATGCGCTTTTGATGAATCATGATCTGAAGAAAAGAGAACATGAGTGTGCCCATAGTCAACCATAATCAACCATGGTCAACCATTAACTTTAGTTAGTCATTGTCAGCCATCAACAATGATGGTCAATGATGATCAACGATGACTGGTCAATGATGATCAACGATGACCAACCATGGTCGTCTTTGGTTGACCATAGTGAACCTTGGAAAAACCATAGTCAACCAATGTTCAACATGGCAAACCATGGTCAACCATGGTCAAACATGCTCGACCAAGGTCAACCATAGCCATCTATTGTCAACATTAATGACCATAATATATGATAGAAAACTATGGTCAACCATCGTCAAATTGGTCAAACCACATTCACCCTTGATCAACATTGTCAACTATGGTTAACATACTCAACCATTATTAACCATTGTCAACCATGATCAAACATGAACAACCATGGTCAACCATAGTCAATCATAATCTATCATAGTCAACTATAATTTGTTGTAGGCAACCATGATCATCGAGTGAACTCTATATTGACCATAAGAAGCTCTCCTTAGGTATAACTTGAACATATTTAGGCACAATCAACTATAGTCTACTAATCCTTCTACATCATTAACTAGCACAACCTCATTATCGATACATAGTGATCAAATACATTTTCTATCTTTTATATACCAATTAACTATAAAAATAAAACCAAACTAACAAACATCAACCACAGAAATAACACCCATTAACATATATCAACCACATTTATAATATAATTATTGTGATAAATAAATAATTAATAATGGGGAAAAGAGGAGTGAGTAGCCAAAGGCAAAGTGTTTTATTAATGTTTTTGCGCACTGGTCATTCCCCACTACCATGACCATTGTTTTGTAGGGAGAGACGTGCATCCGCACTTTTGTTAGTTGTCGCGACGGAAAAGTGGAAAGTGCTCTCATGACCAGACACCTCTCTCATTTCCGCTGCCCTCTCTGTCACTAGATTTTTACTTACATTTATTTGGAGTTGTCTAACGAGGCAGAGGAGCCTGGACAACCAAAAGTGGCCAAAATCGGGGAATTTTTTTTTTTCGAAATATATTGTAGAGAGAGTGTTTGAATCATGTTTTTGATGGTGGAAATGGATTCAGCACCATCAAAAATGTCTAGGACACCTAAAATTTTGAAGTTTAACAACTATAACTTGGATTTACAAAAATCCTTGCCAGATTTTCTCTAAATATGACCAGAATTTCCATAACTTTCCGAGCAATTCCTCCAGCTAGTTAGACTAAGGCCATTTATTTTACATTTTTATTCATTTGTACGAAAACTCTTGGTTTCGGCTTTTATTTAATATTATATACTAATAAATAGGTGAATATTTATAATCAAATTATAAATGATCTTTTCACGCAATTATTTGATTATTAAAAATTTTATTTACTAGCATAGACCCATTTAAACTGTAAAACTAGCAGAGGTGAAGTGGATCAAATATTAAGATGCAAATCCTTTTTTATTGCATAATTTAAAAGAAGGTAAAAGAAATGTTTGCACTTGGAGAAATTTTAATTCTCTCCAAGCTTAATATATTTGTTAAGATATATATATATATATATATATATCTATATATATATATATATATATATATATATATATATATATATATATATATATATATATATAGATATGTTGATTCTTAATAATATTGTTTATATTATATCAATTTTACAACTCAATATATAGAGAAATATTTTTATTTTCAATTTTATTAAAATTATGATAACATATATAGTGAGATATATATGAGTTTCTCATTTTTTATTTAGATATGTCTTATAATTTTTTCAATTTATTTTTTTGATAAGATATGGATAACATTGATTATAGATATATAAATAGTTAGTTTGGAAAAAAAAAAAAAATATTAAATTTTTATTTGTTTATTAATCAAATTTAAATAATTAGAGCTTTTTGAGCATAGGAATAAAATCTTAAATCAAACTAAATAATTTGTTTCTTTAGGTCTGATAGATCAAAGTTTGGTCTCAGTGGACATTAACCATCATCATCATCATCATAAACTTTTAAAATATAATGATTACAAATATGAACCATTATTTTAATTGATATGATAATATATATATAAATTTATAATTATGGTTTATATTTTATATATATTTCACACACACATATATATATATATATATATATCTAATTTTCTAATTTTTAGCTATATGTTTATTAATTATATGTTGTGAATTATAGTAATGACAAATATGAATCATTGTTATTTAGTTTTTTTATTATTATGATATGTATATTACCATTGCCCCTAGAAGTTCAATAAAAAAATAACAAAAGGTTAAAAGTAATATAGAGCCTAGCATGGGAGAGATGTTATAGTATTTGTAAATGAGTGTAAATATTTAAATATTGACTCACTTCATAATAAAAGGTTAAAAATTGTTTGTAATTTTGAAAGACAAAATTACAATATAATAAATTGATTTATTATTTTCTTTTGTTGGTCTAACCCAACAACTATTTGAACTTGAATATCACGCTTTACATATTACTTCATAATAAAGAAATTACCAATTGAGTTATACCCCAAGGACAATTGATTTATTATTACCTTTTTAATTAAATTGATACTAAATTTTATTATTCACCACATAGTTAACATTTACATTTTACACTCATTTATGGACATTACAAGATCTCCCCATATTAAATTCTTGAAAATTAATAAATTATATATATATGTGTGTGTGTTTGAAATTGAATTAAAAAAATTAGAAATGAATAATTTTTTTTTGTTTTGATAAAGTATATTTATAATATTGTTATTCTTAGAGTTTTGGTTATGAGTCAAAGATATGTCCAATGTTTAGGATGGACACTCCACCCTTCCTCAAGGCTCAAAATGATTAAAAAAAGAGTGCAATAAAAATTATAAAAATTATTATGGAGAATAACTCATAAATTTTTATTTAATTTAAAATATACTTATTTAGAAAAATCTAAAATATTGTAATGTTACTTATATACAATTAATAAATATAATAACATTTTTTTTAAATCATATTCATTTTTTATTATATATTATTTAAAAATTAAAAAAAAAAATCATAATTTTAAATTGATACTCCAAAGCTTTTTAAATCACATAATGTCTTTATACTTAACTATACAATTTGAAAAGAAAAACATTGCAATGTCGATGAATACAAAATTTGAAATACAAAACAAGGAAGATAAAAGATAACGCACAAGAAAATAATAATAATAATAAATATTTTGGAAAATAATATAATTAATTTCTTATAATTAATTAATTTTATTTTGAATCTTGTGCCTGGAGAAGGGATCGAGATGCTTGCGAAAATGGGGGGAACAATCTGGAGGAGGAGCGAATAGGGAGTTTAGCAGCAGCCGGGGCAACCATAGCGAACAGAGTTAGATTCGAATGGCGGGCGGCAGGGGAGGGAGCTCTGCTCCCTCCTACAAAGAAGCAGTGGCCAGCAGGAATAAATCTTCAGCGGAAACTAGTAAAGGAGATATGATCAATAATAACAGGGGCATTGAAAAAGACATAGATGGGACCAGAGCAAAAGAAAACAGTAGCACAAAGGAAAAAGAGGAAGAAGACAAAAATCTGGACTCAAGAAACAAATCTCAGAAAGGTCCTTGCAAACCGAAAGCAGAAATCACTCCTCGAGTAATATCAAATGACCCTAGCCTGCAGGAGCACAGGGAACACATGGGAACCTACGCCATTATCTGTAAATTTATGGGATTATGGCCCACAGAAAAGGCTTTACAGATGTGGATCAAGTATCATTGGAAACCCAAAGGCAACATTGACCTATATCTAGGGTCAAAAGGATTCTTCACAGTCGTGTTCTCAAACATCAAAGACAAAGACAGAATATTTGAAGGAGGTCCCTATTTTTTTGCAGTGGCAGGGCTCTATATGAGACCTTGGAGGATGAACTTTTTCCTAGAGAGGGAAACTTTCTCTTCGGTTCCTGTGTGGGTAAGGCTCTACTCTCTACCTCTTGACTACTGGCAAACTGAATCGTTGGCTGCCATTGGCAATAAACTAGGACGCTTTGTCAAAGCTTCTGAAGCCACTAGAAGGGGAAAATACACCTCCTTTGCTAGGATATGTGTGGAAATGGATCTATCAGGAGCACTTCCGGATGAAGTCATCCTGGAAGTTCAAGATGAGGAATGGGTGCAGACGGTAGACTATGAACATATCCCCTTCAGATGCCGAAGATGCCATGAACATGGGCATCTTCTAAGAGAATTCCATCTCATCAAAGAAGATAATAAAGAAAAACCAAACACTATGAAAGATACTAAAAACTTCCAGAAAGTGGCCAGCAGAGGAAGAGGAGGAAAAAAGGGGCCAAAAAAACTACACACTGAAGGGTGAAAGGGTAGTTAGAACAGGTTTCAAGTGCTAGAAGAGCCTGAAGAAAGTATAAGAGAGATTCAATTTCAGGAGGATGAAGCCAAGGGTAAAGGAAAAAAAGAGGATACAAATCTTTCCCCAGGATCTGACTCTCAAAAAGAAACCATGAGAAGTGATACAAAGATGGAGACGGACCAGGAAATGACCCAAAGTGAAACAAACATGGAAGATCATGAACTACAGGAAATCCTCGACAAGGAAAACTTGGACCTGGAAGGATTCCTGAGGCAAAGAACCAAAGGAGGATTAGATTCTTTGCCTCAAGAAGAATGCCACAGGATACATCAGCTGTTTTTGTGGAAGACTCGGGAACAAGGATTGGAGAAAAGCACAAACTTCCACGAACAGGAGCTTAGAGGTGTGAAAACAATGAAAGTAACTCTAGGACTAGCCACCAGAAATCCAGGAAAAAAGAGAGGTAGAAAAAAGAAACACGAGCTCTTGATGGAATGCGGAAAGCTAATGATAGATTCGGGTAAGATGAAAGATCTAACCAGTTACTCCTTTACTAATATTTAATTATGAAGGTCATATCATGGAATATCAGGGGTCTAGGTAGTAGAAGGAAACAGAGAATGCTAAATAACAGAATGAAACTAGCAATGCCGGACATAATCTTTATTCAAGAGACAAAATGTTCTATTCAAAAAATAAGGCAAATCCATATCAAATGGCTCAGCAAATTTGAGTTTCTAGAAGTCAAGGCAGAGAACACAGTGGGTGGTATTCTCACCCTTTGGAACCCCCAAAAGTTAGCATTGTAGATGCAGAGGCGACAAGAAACTACTTATCAATCATCATTCAGCCTATGGAAATGACAGAAACCTTCCTGATGACGAATGTTTATGGCCCTCAGAAAATTGATGAGAAACTTAGATTTCTAAACTCCCTGGTAGAGCTCAGAAGCAGACATGAAGAAATCCCTTGGGTCATTGGAGGAGACTTTAATATGATTAAATCTCTTTCAGAAAAAAAAAGGAGGCACCAGAATCCTCAGTAGAGATTCCGTAGAATTCCATTCTTTCACAGAAGACATGAAAATGGTTGACTCTGAAATGCATAATGGTTTTTTTACCTGGAACAACAAAAGAGGAGGCAACGCTCAGGTTGCCTCCAAATTAGATAGATTTTTGATCTCCGAGAAACTAATGTTCACAAATTCAGAAATTTTTGCAAGCATTCTCCCTTTTGGAGGCTCGGACCACTGGCCGATTCAACTTGAAATCAAAGGAATTGATGCTCCCAGAAACAGACCCTTCAAATTTGAGAATATTTGGCTCTCTCATCCAGACTTCATCAGCAATATTGAAAAATGGTGGTCCGAAGATCTTCAGGTTCAGGGCTTCAAAATGTTCCTCCTGTAGGAATTTACAGGGTAAGTTCCTCAGAAAGAATACCAAAAGGACACCGCTCACAACCAGATCTCAAATCAATACACCAGTATTTTTGACGTGGTTAAAACCCTCAGAGTGCAAGGAGGGAAACAGTCCACGGCCTGTCCCAACGTGGGTACAGACAATTTATTAATCAAAGAATGAAAATTTACATAAGCTTCTCTCATGCACAGATTACCCGAACAATGACCCTCCATGCGCTTTAAATAGAACTCATGGACCAATCGGGTGTCAAGCCATGGATCAAGTGTCGATAATACCGAGGTGAGAGTGAACCGTCGGATCACTACATATCGTGACCGTCGGATTGTAAGTTACAATATGTACAACGGTAAAGAAAGACACTTTACCTAACTCTATACCTAACTCTAAACTAGACCAAGTTGAACTTAACTATATCCTATGTGTCGGAATATCCTAACATCCCCCCTTAAGAACAACTTGGGATAGGATTGAAGGATTTACAAATATGACACAATAGGAGAAGGAAGGAGGCACTAGAGCCTATCCCCCCTTAGTGACAACTTCCTGAACTCCAAGCATATATCGAAGTTTAGTGAACTTCGCCTCTGTGAGAGCCTTTGTGAAGATGTCTGCAACCTGATCATCTGTTGGACAATATTGCACTTCAAGAACATGGTCATGAATGAGCTTTCTGATGAAGTGCATGTGTAGTTCAATGTGTTTGCTGCGCTGATGCTGGACTGGATCTTTGCATAGCTGAATGGCACTTTGATTATCACACCAAAGTGTGGTTGGATGCTGCTGCTCAAAGCCAAACTCTGATAGGATCTGACGAAGCCACAAGGCTTCCTTACTAGCTTCCACGGCACCACGATACTCTGCTTCTGCTGACGAAAGAGAAATGGCAGCCTGTTTCTTACAAGCCCATGTAATAGGTCCTGAACCAAGAGTGAAGACATAACCGGCAGTAGACTTCCGATCATCAGGGTCACCAGCCCAATCAGAATCAGTGAAACCAACTAACAGAGGAGCTGCTTTGGCACTGTAATGAATCCCAAACTGTACTGTACCTCGAACATAACGAAGTATTCTTTTGGCTGCTTTCCAATGACTTTCACGGGGGTTTTGCATAAAACGAGCAACAAGGCCAACAGCAAAGGAAAGATCAGGACGAGTATGGGTTAAGTACAAGAGTTTTCCTACAAGTTGACGGTATAAGGTAGCATCAACTTCAGGAGAAGTACAAGAGACTGAAAGTTTGACTCCAGACTGAAAGGGAGAAGGGGCTGGCTTACAGTCTTCCATGTGAAAATGACGAAGAATATCACAAGCATACTTGGACTGGGAAAGGGAAATACCCTCCTTGGATTGCAAGACTTGAAGACCGAGAAAATAGTGTAAGTGTCCTAAGTCTGTCATTTCAAATTTCTTTTTAAGGATAGACTTCACATGGTTTATAAGGTTGGGATCACTACCAGTAAGGATAAGATCATCAACATAAAGAACAAGGATGATAAGAGAGTCACCCACTTTCTTGGTGTAGACAGTATTGTCAGAATGACACCTAGAAAAGCCAGATTCTAAAAGAAAGCTATCCATTTTGGCATACCAAGCCCGAGGAGCTTGCTTGAGACCATAAAGGGATTTCTTAAGTCGACACACAAGGCTTGAGTCTGTTTGTATGAAGCCAATGGGTTGTTCCATATAGATTTCTTCCTGCAAGTCCCCATGCAAGAAGGCAGATTTAACATCCATTTGATGGACTTCCCATTTTAAAGAGGCAGCAAGGGAAAGAACAAGGCGGATAGAGTTCATTTTGGCAACAGGGGCGAAGGTTTCAGTGTAGTCAATGCCTTCAACCTGTGAAAAGCCCTTAGCAACAAGACGAGCTTTATGTTTATCAATTTTGCCATCTGGTCCATACTTGGTTCTGTAAACCCATTTACATCTAACAAGTTTTCGTCCCTTTGGTAGAGGAACAAGATCCCATGTATCATTTGTCATCAATGAATGATATTCTTCATTCATAGCTGCTTCCCAATGTGGATGGCCTGAAGCTTCTGCAAAAGTGTCAGGATCATGATTTACTGGAGCTTGAGCCAGTAAAGAAGAGGCTCTTTCAAACTGAGAACGTGTACGTCGCTGATCTGTAGGATCACCGGCAAGATCACCTGCTGCATCTCGAGTAGCACGGACCCATCTTGGAAGTTGAGGATCCTGAGAAGGTGGGGGAGGATTGTCATCCTCACTTTCATCATCTGAAGAAGAAATGTTTTCAAAAGTAGAAGAGATAGGAAGAGGTGGCACATCCGCCGGACTAGGCTCGCAGGCCGATTTATTTTCATCAAATTTTACATCTCTTCTAATGATAACATTTTTGGACTTAAATGGAATAAGTCTATAACCTTTTACATCTTCAGAATATCCAACAAAAGTACATTTCTCACTCTTAGGTTCTAAAGCTTTATGCTTTTCATCTGGAATATGGGCCCATGCTTCACTTCCAAACACACGAAAGTGACTTACATCTGGTTTAATGGAACTCCAAGCTTCTTCTGGAGTGATATTCTCTAGAACCTTAGTAGGAGTGCGATTGATTATATAATTTGCACAATTAATTGCTTCGGCCCAAAAACTAAGACTGAGTCCTTTAGATTGCAGCATACAATTAGCCATTTCCTTTAAGGTGCGATTTTTCCTTTCAGCTACACCATTTTGTTGTGGAGTGTATGGAACAGTATGTTGCATTTGAATTCCATTTTCAGTGCAAAAGTTGATGAATGTGTTTTTAACATATTCTCCACCATTATCAGTTCTTAGCTTAAGAATTTGATGTCCAGATTGTTTTTCAACAAAGGCTTTGAAGGCCAAAAAAGTGTTAAATACTTCGCTCTTGAGTTTTAAGAAGTATACCCAAGTGCGTCTGGAGAAATCATCAATGAAAGTTAAGAAGTACTTGCAGCCAGAGAATGAAGCAACAGGAAGAGGACCACATAAATCACTGTGCACAAGCTGTAAAGGGGCTGAGGCGTGCCAAGAGGCACGTTTGTCAAAACTGTCCCGATGATGTTTTCCGAGTACACATCCGGAACAAACACCATCTCTGCAAGATACCATAGGAAGACCTGTCACCATATTTTCTTTACATAGATGCTGAAGGGAGCGATAGTTTAAGTGACCAAATCGCTCATGCCAAAGTTTGCTCACTTCATCATTATGAGCAACAAATACTGAGGGAAGATTTGATGACCCAAAGTTGTGAAACTTATACAACCTTGTGGAATCATCAGCAAGACCAGTAGCTAGAATCTGTTTAGGATCTTTTAGATCCTTGATTACAACATCATGAGGTGAAAATTCAACAATTTTACCTTCACCTGAATGAGTTATCTGATAGACAGATAGAAGGTTGCAGGATAAGGTTGGAACACATAATACATCATTAAACTGACCATTGTCTAGATGAACAGTTCCAGTCCCTACAACATTAAGAGATCTATCATCACCAACATATATATTTTTGGTGTTACAATCATTTAAAGAAGAAAACATGGCTTGGTTTTTGGCCATGTGATAAGAGGCTCCAGAATCAATGAGCCACTCATGAGAATGAGAAGAAGAAGAAGATACATTTAATGCATAACCAGACTGAGATGATTGACAACGACATGCAGAAAGTGCCATTCCGGAAGTTGAAGTTGAAGTAGGCTCCACATGGATGTTATGTTTCTTCATTGCGGCTTCCAAGGCTTCCATCTTCTTAAAGCATTTAGATTCTAAGTGGCCATCTCGATTACAAAAGTTACAATGTCTGTCAGTCCTCTTCCATTTGTTTTTATTGGTCTTGTCATTTTGCTGAAATGATCTTTCATCTTGAGGCTGAGTTGGTTTAGGACCATTCCTTTGAGGATAAGACTTCTTAGGATTCTTTGAATTTGGTTGCTGCTGGGCGGCTAACGCTTTCGAGGAAGAGTTTCCAAGATTAAGAAGACCAAGGTGTAAGAGTTTTTCTTGTTCTCTTATTAAGGAATCACAAAAGGAGTCAAAGGAAGGGGGTTTGTAGTCTTTGCCTTGACAAATGAAAGCTTCCCTTGTAGAATGGAAAGTGGAAACAAATACAGAGTAGGCTGGTCCCAACTTAGTAAGGATGGAATAAATAAGGTTACCATCTTCTTTCTTAACTTTAACACCTTCCAAGAGATATCTAAGGGTCTTGAATTTGGACAAGAAATCTTCAATGCAAGAAAAATTATTAGGATCCAAAGTAAGCAACTCATTCTCAAGTTGATGGGCTCTAATTTCATTTTTAATCCCAAAAACTTTAGCAAGTTTTTCTAATGCTTCATGAGGAGTTTCAATTTCTGCAATGTGGAATCTAAGATCAGGAGAAACAGACATTCCTATCAAACCACGTGCTTGATCTTGTCTATTTTCCCATTTTTCGGCCTTGTCTTCATCTTTGGGTTTCTTCTCTTGGTCTGTGGCTATTCTGAAGAGACCTTTACTTCTAAGTAAATCTCCCATGTAGGCTACCCATTGGAAGTAGTTAGTGCTGTCAAGAATGACTTGGCATGGACTTTCCATTTTTTGAAAAAAAACTGAAGCTGAAGATGCTGAAAGTAAGTGGTCCAATGGATAGATCTCGAAAAAATAGGCGGTTTTAAAAAAAACGGCTCTGAAAAAGGCTTCCGGATGAAGAAGTTATGGCTTTTTGAAAAAAAATTGTTGACGTTGCCGGCAAAGTGCGCGAATGTGCGGGAATGAAAAAATCCGCCCCCACAAAATGGAGACTTGAACCCAAGACCTCTACTCTCTTAAAAAGTCTTTGAACCAATTGATCTATACAAAATATTTGAGAGAGAGAGAGAGAGAGAGAGAGAGAGAGAGAGAGAGGGGGGGGGGGGGCCTCGATTTGCGTGCTTGCCTTGGGAAGGCTCTTTTCCCCTACAAAACACAAAACCCAACACGAATATGCAAAGAAAAACGAACCTTACGGCTCGAAGTTAGCTTTAGCCAAAAAACTAGAATTTAAAAAAAAATCTCAAAGTTAGCTTTTAGCCGAAAAACTAAATATTTTTCTCAATGTTTCTGATTTTCCAAGATCACACTAAGGTGCAGGGAAAAGAGCATACGCATGAGAAAAATCCTTTCTTTCTGTTTCTGATTTGCCCAGATCGCACAGAGTCGCAGGGCAAAGAGCATACGCAGAAATGAAAGGTATAGATCCGGGAAAAAAAAGGCTAAATAAACCGAAACCGAAATAAGCAGAGAGAAAATGACAGTAAACTGCAAAAAAAAACACTGTATACCTCCCGATCTGAAAAATGACGCAGCTAGGGCTACCGGAAACCTTTTCGCGTGAAACGAAAGGGGTTTCTCACTGAAACAGATGCTCCGAACGCAACAGAGCAGTCCTCTCGGCCCGAAAGCAGTCAGAAACAGCAGATCTAGGAAACGACAGCCGCATGCAGTTCTACCGGCTTCAGATTTGGATCACCAACGGACGCGGCCCTCAAATAGCTCTGATACCATGTAGGAATTTACAGGGTAAGTTCCTCAGAAAGAATACCAAAAGGACACCGCTCACAACCAGATCTCAAATCAATACACCAGTATTTTTGACGTGGTTAAAACCCTCAGAGTGCAAGGAGGGAAACAGTCCACGGCCTGTCCCAACGTGGGTACAGACAATTTATTAATCAAAGAATGAAAATTTACATAAGCTTCTCTCATGCACGGATTACCCGAACAATGACCCTCCATGCGCTTTAAATAGAACTCATGGACCAATCGGGTGTCAAGCCACGGATCAAGTGTCGATAATACCGAGGTGAGAGTGAACCGTCGGATCACTACATATCGTGACCGTCGGATTGTAAGTTACAATATGTACAACGGTAAAGAAAGACACTTTACCTAACTCTATACCTAACTCTAAACTAGACCAAGTTGATCTTAACTATATCCTATGTGTCGGAATATCCTAACACCTCCTCCATAAAAGACTAAAGCTCATAAAAGTCAGACTCAAAGAATGGAACAAGAATTTTTTTGGCAACATTTTTGCAAACAAAATTTCTGTGGAAGTCAAACTACAGGAGCTACACCAAGCAATGATCATAGATGGTTTTGATAAAACCAAAAGTGAGCAGGCTGAAAAACTCAACCTAAATTGGGAGAATTTATGCAAACAGGAGGAAATCTTTTGGAGACAAAAGTCAAGAGTGCAATGGCTCAAAGAAGGTGAGCGAAACACTCATTTTTTCCACCATTCCACCACTACCAATAGAAAGCACAATAGAATCTCCTCAATTTTGAATGTTGATGGGGAGCTACAAACCTTGCATAAGAATATTAAAGGTGTGTTGGTTCAATTTTTCAGAGGCATCAAAAATGAAAATAATCCAAACAGAGAACAACACATCAAGGAAATTATAAAAAATATTCCGAGGATGGTGTCAAAAGAAGATAACTTCAACCTAAACAAGCTAGTCACTGAAGCAGAGGCTAGTAGGGTAATCAAAGACATGCAGAATGGCAAGGTCCAGGTCTAGATGGTTTCAATGTTGATTTTTTCAAAGCGTGCTGGGAGGTGGTCAAACATGACAACTTGGATGTGGTTGAGGACTCCAGAAGAAGTAAATCCATTCTGAAGGCTCTCAACAACTCCTTCATATCCTTGATCCCCAAACAAGACTCTGCCCTGACTCTTGATAAGTTCAGACCCATTGCTTTATGTAATGTTGTTTATAAAATTATTTCCAAAATCTTGGCCAATAGACTCAAACCTCTTCTTCCTTCTTTGATTTCTAGGGAACAGTCTGGATATGTTGAAGGACAAAAAATCTTGGATAATATTATTCAGGCCCACGAGGTTGTTCACTCTCTCAATAGTAAAAAGCAAGCTAGTATGATCATACAACTAGACATTGCAAAAGCGTATGACAAGGTGAATTGGACTTACATTAAAAAGGTCCTTTCTGCTTTTGGCTTTGATCATGATTGAATCAAATGGGTTATGGCTTTGGTTACTTCACCTAGTTTTTCAATTCTGGTAAATGGCTCACCCTCAGAGATCTTCACTCCTTCTAGGGGTCTCAGGCAGGGTGACCCACTTTCTCCCTTCCTCTTCATTCTCATGATGGAAGGATTGGGCCGAACCATCAAAAAGGCCAAAGGTTTAGGGAAGATCAAAGGTCTCCATTTAATGGAGAACGGCCAAGCCTTGACTCATCAACAATTTGTGGATGACACCATGCTGCAGGGCATCCCCATAGTCAAGGAGGCTACAACATACAAGAAACTCTTAAATGACTTTGCCTTGGCTTCAGGTATGGAAGTCAATCTCTCCAAATCAATTTTTTTTTCTTAAACACTAACATTGCTATCCAAAGGAACATATCTAGAATTCTAGGCTTCCAAAGGGAGGTCCTCCCATCAAAATATTTGGGTATCCCCCTGACGGATAAACCAATGCACAAAAGTGTCTGGGAACCGGTGCTTAACAAGATGCAATACAAGATCAAACGTTGGGCTTATAGGGCGTTGAACCTGGCTGGTAGATTGATTCTAACGAAGACAGTTCTTCAAGCTATCCCTGTTTTCTTCTTATCAGTCTGCCAGCTCCCAAAGGGGTCTTACAACAATTCAGGAACATTCAAAGAGACTTTCTTTGGGGCAAGGAGGAAACCAGAAAGAAATGGGCCCTCGTGGCATGGGATAAAATCTGCAAGCCCAAAAGTCATGGAGGCCTAGGCTTAGATGATCAGGAGATTCTAAGTAATGTTTTAGGAGCTAAAATTTGGTGGAGATGGGTTAAAGAACCAGGGGCGCAATGGGCTAATACCTGGAAAGAGAAATATGCCAGCTCCTGGCAAACGAGTGAGCTCATCAGAATGTCAGGGAACATAAAAGGCTCTCACATCTAGAACAAAGCTTGGGAAACCAGAGGTTTGGTACAAAACAACAACTTCTGGGAAATCAGAGCAGGTGATCAGGCTCTCTTCTAGGAGGATAAATGGCAGCAAGAACCGATGTTGTTAAGGGAGGACTTTCTGGGCATCAAGCAAGAAACCGATCTCCAAAGGCTAACAAGAGTCAGGGATTTCTAGAATCCTCCTCAGGACACTAATAAATGGAGAAATTGGAGAAAAATAGATTGTAGAGCGGACAACCCCATAAAAGCAAAGACAGAGGAACTCATGAAAATATTGGAACAAAGGAAGATTCTGGTAACAGATGGGTAGGACCAGTTAAGATGGGGCCAAAACAAAGAGGGAATCTTTAATATCAAGGAGGCTAAAAGGATTTCTCTTAACCTTGGGCCCTGCGTTTTGGATAAGTCCTGGCAAAAGCTTTGGAATTACCAAGGATGGACGAAAATCAAACTGTTTATGTGGTTAGTCCATCACAAGAAAATACTTACTTGGGATAACATTCAGAAGAGGGGAATTATGGGGCCTTCTAGATGCCACCTATGTGAGGCTCAAGAGGAGACTATGGAGCATATCCTGAATAGATGTACCTATACCTCCTGGTTATGGATTCCTTCAAAAGCATTTTTCAGCAGACAGCTAGAGACAAGAAAACACTTTGCAGACAACGAGATCCTTAACTTAGCCTGGACCTTTACACCAAGCTTCATTATCTGGAATGCTTGGAAAGAAAGGGACAAGAGAATCTTCAAGGATGAAAAGACTACTCCGCTCTGCCTGATGGATTTAATCTTAAAGAAGATAAAAGAGACTGTGTCCACCAATTTGCATAGTAATCCCTCGAATCCTCCCACAACACTTGAATTGAGATCTCTCAAGCAACTGGGTTTGCATGAGATCATCCCCAATGGTATGATGAAAAAGGAAAGAATAGGGAAACGGAGTTTTGGCATCCTCCCTATCATATTCTCCTTATAGAAGCAGGTCTTTCCCCTATTGAGAGCCTAGCTATGCTTAGATTTTTGTTCTACAAGCACAAAATCAGTAACATAGACGATCATAGACTTCCTAAGCTAGCTTTAAATTTTAGCCAAACCACCTAAGGCTCAATCGAGGGTGGCATAAAGACACAAGGGCCTGGTTAAACTATTGCGAGATCAACGAAAATGATGCATTGCAAAACATAAATAACATTAAAGATATTGTTACTTCTAAGTTCAAAGAAAAAATGTGGTGTGAGAAAGATTTAGTGGCTAAAAGAAAATTAAGTTATTATAAGAAGGTCATCAACCCCACCCTAGAAGATCAAAAGTATCTCTCTATTTTAACTAGCTCAAAGAAGAAAATTAATACAGCAAAGATTAGAACAAATTCTCATGAGCTCCATAGTGAAACAGGTCGTTGGGCAGTTTCTAAAATGCCATGGATGGAAAGGATCTGCCATATATGTGAGAATAGGAACATCGAGGATGAAAACCACTTCCTCTTAGAGTGCCCTGTGTATAACCACATTAGATCTCAATTTCACAATCTTTTTTACAATACTGGCCTTCCTAGCCTTTTACAATGTCAAAATTATAGTGAGCTCGGGAGGCTTCTCTCCAAGCTTTTTGAGCATAGGAATAAAATCTTAAATCAAAATAAATAATTTGTTTCTTTAGGTCCGATAGACCATTGTTTGGTCTTAGCGGACGTTAACCACCATCATCATCATCATCATATATATTTTATTATTATTTATTTATTTATTTTTTATATATTTATTCTACATTCTTAATTGGATTTTATTCATTTTTATTTTTGTGTATCTTTTAGTTATCTATCCATCTTATTTTAACTTATTAGTAATATATAATAACCAACTATCGCCCTAAAATTACCTTTTATATATATATATATATATATATATATATATATATATATGAAAGTGAGGTCTTTAATCTAACTAATTTCCATTTAATTTATAATTTTTAAATTATACCTTTTAACCAGCCAATAACGTAATCACCATATAAAATTATTTCATACATATATATATTTATCTATTTTTAACTTTCTAGTAATTATAACTAACTAACATACCTTATATCTTATATATATTTATATATATATTGGTCTTTAATCTAACTAATTTCCATTTAATTTACATTTTTAAATTATACATTTTAACTAACTTCTATTATTATTATTATTATATATATATATTTATTTATTTATTTATTTTTCTATTTAATTTTAACTTTCTAGTAATATATAGTTATATAGTTATTATAACTAAACATCATCCTGAAATTACCTTTATATGTATATATATAGAAGTTAGGTCCTTGATCTAACTAATTCCCATATAAGTTACAATTTTTAATAAACTAATAACGTAAACAACATCTATAATTATTTCTTTTATATAATCTAAGGTATGATAACTAACTCCCATTAAATTATCAATTTGACTTTTTGACTGCGGTCCCTAAGTCAAAATTATCCGTTGGTCAAGATAGCCGTTGGAGGCTCTGCTCAGACTATTTAGCATGCAAAGTTGGATCTGTTTCTTCAACTTGTCCTGACGATGAACCACACTGGTTGGTTCGAAACGGGTCGACAAATATCTCTCTTTATGTGATTTACGCAGAAGTTCTACTTATAAATAATTTAAAATTCATGAGTCTTTTTGAAAATAAACTTATACTACCATAGATCCATCTTAACCTTGGATCTATCAAGCATTGAGAGAGATCAAATCTCTTCAAGTGCAAACCTATTTTAGAGTGAAAAACTTGAAGAAAAATTTGCACCTTGAGAGATTTGATGTCTTTCAGTGATTGATAGATTTGGGCTTAAGGTAAACTTGACTTCATCAAGTTACCAGATGTTTTTGAATGCCAGTTTTATTTGAACCCATGGTATTGACCCATGGTATGCATGTAGAATATAGCCTATTGAAAAGGGGAAATTAAACCATCCTAGATCCAACTTTCGATCTATCAAACACTCAGCGGGAGCAAATCTCTTGAGATGCAAACCTCTTTTAAAATGAAAAGAGATCTGGTCCCTATGGATGCTTGGTAGATGCACAGTTGAGATACATATAGGCTCATTTTATTATTTTAAATGTAATGTTGTGTGGCTATAACTCCATACCAAGTTGTAGCCCCTCTCAAGCACAATAATGATGATTTAAATTAAAGTAGACATGGAAATATTTTATTTATCAATATTTATAATGAATATTAAAATAATTTTAATATGTTGATATAAATATTAGTTAATTATCTTAAATGCAATAATATGACACCATATTTCCCATATAAATTGTAAATAGCATTCTTACTTCCTAAATTTTTTAAAGTTGTAGCCCCTCTCGAACACAATAATGGTAGATTTAAGTTAAAGTAGATATAAAAATATTTTATTTATCAATACTTATAATTAATATTAAAACAATTTTAATATATTGATATAAATATTAGTTAATTATGTTAAATTCAATAACATTACACCATATTTCCTATATAAGTTGTAAATAGCATTCCTGGTCTATTACTTCCTAAATCTTTTAATCATAGAGATGTATTAGGCAATGATTTCTTTATCATGGGTTGCACAAATTTACATTAAATTCTTCATCTATATAGATTCACTTTATTAGGGTTTTGTGCATATCTGACCGCAAATAAAAAAAATAAAATAAGAGTTGGAACCTCTGAAGATATGATACGGCCATAAAGTAACATTTGAAAATGCGGTGAAGCCGTGGATGGCGGCGAGTGGTACTTCCCATAAATTAACTGCAATATCCTTTCCGCGAGAAGATTGTGCAAGCCTCTTTTCAGATTTTATTTCATACTGTGAATCAATTTTATGGTTTTTTATTGATGCGTTGTTTTCAAAATACAGATAAATTCAGAGGTGAAAATAATGCAGTCCATAGGCTCTTTTCATTTTTCTTTCTCAGTTTATACTCCCTATGTGGGTTAGCTTATAGACCTGATTCAATGTTTTTTGTTCTTTCACACCATGTGCCTATTTGAAAGATTTTATTAAACTTTGTTGATTGTTCGAGTAATGCAGACTTTCTCAACTAGCAGTTCTGGTTTCCAAGTATTTTAAAATTTGATGAAAACATGGAATAATACTATAGCCCCTCATCGTTGCACATGTTCCTCAAATAAATAGAAAAATAAAATGGTTTACACTATCAAATAAACTCTCATAACTTGTGAAATTATCCATAAACTCACTGAATTTGAAAGCTTTCACAATCAGCGGCGAAATTAGTAAAACCAGGAGTGGGGACAGATATTATTGGTTATTATTGGCAAATATAATTTTTTTATGTCATAGTAGTAAAATTAGTGAAACCAGTAGTGGGAACAGAAACTACTAGTAAGTATTAGTCAATGCAGGCTGACTCATAATTTTTATTAAGAAAAAACATATCACTTGAAATTAGGTACTAGTGGTCAGTGAATTGTAAATTTACATTCCTACCAAATACCTCTACATTTTAAATCATTAACCTTTTTTCTTACATTCTAACAAAAAAAATAACCATCATTAACTGCCTCGTGAACATTTTACGTGTTTTCTCGGGTTCTAACAAATTGGCAATCACAGTTTAAAATAACCCAGTCAGAAGTATTTTCAATTTTCGAGTATTCTAAAATTGTATAAACCCTTCAATTATTTTATTACCCATATTCCTTAGCAAGTTATTAAAATAAATGACCTCAGGCTAATGGAGTAATGATACACTGGTTAAAGTAGAAAAGAGGATGAAATGTATAAAAATATAGTTTACTAGATATATGTTATTTTCCTTCATCATCATAGTCGCATACATACGCTGGTTTGTAGCGTACATAAATCTGAATAAAAAAAACCAATTTTAAGTAGAAACTGCGCAGAAAAATGTTGCGCAATAACTAACAAAAGTTCATTGAGTTTATATATTATTCTTCTTGGCAATTGTATCGATTGACTTATAGAGGAAGAAATTATTTTTGAGAGAAGTATTTTGCATTAGAAATAAGTCAAGTCAAACCAATGAATAAAAGAAAATCAAAGATCCACATATCTCTTGATCATTATCTGTAGCACCCAAGATCAATCAGTACGATACCAAGCTTGCAGCAAAGATTGTTGTATCAAAGAACCTTGCAAGGTAAATCATTTTCAAAAGGGAAAAAAAGTTTACACAAAACTTAACCACAACCCAACACAACCGTATAAATTAAATAGTTGGTAAAATTCAATAGACAGCAATCCATGATAAGCATAGAAACACACTTCATGGTACCTCTTATATTTTGAATATATATATTATTGTTAATCATAAAAAAATTTAATATATAAATTAAACATATTTGCATTTTAAAAAACATATAACAAGATAGTCAATCATGGAGATTCACCCCCATTTTACCATGGAGAATATTAACTTGTAAATAGACTTTGTTCCAATGTCATGGCTTATCAATACCACAAACTCAAACACCATAACCCATTTCATATGATATTTATTTTTAAATTAATCAACTCATAATTACTTTTGAGATAAATCTCAATCTTTGATTTATGACTACAACTAAAAATATTCTAGATTGTTATATGGAGGTTAAATTCCTATCATTCACCTAATAAATATTGATAATTAAATTACAATTTTAGAAACTCTATATTTATAGACATCATAAGAGTATTCCTTATTTTTCAAATCTATACTTCAATTATATTTTATTTTATAATTTAAGTTGTTATTTTTTTATAACTTAACTCATTATCGCTATTCATAACTAATTCTTTTGATTTTAAATATTCTATTGATATAATCCAATTTTGTTGTAATTTTAACTAATTATTATTTCTATTTCCAATGTAATCTAAAAACCTTGGTTTTCACAAATATATTATAACACATGTTAAATATATTATGATATATTAATATATAATACATATAACCTAAACAATAATAACAACCAAAACTATATATTAAAACACCCTTCTGAAATTGCAAGGAAAAGTGGATACCGACCGAGTGAGTACAAAAGAAGAGCCAAAAGAAACAGGTTTTATTAATGTTTTTATGATTGGGTCCTCCACTACAGCTATGTTTTCACATAGCGAGGTGGGTCCTCCATTTTTTATCTGAATTGGATCCATAAAAGATTGTCAAAGAACCATGATTGTATCAGGTCAAACAAATCTCTAAAGAATTCCAGAACAACGATCAAAAACACCCTGAACCAGTGGCAATGACATCCAACGTGGAACGACGAGGACCATGTTGGAGACTGCGCGAGAGGCCGAATTAGCCCCTGGGAGCCCCGGATAGGGAAACGAAGGTGATTTTTGATGCATGATTAGCGCCTAGCGCCTAGCGCTAATCGCGCATCGCTCGGTGAACAAGGCCAAAATGGAAAAGAACGAGCACTCAGTCGCATGGGGGAACTGGAGGACTGCGGGCAGAAAAGGGAAAAATCGCTAATCGTACAAAGTGGGACCCTCACTCTGGAAACCAGTGGTTTTGATCTAGGCGCCCTTAAACGGTAAGAGGTTTTGGACGAAAGCGGAGTGATTCCATATAACGATCGACCCGTGGTAGGTGGAGGTGAAATAAAACCGTCGTTGATCGCGCGCTATCGGTCGAGCAAGTCAATTGTGCGAAATGTGCGTATGGCGTTGGATCTGGGAGACTCAGATTAGACGACTGAGATCGTGCCCGATGGGAGGAAGCGGAATTGACAAGGAATTAAGCCACATTTTAAAGGGGTTTGGAATCCATTTGACCACCACGATGGAGGAAGAAAGCATCTACGACGTAACTGAAGAAATGAACCGACGAAGCATGCTGGCACCGTTTAGAGGAGGACAAGTGGCCACTCCCTGAGCGTTCATGATGACGCCGAACATGGAACTCCAAGCGCAGCTGCAAAAGGTGAATCGATAGGCAGAAGAGGAACCAAACAGGCATAGGGATCAAATGGCTAAAGCCATAAACAGAGATGGTCGAATCAGAAAAGAGGAGGTAAGACGGAAAAAGTTGAGAGACGAAGAAGTGGAATAGTGAACCCTGAGAGGAGGACTAAACACAGAGAATAGTAAAGCAAAGCAGAAGAGACAGAGGGCCGAGCTAATTAGTGACAGCATCAAGCACCCGAGAACTTGAACATTCAAGCCATCCCATAGAGGAATCTATCTGAATTGAGCATCATATTTGGCTCTTTCCACTGTAGGCCAGAAGGTTATAAAGATGGTAGGGAGAAGAATAGTCTGTGAACTCTAGTGGCTTGGGAAATCCAAGGACCACCCTGCCAAGTAAAACCTGCTTCAGGTGAACTCACATTGAGTCCCTGTATTGTAAATTCTCTACCCAAAGGCACAATAGAACAATGCCACCACTGAAAGCTGGACCAGAGATGTAGCCCTGGAGAATAGGGTGAACTCCTTATTAAAATTGTTTGTGTCTTTATGTTGCTTACTGTATTTCTCTGTTGTCTTTCCATTTTTATTGTCTATGTATTCGCAATCTGATCGATCCATTGTTTCAATAACACAGAACACACACACCATCACATGAGTCTGTAATACCTTAGTTTCATAAATCTTTAACTGAAGTCACTCATAGGGTGAATATCAGATCAAGTGGTATCAGAGCTCTAGCCTGTAAGGTTAGACAAACTTGTGTTGGTTTAGCTGTGAATGCTCACAAGATCAAAGCTCAAATTAGGAGAAGGAGAGTTGGTGGAAACTAATCCTGAAATTGGGAGAGTCTATTCTCAAAAGACAATGTCAAAAGAAGGTTCTATATCGCGAGACCCTCAATTCATAGAGAGTTTCCTAGCTATAAAGTCTATGGTTGAAGAAATGTAAAAAGACTTTAGAAAGCAAAAGGGGGAAGATGCATCGAGCTCTAAGCAAGAGAAAGAAGAAGATGAGTCTCACTTGCATGACAACTCCAAAGCAAAGGGGAAAGAGGAAAACTTTCTCACACCTCCTAATAGCCCCGTGCATAACAAGAAAGCATCTTTGATTAAGTTAGATGTTAAATTTGATTTGCCTATATATGATGGAGAGCTAAATGCTGAAAAGTTGGACAATTGGATTAGACAAATTGATGTGTATTGCAGGGTATAGAACATAAACTCATACAAGAGTAAGATTCAGCTGGCAAGCCTATGCCTAGGAGGCACTCCCTTGGTTTGATGGGAAGGAAGAACTCAAGTTGATATAAAAAGACATGGTAAGACCATCTCTGTTTGGAGTGACTTTGTTTCTACAATCAAAAAGCAATTCTATCCATTGGCCCACATGCAACAAGCCATGATGAGTTGGCAAATTCTTTGGCAGTTGAAAAGGCAAAGTGTGCAAGGGTATACTCAAGAGTTTAGAAAGAGAGCATTGATATTGGGTATCTCATTAGACTCACCAGAGACTCTTTTGAAGTACATTGGTGGTCTACATAGCTACATGAGGCATACCATCCTCATGTTTAATCCCACTAGTATAGATGAGGTATCTGTACAAGCTACTCATCTAGAGGCTAGAGGAAAGAATGGAAATCTAGAAGTTGGGGGACCATCCCAACCCACTGTAAGCAAGAGCAATGAGAAAAGAAAGCAGAAGTGGAAAGCAAGGAAGGCTAACATTGCACAGAAAGCCAAAGCTTCATGCACTCACTGTAAAAAGGAGGGGCATGATGATGAGCATTGCTAGATTCTGCATCTGGAGCTGAGACCTAAGAAGTTCGAGGGCAAGAATAAGAAGACAACTGCAGCTATTCAAAAATATTTGGGGTCAGACTTGGGAGATGAAGCAACTATAGCAGCCATAGGTATAAAAGGTAAGAATTCTGAAGCATCTACTAGCAATTTTGCTCAATCTGTTATTGATGAAGAAAATGAGAGAAAAAAACATGAGCTTTTCCATATTCGAGTTATCTCAAAAAATCAAAAGATTGATATTTTGTTTGATAGTGGCTCACAAGTAAATTTGATTTCTGAAGCAATTGTAAAGAAATTGGGATAAGCAACTACACCTCACCAGAAACCATACCCATTAGGATGGTTGAATGATAAAGCACAACTACAAGTGACTAGACAGTGCAAACTCAAGTTTTCTTTTGGGTCAGCATTTGTAGATGAGGTTGAGTTAGACATAATTCCTTTGGATATATGTGGAATTATTTTAGGAAGTCCTTACTTGTATGATAGAAAGGCTATTTTCTATAGAGTTGAGAACAAGTATCTACTGGTTAAAGATGGAATCGAATACTTTGTAAGAGCTCATAAGCTCAAGAATAATTATACTCTCATAAAATCAGGACAGATGAAAAGAATGATTAATTCATGCAAACAATTCTTACTAATGGTTGTAAAGGAAAAGAAGCTTGATAAAACCAATGTATTTGAGGGATGTAATGTTGAACAAAAAGCTGATATAGAAAAGGTTGTTTCAGAGTATGATGCCTTGTTCCAAGAACCTAAAGGTCTGCCACCCAAAAGGGGAATAGTGCATGATATTATTTTGCAGCAAGATGTTCCTTTCCCTAACATTGGGATGTACAGGTTGTCTGCTTTAGAGAATGCTGAAATCAAGAAGCAGGTGCAGGAGTTGCTCGAGAAGGGCTTCATCAGGCCTAGCACATCACCATGTGGGTCACCAATCATTTTGGTGAGAAATAAAGATGGCTCTTGGAGAATGTGCATTGATTACCGAGCACCAAATAAGATAACAATCAAAAATCATTATCCCCTTCCTCGCATAGATGATCTTCTAGATTAATTAAAAGAAGATGTTTATTTCACCAAGCTGGATTTGCACAGTGGATACCATCAAGTCAGAGTTGCAGAGCAAGATGCATGGAAGACTGCTTTCAAAACAAAGCAGGGATTGTATGAATGGCTGGTTATGCCTTTTGGCTTGACCAATGCTCCTGCTACTTTCATGAGATTAATGAATGATGTACTCAGACCTTTTCTTGATGATTTTGTTATTGTGTATCTGGATGACATTATGATTTTTAGTAAAACGTGGGAAGAACATTTAAAGCATGTTAAGGAGACATTAGATGTTTTGAAAAGAGAAAAACTTTATGTTAAACTCTCAAAATGTGAATTTGGCAAAACATCTCTAAACTACTTGGGTCCTATAGTAGGGGGAGGTGAATTGAAAATAGATCCCTCTAAAGTGGCAGTCATTTTGAATTGGCCTAAACCCAGGTCTACTACAGAAGGGAGAAGCTTCTTAGGAGCATCAAAATATTGGAGGAAGTTCATTTCTAACTTCTCCTCGATTGCAGCTCCCTTACATGCTTTAACAGGATTGAATAAGGTGTTTCAGTGGGGAGGCAAACATCAGAAAGCCTTCGACACCTTGAAAGAGAAAATTAGTACAGCAACCGTACTAGCACTGCCAGATCTACAAAGACCATTTGAGATCCAAACTGATACCAGTGACTATGCCATGGGAGAAGTGTTGACACAACACTGTAAACCCATATGTTATCATTTTGAGACTTTTAATCCTATAGTAGTTAACTATCCTACATATGATAAAGAATTGTATGCACTAGTTTAGAGTGTGAAAAAGTGGAAACATTATTTAGTGGGTAAAGAGACAGTAATACATATTGATCATCAACCACTTCAATATCTACACTCCCAAACTAAGTTGCACAATCAAGACATTACAGATGGATGGGGTTTCTACAATAGTTTCATTTAGTCATTAGATATAAAAAGGGCATACATAACAAGGTTGCAGACATGTTATCGAGACCCATTATAAATGCATCTACCATACTTAAGCATAATTTAGTGCTACATGAAAGCTACATAGAACAATATGCTCAGGATATGGACTTTAAAGATGTATATGCAATTTTGAGTCAAGCAAAAAGATTAGAAGAATTAGACTATCATATAAAGGGCCGACTCTTATATCATTGTGGGAAACTCTGCATTCCACAAACCGAGAGGATAAAAGTAATTAGGGAAGCACACACTTCTCTGATATCAGGTCACTTTAGGGTAAGTAAAACAGTTGCACAACTGCAAAGATTTTTCTATTGGCCGAAAATGAGTGAGACAGTTTCTAGGTATGTAAGAGGGTGTGCCATGTGTGCTAAAAGCAAGCCGAGCAAAAGTAAACTAGGCTTGTACACTCCATTGCCAGTTCCTTCTCACCCTTGGGAAAGTATTTCCATTGATGTTTTTGGGGGACTGCCTAAATCCAGGAAAGGTCATGATTATCTATATGTTGTTGTGGATAGGTTCAGAAAAATGTGTATTTTGATACCTTGTAGTAAATATATTACACCTGAACAGAATGCAAAATTGTTCTTTGAACATGTATGGGTTCATTTTGGATTACCCACTTCCATTGTATCTGATTGAGACACCCGATTTATGGGGAAGTTTTGGTCGAGTCTATGGGAACTGATGGACACAAAACTGAAGAAAAGCACAACTTTTCATCCACAAACAGATGGCCAGACAAAAGTAGTAAACAGGACAGTGATCCAGTTACTAAGAGGTTATTGCATCAAACATCCTAAGCTTTGGGATGAACTCTTGTGTTATGTGCAACATGCTTACAACAGAGCCAAACAATCTTCTACACAAAGGGGTCTCCTTTTGAGACCTGTTTTGGTTTCATACCAAGGTCTCCTTTGGATTTTGTCTTTGGTAAAGATACCATGGTTGAAGGACACAGTGATGTGGACAAGACAACTAGGTTCATTCAACAGGTCCAGGAGATCCATTAGGCAGTACAGGAACAACTGGAAAAGAGCCAGGCCAAGTATAAGGTTAGGCATGATAAGCATCGGATGGAGCATAGTTTTCAAGTTGGAGAGAAAGTCTGGCTGTATATCAGCAAGGACAGGATGCAAGGTGAAGGTAAAAAGCCAAAGCCTATCAGGTATGGACCTTTCAGGATACTTGAGAAGATTGGTGAAAATGCTTTTTGCCTTGATTTACCAGCTTACATGCACATCTACTCAGTCGTAAATGAAAATTGCTTGAGATTGTTTGAACCTTCAATGATTGAGGACCTTGAAGAGCAAAGTTAATTGCCTTCTATTGATGACCTACTACCTGAATACCTCAATGAGTTGTAGGAAGACACAGTGTTGGATAGGAAGGTAAGAACGACGCGCACGAGAGATGTTGAGTACCTCGGGATTGGGCTCAAAGGTTCCAAGTCGAGCAGTTCCAAGTGGATTGAGATTGGACAAGTGAAGAAACAGTATCCTCACTTAGTCGATGCTTGAAAACCAACTTTTGGTGGTCCAAAAGCAAATTTCAGTGGGAAGGCCGTGATCCGAATTGGATCCATAAAAGACTGTCAAAGAACCATGAATCTATTAGGTCGAACAAATCTCTAAAGAATTCCAGAACAGCAATCAAAAACACCTTGAACCAGTGGCAATGGCATCCAACATGGAACAACGAGGACCTCAGTCAAGGCACGCTGACTGAGGCCCATGGACACTGCGCGGGAGGCCGAATTAGCCCCTGCGAGCCCCGGATCGAGAAATGGAGGTGATTTTTGATGTGCAATTAGCACCTAATCGCGCATCGCTGGGCGAACAGGGCCAAAATGGAAAAGCCTGAACACTCGATTGTGTGGGGGAATTGGAGGACCACGGTCGGAAAAGGGAAAAAGTGCTAATCGTACAAGGCGGGGCCTGTGCTCTGGAAACTAGCGGTTTTGATCAGGGTGCCCTTAAATGGTGAGAGGTTTTGGATAAAAGTGGAGCGATTCCATACAACGACCGACACGTGACAGGTAGAGGTGAGAGAAAACCACCGTTGATCACACGCTATCAGTCAAGCAGGTCAATCGCGCAGAACGTGCGTATGGCGTTGGATCTGCGAGACTCAGATTGGACGGTTGAGATCACACCCGATGGGAGGAAGTGGAATCGACAGGGAATTAAGCCGCATTTTAAAGGGGTTTGGAATCTTTTTTACCGCCATGATGGAGGAAGAACGCATCCACGACATAACTGAAGAAACGAACTGAAAAAGCATGCTGATGCTGTTTAGAGGAGGACAAGTGGCCACTCCCTGAGCGTTCATGATGATGACGAATAGGGAACTCTAAGCACAACTGCAGAAGGTGAATCGACAAGTGGAAGAGGAACCGAACAGGCATAGTGATCGAATAGCTAAAGCCATAAACAAATATGGTTGAATCAGAAAAGAGGAGGTAAGACGCAAAAAGCTGAGAGACGAAGAAGTGGAATAGTGAACCTTGAGAGGAGGACTGAACAAAGAGAACAATAAAGCAAAGTAGAAGAGACAGAGGGCCGAGCTAATTAGCGACAACATCGAGCACCTGAGAGCTTGAAGATTCAAGCCATCCCATAGAGGAATTTGTCCGGATTGAGCATCATATTTGGCTCTTTCCACTGTAGACCAGAAGGTTATAGAGCTGGTAGGAAGAAGAAGAGTCTGTGAACTCTAGTGGCTTGGGAAATCCAAGGACCACCCTGCCAGGCAAAACCTGCTTCAGGTGAACTCACATTGAGTCCCTGTATTGAAATTCTCTGCCCAAAGGCACAATAGAGCAAGGCCACCACTGAAAGCTGGACCGGAGATGTAGCCCTGGAGAATAGGGTGAACTCCTTATTAAAATTGTTTGTGTCTTTGTGTTGCTTACTGTATTTCTCTGTTGTCTTTCCATTTTTATTGTCTGTGTATTGGGAAATTTATTGATCCATTGTTTCAATAACACAAAGCACACACACCAGAACACGAATCTGTAATACCTTAGTTTCATAAATCTTTAACTGATTTCACTCATAGGGTGAATATGAGATCAATTTTGTTGGTTGTCACGATGTGGAAATAGTGGATAGTGCATTGTTGACCAGATGCATCTTTGTCATTTTTGGTTGCCTCCCCACCTACAACAATGTATTTCTTCGTTGTTTGGCTTTGCTTCTTCTCGCGAGCATCCATCATATTCTCATTCTCCTTTTCTTTGACTTTGTCTCTCCAGTATTTATTCCATTCTTATAAGAGCCAAAGGAGTCATCTAGGTTAAGTCATGGTCAAGGAGAATGAAGAGTCGCAAGATAGAGTTTCAATGAGAAATTACAAGAAACTAGCATTATGCCAGGATGAGTTTGCTAGCAACATTCACATACTAAATGAGATATTCAAGTATCTGGATGGGGTGTCCTTGGCCATGGCTTCTTGCGTTAACAAGAAATGGAAGTAGGTCAGTGATGACAAGGTTCTCTAGGAAGGCATCTACATGCACCATGGCCATCCACCGCCTCGCTTCAGAGTGGACAATTGGAATTCATGGTTGTGGGCCTCAGTGGATTTAGGCATATCTACATCAAATTCCTACAACCTCTTCTCACTAGAAACAATAGCAATCACAAGCATTTTAAATCCAAGGGGGCTTCATCTTTTGTGCCCAAGAAAAAGTTGAGCAAGGATAATGTCTATCTTTCCCTCTCGCTCTTTTCCATCAATCACTACTAGAGAATGCTCCTGTGCATTTGGATTCAAATGACATTGCCAGAATTTTGTGTAAGCCCTGTCCAATTCAACAAACAGTAGCCCGCTCTTCCACCACCTTCACTTGCGATGTGCACCTCCTTTTGGATGAGAAAAGAGGCACATTAGAGGAATTTTGAGGTCTAAAATGAGCCTCCTAAGAAAAGTATACAACAAAAGTAAACTTTATAAGAAGCAATAGAATTCAATATGATTATGTCAACCATGGGGGATGATTCACCATTTTTGGAGTAAAAAAAGTAAAAATATTAAAAGATAGTAAAATAATAAAACTACTTTTTCAATTCATATTTTCAACCTATCTCTCTAATATTTTACTCAAATTGCAAACATTAATACTTGTTGGATGCAAAATTTAATTCCTCATCCAAAGAGTGCCCATGTTGCATACTTTTGATGGACCCTACGACACGAAAAATGACAAATACATGAAAAATGTGATTGCAATCATGTTTTTTCATTTATTTCTCATTTTTCGTGTAGCAAGATCCATGGAAGTGTGAAACATGGGTACTCCTTGGATGAGGAATCAAATTATGCATCCAACGAGTATTCTCGCTTGAAATTTGAATAAACCCATAGGGAGATAAGTTGAAAATATGAGTTGAAAAAGTAGTTTTTTATTTTTTCCCTCTAAAATTTGATGATGTAATCTAATATTATTTTATTATTTCCACTATTATTTTATAATTTACTTAGGAGGCTCATTTTAGACCTCAAAATTCCTATAATGCCTGTAGCTCTCACCCATCCAACACAAGAAACAACACTATCCCTCATCATTCATTCAAAAAGATGGGCATTAAAATTGAAGATGCTGGCTATTGCTAGGGATCCATGGATTGACAATCTACTCCGAAATAATCCTTGCAATATAGACAACATTGACAGTAATGGTTACTTCTTTCACAAGGCTTGACTATCCTTGTTGATCCAAGCACGATGCCTGAAACTGAACACATACGCATATCATCTTGTTGACGGTGCTGGACCCACCAACATGAGGGGATCTCCCCAATATGATGTCCCAACTAGAACTCACACTGTTTGGTGTAGGAGTCCCATCCGGTGCAATGTCCCAGTTGCCATTATCTTCAATATTCGCCTAAACTCTTACTTTTCAGCACAGGAGAGTGGTTTTCTTTGTCTTCTGAGAAGTGAGATTCACGTGCCTAGTGATTGTAAGTGTCACTTGTGTCAATGGTTCCTTCACCATATATGGAGAGGGTGGGAGCGAGTCCCAAGTCAGTTGGGAGAAGTCCCAACTCTTCTAGGAACACACAACACAATAGGACATGCGGAGCTTCCGACGGAACAGTCCACATGGATGTAGTAGTCACAGCACACAAGGGAAGATAACATGTATAACACTCAGTGGATTAGTCCATGAGAGTACAAAGGTTGTTATAGAAAGTTCCATGTGAAAGGTCTGTCTTATGTTCGGGAGAGTAGTCTACATGGGCGAGACAACTTTAACAACATATACAACACATTTTCATTAACATATGTGTATTGTAACAAGTGAATTAGTTCAAGTGTTAAACACAGGTTCAAGCAACATGCATTACAAGTGTTAAAGATTAATCTTACAACAGATACAATACATGTGTTAAAACGTGTTGGCCTATTAGCAAGCTTCTGAATTAAGTAAAATTTCCAAGACACATTGTTACACCATACATCACTAACCCCACGTGCGGAGCGTTGGAGCCACTACTTACTCCTCAAAGAAAAGATTACAGACTCTCAAGGCTATGTGGGAGGAGCTAAGGTGAAAAGTCCTTTGCATGTACAAATGAAGGGGTATTTATAGCCAAGGGCAAAACTGACCCTTGTGGTTGTTCGACTACCCTCGTGACTGTTTGACTTCAATGACTTATCGAATTTACATGACTCTTTGTACATGTTGACATGGAGAATTTCTGCTATTCCAACAAGGGGAACTAACCCAATCGCAAGCCCCAATTAGACCTACTTTCATTTGGGATGGCTAGTTCCAACGGGTTTTAAAGGACCCCGTAAACTGTTAAATGCGTTGATAGATTGCTTCTGGGAGGAAGAATTCAATTAAATCAACAAAATAAAATAGCTAACCTCTATGTATTAAATTCTATCTACGCTACTTCTAACTACTCTAAAGAATCAATTCCAAGTCCAAAAGAATCAATTACTGAGTTCATAGATGAACAAGGCTATATTAGAGCTTGACTGCACTCATATTACTCATACAGGAATACACATTCCTTTCGATACAAATAAACTAGCAACTGGTGTTTAATATGATTTTGAATCAGAGATCGCTTATAAGTTAACCATGTAATTGAATCATATTCAATTAAACAAGACTAATCATGAAGAGTATGACATCAATATGCATAAACAAAAATCACATTTATATTCATGCCAGTAGCAACACCCTGTTTCAAAACACCTGAAATCAACAGGAAATTAAATCAGAATTAAAGGCCCCTTCTTGAACCAAACAGTCCTCTTTATTCACAATAAGTCAAAATTGTTCTCTCCAAACAAAATTCCCTTCTCTCCTCTTCGGAGGTAATACTTATGCAAAAGCCCATGACTCTCAGCCTTCCCTGCCTCTTCATCTCCCCCCACTATTTTCGATATACAAACCAAGTATACAGAGATAGGATCGTCAGCGAAACCACTGACACGTAGAAATCATATCTGCTGGAGCGCTTCATTTCCTGAGGAAGTGAACAGATGTTGATAAAAAGGGTGACTATGTTTCACCTCCCCGTGATGAAAACTAGGACAACTTTTCTTTCAGAATTCACAGGCAACGCGTGGGATTCCGACCTAGAACGCCTAAGACCAGACCTTAAACACAACGCTTGCATACAAGACTCTTCGAATCCACTCCTGCATCCTTTACTTCTCACCTGCAGAGATAGTTATCATTAGCTTCATGATTGTGAAATATATAACATAAATTTTCAAACAAAATATAAATGTTGCCTTCATTAACTTTTATAAAACTACGGGGAACAAGTGTGAAAGAAGAGGATTTACACACAAAACACACGCAACACACAATTTCCCACTCAATGCATAGGCTTGGCACAGTTTTTGAGGGCTTCACTTAATTTCAATCGGGTATCGGCCCCTCCACAGGTCACAGTACCCATGCCTTCCACTTCCCTAATGTGCGATTACACTATCTGGACTCCAAAGGCCCGCCTTTTACACTAAAAACCCGCTCCCTTTGTTATATCGGGAATTTTAGAAAACACGGGAAAACAAAGAAAATCCCGCCACGATCACTCAGGCTGGACCTCAAATTTTATATGTCAGGTCCTATAAATATCGTCAGGTCCGACATATCGCATATCGCAATATGCACAAGCCTAGGGCTCCGCTGATTCTGACATGCGATATGGCCCCGAACCTAAAAACATATATATATATATATATATATATATATATATATGCATTAATGCTGCCATAGGGTCCGTAATAACAAACTTGCCTTTGAAAACTGAGACTTCAATGTTTTTCGAAAAACAAAGGAATATATGGGGAAAACCATGTCCGGCCATAAGGCTTGACTTGAAATGTTATACGCTCCAGTTCATAATAATTGACGGGTCTGGGGTATAACAATATGCCTTATATGTAGGCCCCGGGCCTTGCCGATTGCGATATGTGATTGGGAGGGTGGACCCGATAGAATATATATCGTGGTTAATATGGCCGTCAGGTCCAGAAGACATACGCGCCTTATATATATATATATATATATATATATATATATATATATATATATATATATATATATATATATATATATATATATATATATGGTTTTGGGACTTGACCGATAGCGATTTGCGATGGGGCTCCAGACCCAAAATATATGCATTTGGGTTAATAAAACTTGTCAGGTCCAGAAGCCATAAATGCGTTGTGTTGATTGCAATAGGCCCAAAAAGGGTTTATGCATGTTTTGCGAAGCATTTCCATTGTAAGGAATTATGATGGGAAAATGATGCGATAGAGGGTTTTGAGGTCTTATAAGGTTCTGATGGGGGGGGGGATGGATAGAGGGCTAGGTTGGGTGATGAATGGACCGTGCGGAAAGGTCTAAAAAAGATGGGGGATTGACCCTTAAGAACTGAAGATTTGGCTCGGTAACGGGTTAAAGCCTCTGGGACTAAATAGACCATTCAGAGAGGTATAAGACCAAATTTTGGGGGACCCATTCAAAATTACTTCCAAGGCAAGTTTGATAGGTTGGTGGTTGTGGCCACAACAAATGGCGAACTGCTGGGCGAACCAATTATCTTTGTTTCCAAATAAACCTCAGGCCGATAAAGCATCAAGGTGTTAAGATAAACTTGAAATGCAAACTAAACAAATGAAAGGCATGGGTTCCAATTCATTAATTACTTCAGGTGGAATAAAGACAAATAGCTTCTACTGACTGATAGAGTTTTGATAGGCATTCTCCAATGGTAGTATTATGGGATTTATTGACCTTCCTTTACCTGTTTCCAACTTTCAAAATCCTTTTAGGGCCATCACTATTCTGTCACTACCTCTTTCCCCGGGGGTAATAGTTTGTTGCATACCTTATGGGGATTGATTTATCAATAGCAAACTCAGTTAGTCTCATTGATGAAAAGTAAGAAGCGTTATCAAATATGAGAGCGTCAGGGATGCCATACCTGTTGATAATGAATTTCTCAATGAATGATATTACCTCATCTTCGTTCACCTTTTGGAGCAGGATGGCTTAGATCCATCTGGTAAAGTATTCAGTCGCTGTGAGTATATACTTATGCTACTGTGAAGAGTTTGGAGTGATCTCGCCTATGATGTCTAGGCCCCATTGCTGGAATGGTCGATAAATCATAACAGGCCTGAGGGGAACAACAGGCTTTCTTTCTCATCCTGCGGTGGTTTGACACACCTTGCATTTGTGAGCATAGGTGTGCGAGTCTCTGAACACTATGGGCCAATAATACCCAGCTCTTAATATTTTGTGAGCAGTGGTCTCTCCGCCGTAGTGACCACCTGCTGGGTCGTCATGCATTTCTTTCAATACATGGTTGGCATCATCCTTCTCCAAACACCTCAGCCATATTCCATCATGATTTTTTCTGTATAAGATGCTCTTGACCAAATGGTACTGATTGGATTTCAATCTGAGTGCTCTCCTTTGTGATGCACCCATGTGTTCAGGACACGAGCCCTGTGCTAGATAGAAGTGTATGTTGTAGTACCATGACTTAGGGTTCGAAAGGGCTTCCGACGTCTCTCTCTCATACATCGGTGATTCGTTAATCCATAAGGGCTCTTCCCTGAGTTCCATTTGTGCATATTGCATGCTTAGCATTCCTGATTCTCCGGACGCCCCTTTTTTGTCCACCAAGGCTTATGTCGCTAGCTTGCAAAGTCCCTGCCCTTGAAATATTTGTGCCGGCTTTACCTCAAGGTCGAACTCTTCAAGGGCAGTTATCTAGTTCCCTATTCATTCACCCATTCCTTCTGCATGAAGAGGGCTCTTACAACAAGATGGGGAAAATTTACTTTGGTCCTGGCCTTTAGTAAATAAGGGCGGAAATGCTTTATGGCCTTGAAAACTACATAACCCTATTTCTCCACGTCTGGGTAGTTGAGTTCTGCCCCTTGGAGATTAGAGCTCATATAAGAAATAAGGTCTTCGTTGGCTTTGTTGCTTTTCTAAGTGAGTACTGCAACATATGAAACATCAGAAGCAAAAGTGTACAAGAAGAACGCCTTGCTGAAATCGAGGCTAACCAATGCAGGGGCTTTAGTGATGGCTTCCTTGATTCGCTGAAATGCTTTCTTGGCTTCATCGCTCCATTTATACACAACGTCTTTCTTCATCATCAGCTGCATGGGGCACACTATTTCCACGAAGCTTGAAACAAATTTTGTAATGAAATTAATCCTCCCGAAGAAAGATTGCATGGCTTTCTTATCGGTAGGGGGTTGTATTCTCATGATGGTCTCTATTCTTTCAGGATCAATAACAACCCCTTCTTTAGAGAGGATATGACCCAGTAGTTTCCCCTTTGTGACTGCAAAGATGCTCTTCTTGGGATTCAATGAAATTCCATACCTTCAACATCTTTCGAAAATCTGTCTCGGGTGATAAATATGATCCCTTCTGTGATATGAATACACAATGATGTCATCCATGTAAACCACTACTAATCTATTAATCAACCCTTGGAAAGTTATTTCCATAGCTCTCTGGAATGTGGTGTCCACGTTAATGAGTCCAAAAGGCATTTTACGATATGCGTAGGTGCCCCATTTAGTGTTGAAGGTTGTCTTAAGATGATCCCCATGAGATACCAATACTAGATTATATCCTAAAAACCCATCTAGTAGGGACAACATTTCAGACCCAAAAATGCACTGAAGGATGTGTTCCATAGAAGGGATATGATAGTTATACTTTTGAGAAGATTTGTTCAGGTTTCTGAAATCAATACACAGCCTGATGTCTCCATTTTTCTTTCTTACTGGCACGAGATTGGCTACCTAGCCGGTGTGTCTAACCGGGAAGATGATTTTAGCATCCAGCATCTTGTTTAGTTCTTTCTTCACCAATGGTTCTAGGCTTGGATGCATCTTATGCAGCGTTTGTTGGTAGGGCATGGCCTTTTTTTCCAAATGGATTACATGTTGCATAACATTGGTGTCAAAGGTCTTTAGGTCTTTATATGTCCATGAAAATACATCCTTGTATTCTTTAAATAGCTTGACAAATGCAACCCTTTCCTTTGGAGAGCACCCCAAGCCCATATTGACATTTTTTGGATCTTCGTTGGTCCCAAGGTTGACCGCTTCATACTTCATGGATGAGCTATGCATTTTGCAGTTAGTTGGCTTCTTGAATTTATCATGCAAGTCATATAAGTGCTCCATCTTAACAATAGTCTTGGGAATCACATTGGGCTGACCCTTTTCCTCACCTTCCCTCTCATTCATAAGCTTGTCATGCTCCTTTTCGTCAATGACTGCATTCTTGAATGTCTTCTCGCAGTGGAAGAACTCAAGGATTTTCTCATCACCTTCGAACACCTGCCAATTCGAGATGTTATCAGGCACAGGTGGTCTAAAAATCAATTCAAAAAAATATTTATTTTTCTTCAATCTAAAATCAGGAAAAAGTTTAGCAGCCATATTAGCCATCGGATCAGCATCTTGGTTTTGCCCTCGAGGTATATATGTGATATTAAAATAGTCAAACTGTCAATTAAGTTCCATACCTCATGATGGTACCTTACCAGGTGTGGTGAATTGCAATGTATCCTTTTCCTTACTTGATCCACAATTATCTGTGAGTCACCAAAAGCTTTAAGATTTTTTACATTCATATCAATAGCTTTCTTCAGTACTTGTAGAAAGCCTTCATATTCTGTTGTATTTTTGGTGCATGCAAACTCCAACCGATTGGCCATCAAATGCTGGTTCCCTTGCGGGTCAATGAGAATACTTCCAGCACCTGCACCTTCAAGGCAATTAGAGCCATCAAAATAAAGTGTCTAGAATATAGAATATAATGTTACATCCATTGAACTACTACCTAAGAAATTATTCCTATCATCTACTATAATACATGATAGTTCATCAATTGGATTATGGGAGGGAATTTCCAACTGTGTGTATGTCAAAGTTTCTTCAACTGTTTCTGCATGAAATTCTCCAAAACAGGTTTCTATAGCATAAACATTGAAACTATAGTTCCCAACGATGGAGTTGGTAAACATTACAGGTTCATTGGGACCATTGAGTTCAGTTACCACATACTTCATGTAGATTTCTCAATCAACTCTCAGCATATCATCTTTTCCCTTCTAAGGAAGCAAGAGGTGGGACCAATCAATTGAGAAATATCCATTGAGTTTTGCTGACCAATCCCTACTAAGTAGCATTCCATAGGCCTCGGGTATATCGACTACCACTATATCAATGACTTGTGTGTAATGTGGTTTATCAGCCATCCAAATCAACAAATATTTCAATTCTCCAATTACTTTCACATTTATCCTATCCAATTGCATAATTTGGGTCCCAGTTTTCTTAGGTATTGCATGTAGTCTTTTCACAACAGCATAAGGCATCACAGTGGACTAGGCACCGAAATCTACCAAGCAATTGTGCACACTCATGTTGAGGATTTCAAATATGATAAGGAAAGGTGGGGTCATGGATCTTGACTTTCTCCCTATCATGGTTGCACTGACCTCTTGGGGTTTTCGATTCATTTTAGACAGAGTGGTTTCCATAGCTGATGGCATTTGGGCTGCAACAAAGGTGTTGATAGGTCTGGACACTGAATTCTTGGTTTGGTTGCTTGGGATGGTGGGAGTTTTGGAGTTTCTCTCATTTATAGCTTTCAAGAGCAAATATCTTTGCTGCGTTAATTTCAGCAAATCAAAGTATGTGATATTAGCCCTAGATTTCTTAAGATCATCCACAATATTGTATCCAATGTTATAAACAGGATAGGGTAGAGTAAACATATCAGTTTTTCCATTCTTAGGTGGGAGTTTACCATCTTGAGCAGCCTTCGTTGCAGTGGGAGATGCATTTTCTTTCTCTGGGTGGTTTGCAACAGGGGTATTCTTGGATTAACCGTTGGGTCTACTCTTCTCAACAGGAACTTTGGGAGCAGGTGTCTTCACAAGGTGGACATCTTTCTTGGTCTGATCTATAGGCTTCATCACACCTGCAGGTGGCCCTTTACTTCGTGTGTGGATTTCATTAGTGTGGATTTCTACCATACTGTCTCCTTGGTCATCATCATTCTCATTTGTATAGAAATCCCACAGTACGTTGATTTGGGATTCTTCTTCCAAGGGCTCCTCTACTTGGTATTCTTCCTCATCTTCTTGTTCTGGCTCTAGCTCCAATATATGTTAAAATTTCTCTTTTCCCACCCTGGTTTTCAGTTTCACCTTATTTCTCCAAAATAGTTAAATTCCCTTTTCCATATCCATACATTCAACAACTGAAAAATAAATTTTGCTGAAAACTGTGCAAATTCTGAAAAATTTACAGAATGCTGGAAAATGTAGAAATATAAAAATCAGCACATACAAACAGCCATTCAACACATTTAAACACAGTGATTTTTGGTCAAGGTGACCCTGGAAAAACCCCCTACAACTCTTGGGGAAAACTAGTTCGAAAGCTCCTTCTTATTTCTGGAAAATGCTTTTTACAGTGAGAAATATTCAGCAAAAAATCAACAAGCAAAATTTTACAACTTATCTCGTTTTCTGTGCCTCAAAGCCAACTGGAAAAACTTGCAAACAACAAAACAGAACAACAATAAATGTTGTACGACTTCCTCGATTTTTGTGCCCAAATTTCAGCCTTAAATGCTGATGTATGGCCTGCTTAGAAAAGCGTGCAAGCTGCCATAAATACGTTGTACGAATTTCCTCGATTTGCATGCAGAAAAACTAGTAGTACAATTGTAAGATTTGCCTCGATTTGCGTGCCAAGGTACAACCACTTGCTGTACGGATTTCTGCTCCTCGATTTCTGTGCACTCGCTGTACAGATTTCTAGAAAATCTTGCCCAATATCTACCTTTCACTGTGTGCTAACTCAGCTGTATGGATTTGCTAAAATGCTGCCTTGAATGTGTGCCAAGCTGCTGCCTCCTTCTCCTCCCCGTCGAGAAATATCCCTTGATCTCTTGCTCTCCTTCTCTCAATCTGCTCATGAAAGAATGAATGACCTTTTCCTCCTTTAATCTAACCCTAAGTGACTTTTGGGGAATCCCTATATCCAATGGCTGAAATAGATTGAGATCTAGGGCTGAGATTGAATGTTCATTTAAATCTCACTTTCTATTTTTTAATTCACCCCACTTTAATAAAGACCCACTTAGTCATTTATTTCCAAAGTCACTTTTCCTTTCTAATTTTACATTGGCTTTATTAAAGTCACTTTTAAATTAGACTTTAGTAACTTTATCACTTAAAGTCACTTTTAAATTAAATTTGACTTTATAAAAATTATAAAGTCACTTTAGGAGAAAAATTAAATTCTTTTTGGACACTTTTCCCTAGGCCAAAGATCAAAGCCTTAGGGAACCACCTGTCCTCTGGTACCAAATTTCAACACTCCCTCTTACCAAGGAAGGTGTTCCTCACCACACCCATCTTATCTCTGAAGTAGACATGCTTGCCCTGTGGTAAGGCTTTGGTAAGAATATATGCAACCTGCTCATCAGTGGGAATATACTCAAGCTGTACAGCTCCCTTCTGAACATAGTTTCTGATGAAGTGATATTTGATCTCGATATGCTTTGACTTGTCATGAAATACTGGATTCTCCGTGAGTTTAATGCAACTCTGATTATCACAGTAAATCACTGAAGGTCTCAACGGCTGACCAAATAAGCCAAACAACATCTTGCAAAGCCAGATGGCCTCACAACTAGCTAGACCGGCTTCCATATACTCTGCTTCCGCTAAAATCAATGCTACTGACTGCTGCTTCTAGCTGAACCATGACACTATTGCCGAACCCAAGCCAAAACAACACCCTGAAGTGCTCTTCCTATCAGAAGCACAACCTGCCCAATCAGAATTAGTATAACCTGCCAATCTCACTCCATCCCCCTACCTGTAGTCCAGACCATAATCCACTGTCCCTTGCAAGTACCGCAAAATGTGTTTTGCAGCCACCCAGTGAACCTTCCTAGGCTCTCACATAAACTAACTCATCGTGTTGACTGAAAAACAAATATCTGGTCTAGTGTTGACCAAATACATCAAGGAACCAATCAGCTGCCTGTACAATGTGGGATCCACCAACTCGGAATCCGAAGCATGAAGCTTCTTCCAGTTGGTGATCATCGGTGTTAACATGGGTTTACAATCCTCCATGTGGAATCTGCCAAGGATGTCCACAATATACTTCCCCTACCCCAGGAAGAAATGCCCCTCCTCCTGCCACACCTACAAACCCAAAAAGTAATGCATCAAGCCGATATCCTTCATCTCAAACTCTGTCGCAAGATCTTTCTTGTAGTTCTCTATGAGTCTCTCTGCACCTGTAATGACCAAGTCATCCACATACAACACCAGAATGAGAGGCTCCTCACCTATCACAATATAGTAAAGGTTCAGATCTGCCTCACTCTTTGTGAAACCCATCCCCTGCAAGTATGTATCTATCCTGGAGTACCAAGCTCTGGGAGCTTGCTTCAGGCCATAAAGGGCCTCCCTCAGTCTGCACACATGGGACTCCTTTCCATGCACCTCAAATCCATGTGGCTACTCAATGTACACCGCCTCCTGTATGAAGCCATTGAGAAATGCAATCTTTACATCCATTTGGTGGATCTTCCAACCCATCTCTGCTGCTATCGATATAATGAAGTGGATCAAAGTATATCGAGCCACGAGAGCGAAGGTATCCTCATAATCAATTCCCTCTACCTGAGAGAACCCTCTAGCCACAAACCTCACTTTGAATTTCTCAATGCTGCCATCTGCAGCATGCTTTACCTTGTAAATCCATCTGGAAGTAACCATGGATTTGCCCTCAGGCCTCAGCACCACCTCCCAAACATCATTCTTCATGATAGAAGAATACTCCTACTGCATGGCCTCTCTCCAGACCCGCTGGCTAGCTGCCTCCTCATAGCTAGAAGGCTCAGATTCAAGGATACTAGTAGTCATTGCCATATAACTACAAAACCTCTCAAGTGTTCTACTCTCTCTGACTGGCCTCTTAGGCTCAGCAACAGATGTTGCATCTCTCAAGGTGTCCTAAAGCCACTTGGGCTTCCTCTTCCCTGAGCATACTTCTCCCATTGGAGAATGAAACTCCTCCTCCTCATCATCATCAGGAGCTTGAACTCCTGACTGTCTGTCTGCTGTCCTCCTACCTACACCTGAACCTGTAGAAGCTGAGATACCGTGTGAACTGCCCATCAGTGGACTCCCTAGTGAACTGCTCTGTGAACTGCTCTGCATGCTACCTGGAGAACCACCCCTCTGGCTCGGTGAGCCACTGCTCATTGAAGGACCTGACATCCTCATAGATGTACCTCCGGATCCTCCTTATCCCTGCCCACTGGATCCCTGTGACTGACTCAACTGCTGCAGAGGGTCTGGCTGATCCAGATACTCTAACTCCCGTGATCTCCTAAAGGCCCTGTCCTCCTCGAACTTCACATCCCACCTGACAACAACTTTCCTCTGTGCAGGAATGTAAATCCGAAAGGCCTTTGAGGTCTCACTTTAGCCCACAAAGATACCCTTCTCTGCGTTGGGCTCTAGTTTGGTCCTCTTCTCCTTGGGTATGTAGGAGTATGTAATGCACCCAAAGATACGAAGATGACCAATATCAGGCTTCTTCCGAGAAAAATCCTCCTCCGGAGTCATGTTCCCCAAGGCACGATGTAGACTCCTGTTCTGCAAATAAACAACTGTGTTGCAGACCTCTGCCCACAAGAACAATGGCAACCCCTGATCATGTAACATGGCTTTGGCAGCCCCTACGATGGATCTGTTCTTCCTCTCCGCAACCTCGTTCTGCTAGGGGTTGTAAGGAATAGTGAACTCCCTCCTAATGTCTTCCTTCGCACAATAGTCAACAAACTCTCCAAGGGTGTACTCTCCCCCATTGTCCCACCTCAGGGACTTGATCTTCTGACCTGTCTGTGTCTCCACAAGAGATCTGAACTCCTGAAACCGCTTGAAGACCTCACTCTTGGTCTTCAAGAAATAAATCCAGGTCCTCCTGGAGTGATCATCAATGAATAAAACATAGTACTCATATCCACTCAAGGAAACATGAGACATCCGACCGCTCACATTGGAATGAATCAAATCAAGTATCCCAGTCGCTCTGCTGTCACTACTGGGAAAAGGGGATTTGGCAAACTTGCCCATCGCACAACCTCTGCAAGCATTAAAGTGATCAATACTGAAATCTGGCACACCTGTAGTGATCTCCCACAAGGTCCTCAAGGCTCCATGATACATATGCCCCATCCCGTGATGCCAAATCTCACACAGCTCAGAACTGCTAGCTCTGCTGTTGGTACTACTGCTCCATGCCAAAAGCGGCTGGAATTCAAACTTGTACACCTTTGCATGGCGTACACCTATCACTCTAGCTAAATCAGCTAGAGTGCCCCTGGGATACATCAACACCTGTCCTCCCCTGAACAGTACCTCATATCCTCTGTCCTCCGAAGCTGAGACGAATATGAGGTTCTTCCTCATCCCTGGCACATAAAGAACATCTGACACCTTCAAGGGAGGTTTGGACTCCCTCTGAAATGTCAGTGTCCCCACCCCGACTACTCTAACAACTCTGTCATCACCGAGTACTACCTCTATATCAGTGCCACTCTCTGAAAGATTTGAGAAGTACTCACGGACTCCTGTCATGTGACGTGAAGCCCCACTGTCCACATACCAAATACCTGAAGATGCTCCGTTAATTGAGGGAAAAGTATGCTCCCTCTGAACCTGTGTGGCAAGTGATCCTGCACTACAGGACTCATACGCAGTGAATGCAAACTCCCGGTCAAAATGGTCTGCAAAGTCCTCAACCTCTGCTGAAGCTGCCATGCTCTGGTTCTTCCCTTTCTTCTTCTTCTTCTCCGGACACACAACTGCATAGTGTCCCATATTTTGACAATTCCAACACTTCACCTTGGAATAGTCCTTCTGTGTGTTATCATGTTTACCTTTACCTTTGCCTTTGCATCCACCATTGCTTGTGGAAGCCTGCTTCTTCCCTTTTCCTTTCTTTCTTCCTGCTAACAGTGCTACATCCTCATCCTGCTCAACTGGCTTGGCTACCCCAAGCTGACCTTTCCTGATCTTTGTCTGAATGCAATCATCCCAAAACCTCTCCCATGTGGGAAGGGTCTCACATGCACAAACCCCATCAACAAAGTTCATCCATGAACGAGGGAGGCCATTCACTACAATCTGCACCAACTCAGTGGGTGGAATGACCTCTCCAACTGCTGCCACCTCATCTCTCACATTAGTAATCTTTGTGAGATATCCAACTGCACTATCATTACCCATCTTAATGGTTTTCAACTTCTCCTTCAGGACCATTTTCTAGTTTTCATTGATACTCTGGTAGAGATTGGACAATGCTGTCCATATCTCATGGGCATTTCTCTTTCCTCTCACATGAGGAATGCAATGGTCTTTGACTCCGTCTAGAATCAATCTCTTACCCTTGTTGTTATTTTTATTATAATCAGCCAACTGAGTGGCATCAGTAGGCACAACAACAAGGTTCTGTGTGGTATGCACCATGATGTTCCAGACTTATGCTTCCTCAAAGATACTCTGCATTCTCTCCTTCCAAACGTTGTAATTGCTATGCCCATCCAACTTATTCTCCACCCTCAATCCCAATGACATCATGCTGTCCTAAAACTGAAAAATAGCACTGTTGTAGTAAAGATAAAAGTGTTGTTTGTGAAAAATCAGCTTGCTGGAATTTTCTGAGTGAAAAAGCAGCGGCTGTAATTTTCCTCCTTGCTGTCCCAAACTGCACTTCAGCACTCAAGCTCTGATACCATGTTAAAATTTCTCTTTTTCCACCCCAGTTTTCAGTTTCACCTTATTTTTCCAAAATAGTTAAATGCCCTTTTCCATATCCATACATTCAACAACTGAAAAATAAATTTTGCTGAAAACTATGCAAATTCTGAAAAATTTATAGAATGCTGGAAAATGCAGAAATATAAAAATCAGCACATACAAACAGCCATTCAACACATTTAAACACAGTGATTTTTGGTCAAGGTGACCCGGGAAAAACCCCCTACAACTCTTGGGGAAAACCAGTTCGAAAGCTCCTTCTTATTTCTGGAAAATGCTTTTTACAGTGAGAAATATTCAGCAAAAAATCGGCAAGCAAACTTTTACAACTTATCTCGTTTTCCGTGCCTCACAGCCAACTGGAAAAACTTGCAAACAGTAAAACAGAACAGCAATAAATGCTATACGACCTCCTCGATTTTTGTGCCCAAATTTTAGCCTTAAATGCTACTGTACGGCTTGCTTAGAAAAGCGTGCAAGCTGCCATAAATACGTTGTATGGATTTCCTCGATTTGCATGCAAAAAACTAGCAGTACAGCTGTACGGATTTGCCTCAATTTGCATGCCAACGTACAACCACTTACTGTACGGATTTATGCTCCTCGATTTCTGTGCACTTGCTGTACAGATTTCTAGAAAATCATGCCCAATATCTGCCTTTCATTGTGTGCTAACAAAGCTATACGGATTTGCTAAAATGCTGCTTTGGAATGTGTGCCAAGCTGCTGTCTCCTTCTCCTCCCTGTCTAGAAATCTCCCTTGCTCTCTTGCTCTCCTCTCAATCTGCTCATGAGAGAATGAATGACTTTTTCCTCCTTTTCCTCCTTTAATCTAACCCTAAGTGACTTTTGGAGAATCCCTAAATCCAATGGCTGAAATAGATTGAGATCTAGGGTTGAGATTAAATGCTCATTTAAATATCACTTACTATTTTTAATTCTTCACCCCACTTTAATAAAGACCCACTTAGTCATTTATTTCCAAAGTCATTTTTCCTTTCTAATTTTACATTGACTTTATTAAAGTCACTTTAAAATTAGACTTTAGTAACTTTATCACTTAAAGTCACCTTTAAATTAAAGTTGACTTTATAAAAATTATAAAGTCACTTTAGGAGAAAAATTAAATTCTTTTTGGACACTTTTCCCTAGGCCAAAGATCAAAGCCTTAGGGAACAACCTGTCCTCCGGTACCAAATTTAAACAATATAGGTTCTCTTGGTTGAGGAGTGATCCAATAAGAGCCAACTCTTCTGTGTTTAAATTCCCTTCATTTGGTGGAGTAGGCAGTGCAAGTTGACCATGACCACCTTCTGTTTTCTTAGGATAGAAGAGCTTAAAGGGCTTTCTGTTGTTATAGTCTCCTCCACTACTACTAGTACTCTCTCTGTGATTCCTTTTCATATCAATGACTGTGTTTGTCAGTTTCTTAATGATCCAATGCAAACCTTCCACATCCGTGGTATCCTTGTCTTTGGTTTCAACCCCTTTGTTATCACTCCCATTATTCTTCTTGGATGCTTGAGAGGCTTTATTTTCTCCAGTCGTAGGGTGGCATGCTGTGAGACTGAACATTTCATTCTCTACTTTTACTGCTTCATCGATAGCACCTTGTAAGGTCTACATGTTACTCCTTTTGACCCACATCGCAGTAGGGACAGGGAGAGTAGTGATGTAGAATTCCATAAGCACCTCTTCTATAGGTTTGGCGGTGGCTGGGATTCTGTTGAATAAGGTGTTGAACCAGATATTAAAATCCTTAACCTTTTATTTGGTTTCCATTTTCAAACAGGATAGTTCTAAGACTAAGGTAGCAGGGGTTTTATCATTGCCATAATTTTCTAAAAAGGCCTTTTGAAAGGCAGCCTACGAGGTGATCGATCCGCTTCTCAAGCTAAAGTACCATGTGGAAGCTACACCAGTCAAGGTAAAAGGGAATAGTTGACAGACTATATCTTCATAAACTACCCCCAGCATGCGCACGACCAGGAAAAATGAATTGATATGGTTTTCAGTGGTGTCTCCCCGCTTAGGGTCGAATTTAGGCAGTACCTTTTCTGCATTCTTGGGTAAGGGATGCTACTGCCCATGTATCATAACAGCATCCTGAGCGAGACAGGGAGGCAGAGCTCCTGGAGGAGGTGGGAGTTGCTTTCCACCCGGTGGAGGAATATTAGCCATATCGAGGATAGGGATGTTCTGCTTGAGGGTTTCTTCGTTAGGATTTTCCAAATCACCAGGGGTTGCCTTCAGAAGGGGAACCCTCAGGAATTTCTTCCTAAGGAGAGTCAATACTCTGCAAAGAATCAAGCATAATATCTTCAAGAGAAGGGGCTACAGATGTCTCTTCGTTTATGTGATTGACCCTTGGCTTTCTTTTCGCTATCGGAGGTAAAGAATGAGAGATAGGGAGCTGTGAAAGGGAATGAGCATAAGCCCGAGTAAGTGTTTTGACTGGTTGTTCTTGAGTGACAAGATACTCCCACAGTGTCTCCTCTTTGAAATGAGGCTTTTCCGAATGAGAGGAAGGGTCTTTTCGACCTTCACAATCCATGTATTACTCTTTTTGAATACACTCGTGGCACTTATAGATGAAATATTGAAAAGCTGTGGATGATGGTTCAGGCCCTTCTTCTAGCACCATTTTGTTGACATGGAAAATTTCCTCTGTGCCAACAATGGGAACTAACCAAATTGCTAGCCCCAATTAGACCTACATTTGTTTGGGATGGCTAGTTCCAACGGGTTATAAAGGACCTCGTAAACTGTTAAATGCGTTGGTAGATTGCTTATGGGAGGAAGACTTCAATTAAATCAACAAAATAAAACAGCTAACCTCTATGTATTAAATTCTATCTACGCTACTTCTAACTACTCTAATATAGTCCTAACTATCTTTATCTATCCTGCAGGAGAAAAATAAAAGAGATTAAACACCATAAATAAATTCCAAGTCCAAAAGAATCAATTACCGAGTCATAGATGAACAAGGTTGTATTAGAGCTTGATTGCACTCATATTACTCATACACGAATACACATTCCTTTCTATACAAATAAACTAGCAACTAGTGTTTAATACAATTTTGAATCAGAGATCACTCATAAGTTAACCATATAATTGAATCATATTCAATTAAACAAGACTAATCATGAACAGTATGCCATCAATATGCATAAACACAAATCACATTTATATTCATGCTAGTAGCAACACCCTGTTTTAAAACACCTCAAAGCAACAAGAAAATAAATCAGAATTAAAGGCCCCTTCTTGAACCAAACAGTCCTCTTTATTCACAATAAGTCAAAACTTTTCTCTCCAAACAAAAATCCCTTCTCTCCTTTTCAGAGGTAATACTTATGCAAAAGCCCGTGACTCTCGGGCTTCCCTGCCTCTTCATCTCCCCCCCACTTTTTTCGATATACAAACCAAGTATACAAAGATAGGATCGTCAACGAAGCTGCTGACACATAGAAAACATATCTACTGAAGCGCTTCATTTCCTGAGGAAGTGAACAGATGTTGATAAAAAGGGTGACTGTGTCACCTCCCCATGATGAAAATTGGGACAACTTTGCTTTTGGAATGCACAGTCAACGCGTGGGATTCTGACCTGGAACGCCTAAGGTCGGACCTTAAACACAACACTTCTGCATACATGACTCTTCAAATCCACTCCTGCGTCCTCTACTTCTCGCTTGCAGAGATAGTTATCATTAGTTTCATGATTGTGAAATATATAACAGAAATTTTCAAACAAAACATACACACTGCCTTCATTAACTTTTATAAAACTACGGGGAACAAGTGTGAAAGAAGAGGATTTACGCACAAAACACACGCAACACACAATTTCCCGCTCAATCCATAGGCTTGGCATGGTTTTTGAGGGCTTCACTTAATCGCAATCAGGTATCAGCCCCTCCGCGGGTCGCAATACCCATGCCTTCCACTTCCCTAATGTGCAATTACACTATTGGGACTCCAAAGGCTTGCCTTTTACACTAAAAACCCGCTCCCTTTGTTATATCGAGAATTTTGGAAAACACGGGAAAACAAAGAAAATCCCGCCCCAATCGCTCAGGCCGGACCTCAAATTTTATATGTCGGGGCCTATAAATATTGTCATGTCCGACATATCGCATATCACAATATGCACAAGCCTGTGGCTCCACCGATTGTGACATGCGATATGGCCCTGGACCCAAAAAAACATACACACACACACACACACATATATATATATATATATATATATATATATATATATATATATATCTATAAAAATATATATATATATATATGCGTTAATACCGCTGGCGGGTCCGTAATAACAGGCTTGCCTTTGAAAACCGAGACTTCAATGTTTTTCGAAAAACAAAGGAATATATGGGGAAAACCATGTCCAACCATAAGGCCAGACTTGAAATGCTATACGCTCCAGTTCATAATAATCGGTGGGTCTGGGGTATAATGTTATGCCTTATATGTAGGCCCCAGGCCCTGCAGATATCGATATGCGATTGGAAGGGCCAACCCGATAGAATATATATCGTGGTTAATATGACCGTCGGGTCCGGAAGACATACGCGCCTTTTATATATATTGTTTTGGGGCTTGGCCGATAGAGATTTGCAATGGGGCTCCAGACCCGAAATATATGCATTTGGGTTAATAAAACTTGTCCGGTCCTAAAGCCATAAATGTGTTGTGTTGAATGCGATAGGCCAAAAAAGGGTTTATGCATGTTTTGCGAAGCATTTCTGTTGTAAGGAATTATGATGGGAAAATGATGCGATAGAGGGTTTTGAGGGCTTAAAAGGTTTCGATGAGGGGGATGGATAGAGGCCTAGGCTGGGTGACGAATGGACCGTGCAGCAGGGTCTAAAAAAGGGGGGCTTGAACCTTAAGAACTGAAGATTTGGTTAGGCAACGAGTTAAAGCATCTGGGACTAAACATACCATTCAGAGAGGTAGAAGACCAACTTTTAGGGGACCCATTCAAAACTACTGCCAAGGCAAGTTTGATAGGGTGGTGGTGGTGGCCACAACAGTACAATAAGTGACTCTCTTGGACTTCCATGTTACATTACATTGTTTGACAACATGGCCGGTAGTAGAGATGTGGGCGACATGACTCATGACATGAGTCGACATGACAGTGCTGGTACATTCATGCTGCTGCTAGAGTGCATGTCAAGCTGCAGTGTTGCTGGGTGATGGATGTCTTCAAGGTGTGTCATAGCTTCACCTCCGCATGGCAAGGTGCACGGAGTCTTTGATGGTCGTTGGTTTGCTTGATGTTGCTTTGGCACATTTCTCCTTGCTTGTATGTTGGAAGGCTTGATAGGTTCGTCTCCTTGCAAAAGGTGCATGCTCTTTTGTTCATCCATCTGTGAGCATATCTTGCATGTTTGCTCATCCGTCCATCCACGAACACATCTTTGCATGATCATCCGTTCACAAGCACATCTCTTCGCATGCATCGTTCATTCATCCGTTGGTGGACCTGTCCTTCTGCATGTACTCCCTTCGTTCATCCCATTTGTCATCGCGCCATGTTTTTTAGTATACCTGTACCTGTAGTCAGTCATGATGAGACAACATCAAATAGAAAAACCTCATAGTCTACCATGACACATGATCATTTCAGATGCAAGTGACTGGAAGAAGCAGCAAGGTTGCGAGGCGGGATGATGGCTCCAGGTACTGTTGATGAAAACTGCGCAAGAGTCATTGGGTGATGAAGATGGGCAATCTAAGTCGACATTGACTATCTGCGAGGTCTGGCTCGACTAGAAGGAAAAGCTACGCAAATTTTGGGAGGGATAGTCCAGGCTGTAGGAAGGCAAGGTAGATAGAATCTGCACATTTTCCTGAACGACAGGGCAGCTAGGGCTTGACATAAAAATTTGCGCAATTTTTTGGAGGAATAGGGCAGGCTAAATGGAGGATCAACAGGAAGAAATTGCATAGTTTTTTGTAGGAATTGGCTGGGAACATGGTAGCAGAAGCTGTGCAATTCCCAAGGGGAACTTCCAGTTAGCTGGCTAGGTCACTGGCAGCAGAAATTGTGGAATTCCCAAGGGGAACTGGAAGTCAGCTGGTCGGGTCATTGGTAGCAGAAAATGTGCAATTCCTGGAGGGAACTGGCAGTCTGTTGTTGGGAGTTGCTGGCGAGAGAAATTGCACTAAGGTTGGGAGGTCAGCTTACTAATCATCTTTGCACAATTTCTGAGCTAAGAAGACTTTTGGGCAGCAGAGGGCCTTCTCATGAAAACTGCACAATTTTCTTGATGAGCAGTGAGTCAACTATTGGGAGGATTGGTTGGAAAAACTGCACAATCCTTTGAGGGAGATAGGGACGGGCACTGGATGTCTATACGGTCTATCTACACAATTTTCCCAGCCAGCGGAGCGGCGAAGATCTACAACTTCTGCCCAAATTTTGAGGGGAATAAGTCCCGGGTGGCCATCGGGTTAAATCCTCTGATTTTCCAGCTTGAAGGATGACTGATATGCTTGTGGGTAGGCAACTTGAAATGACTTGCTTGATGCTTCTGCATTGGTCTGGGTGATAGTCGATCAAGTCGATGGCTGGGTAATGGTCTAACTCTCATAGGGAAGTTTGGTCATCGAAACTTTAGCAAAATGACTAAGTGTGTGAATGAGTGAAAGATTCACATGTGATCTTGCAAACACACACCAACATGACTTGACAACGAGACGACCCGAACCATCCAGACACACATGCTCAACATGACTTACCGATGGTGTGAGCGACAAGAGCGACACTTGTGATTGATCATTGATCGATCGTGACAATGCTTGTGCAACAATGAGTGTGACTCCATGTGTGAGTGCGGAAGATGCTTTCATAGCGAACACAACATGTACACACGAAGCGAAGACCTTGAGCGTGACCAGAACATGGTTGCAAGCATGACTTCGATACCAACATGCAAAAACTTGGATGAAATGAACAAGAAAGGTAGATGCAAAAACTCACATGGGCTCACGGAGTGAACCTGAGTGTGTGTAGCCATCAAGTGAAACTCTCAAGGGAAGCTCCAAAATTGGGTGCAGGCCAAAATTTTGGAGGGTGGTTGTAGCTGCTACAACACTTGGCGACACACTAGTAGAACTCCAGCTTCTCTATTTTGGTTCATTGATAGCATAGGGCCTTGGTCTCTCGGGGAGTATTGAATTGTTGTGCAGGTTACTTCGGCTTCCCCACTTATCCCATGGACATACATGGTTATCCTTTTGCCAACTCAGTCAAACACAATCAAAAGTTGAGCTTGATCACAATGTTTCGAATCCGGGAAGGGTAGTTTAGCTCACAAATTGAAAATTTTCAAAGTATAAGTTTTCATCACTGGTGTTCCTCCATTGCTAGTAGGCCTGGATAGTACCCCAGTGGAGTCACACAGGAACACACACATTGCTCCACTGCCAGCGAGCCTGGTCAGTACCCTGGTGGAGTTGCATGCTTCACCTCTCTGTGCAGGAAGCCTTTCTCTTCTTTTTCCTTTGTATTTTTCAAGAGGACTGTGCATAGGAACTTATTTATTTTTGGGGCGGAAGAGGGATCTCAACTTATTGAGAGCAGAAGAGGTTGTTCCTTTAGAGAAGCATGTAAGACCTCTAACATAGGTTTTCTCATTTAGATTTTCCCCTTCTCTGTTTCTACTAGTTGGATGAGCTTGAACACACAGAGCTGCAGGCTGAGTACAGGCATGGGCTTCCCAGTGTGGAGACGGTTCATGGTTGAACCAACACTTCCCTTGCAGATGGTTCGTATTTTCCATCAAGACTTCATCAGATGAAGGTTACAACCAAGCACAGAGAAGACAGACACAAGACTGGCCAAGTGCTGCAGTGTCAAAAGTCTCTTCAAATTTCAGCCACATACTCTATTCAAAAGTTAAAACGTAGTAGTTGGCAACACTTATTTCCAAAAACAAAAATATTAAGGTATTAAGCAAACCAGACAAAAGTAAACAAAAATGGTAAGAAAAGCAAACAAAGTGAAAACAATAGCAAGAAAGCAAAGCAACCAAGTCAACAAGAAAACAAACATGCAAACCAGAAAGAAAAGACAAGCGAAAAAGCAAACACTACTCCTATTCCTACGTTAAACAGTCAGGGTTATTTGAAATGAAATTTCCAATGAAACCATTGTAGGCATACCCAACCTATAGTCACAAAGATACGAGCAATTAAAATAGATAAAAAATAGTGTGCAACAGAAAATGAAAAAACTTGAAAAACTTGCACACGAGAGAGAAGGTCTCACTTGTGGGTTGAAGAATATGTCACAACCACCCCACACACATGCTTACCTCTTTCATGACTATCGTTTTTCAATAAACGTTGGAGGCCTCTTGAGAGTGTGTGTTGTTCTACACCAAGTTTTTCAGTGAGTGTGAGGAAGGACTAAAGCTTGTTACCTGCAACATGACTCACCAAGTAAGATTGTTTCATCCATTCAGTGGTTGGATCATAAAATTTGTGATGGTTGTTTTGAAAGATTCATGATCTTTGAGAAGATGGATTCCTAATTTGAGAGAAGGGATCACAATGGGAATATGATATGGATAGATAGATATGGTCATTCTCATCAGTCATGTCAAGACAATGAGGGCCCACTATAGCCATTAGTGCACAGTGAAGTGCCTCACTTACTTGACAGAAGTCTAAGAAGAAAGATGTTACATGGTCAAGATCATAGTGTGCGAAGCGACTGTCATTAGATGTATTGTTGGGATAATGATAAACTACATGACATCGACCCAAGATATAAGAGAAATTAGACCAGTCGGTTGAGATGCTGGATTCCTAGTTTGACATGAACAAAGAAACCTTTTGAACAATCATGTGAACGCTTTGAATGAGGGAACCAAGTTCAGTGTGCACTATGCATGATAGAACACCCACATGCAACTGGTGAAAAATTGCGTGGGCATCATGGTCATCACAGAAATGTAGAAAGGATGTTAGCACTGTAAATGTGTGAAACCGGTTGGGGTGTGGTGAAATGATAGTAACTTGATTCGCGCGATATGTTGTGCATTCATCATCACATAGGGAGATTGCTGGTGTGATGAGTGGGAAAATTTGATGTGCAAAATTTGCAAAAATACCAAGGAGTTGATTATGAGAGAGGACATATGATAAGTGTGATTCAAGATAGAGATAGTCTTTGAGATGATCAACTTCACTGTCCCATGATTCGATGAGGGAGGGACACTCCCAACCCGAATTGGATGTAAGAGAGTTACATGAAGATAGACATGTTGTATCGGACTCGTGGATTCAATCATTAGAGAAAATATGAAATTTTGAAATATCATACCCCGAATAATAAATATTCTTTACACAGGGATCCACATCAAGTGTAATCATGTAGATAGATAGATTGTGCATGAGAAACGAGATCTGATTTGGTTTGACGGGCTTACTAGAGTCGCGAGGTCCTGACATAACCATCAACGGACATTGAAGTGCCTTGACTCCCTGGCATGTCTTGGAACTTTCCAGAATTGAAAAATTTCATTTTGGATGTGAACTAGATCATACATGGCTTGAGGCTGGTTGTTGTTACTGATTTCCAAACTTCTCTTAGGATGACAACCATCTCTGTCACAGGCTTCATCAAAATTTTCAGCAAGATGACCTGATGAGCTATCTTCATGCAACACACAAGATGATGATGATTGGGAAGAGTCCTATGTGTTGAGACTATTTTCATCATGGACAACCTCATTGCCTTGTGTCGATCGAGGATAACTCAGAAGATGAAGAAGCAAGAGAATGCGGAGTGTCTTTGATGCATTTGATGCGTTGTGAATTATAGGACACATAGGCAAGTGAGGCGTATAGGAAGCTTTGATATGGATGTTTGCTTTGATCAGTGTGAATTCCAGATCTGAGTTAGAGTGTACATGAGATGACAATATATCATATGATGTGCTTGGGCATTCATCACAACAGACAAAAGTGTGGGAGTGATGATAGCCCAAGACTGGAGGTTGATCGAAAGAATTGATTGTGCATGATGTTTCACCAAGATTCATGGATCGAGGATCGATCAAGAAAGGAATCTCAATGTTTTGAGATGAATTGATTGTGTCTTCACCGTCCTACTCCTCTCCTTTTATGATGAGACTACCTTGCACATGACTGCAACTTGAGCCAGCAACTCGAGAATCAAGAGAGTGCATGCAGCTAGCTTGTGAAGTAGATCGCTCAAGCGAGTCATGGTGCAAGGAGGCATGGCTTGTAGATGATGGAGGATGGCGGAGATGCAGATTAGACTCAAGATTTGGGCTAGGAATGGTGATTTCTGCTTGCAGAATGGAGGGATGAATTTCTGTCATATGCTTTCCTAACCATTCTGGAATTTCCTCCATTGGGGTGGGAGACAGCTGAGCAGATGGATTTGGAACATGCTACACAGATTTCTTAGCTTTGCAACCGCTGCAAGGGGGGACCCACTGCAAAAATTTCTTAGTTTTGCAGTTGCTGCGAGGGGGCACCCTCTTCGAGACATGAGGTGTCTCATGATCCGCAAGAGTTGAGGATGAAGGGAAATTAGGAAGGTCACCTTTTCGGGAGACATGAACCAAGTGTTTAAGCTCTTGGCTCATGAAGTAACGGTCCACAAACTACTCAAGAATTTTGTGACATATGTGAAGGAAGCTAGTAGCAAAGTCCTCAATTGATTCATCAGGCTTCATTCTTAAACGAGAAATTCTTTCATAGATATCTAGGTGGTCACACTCATCGAAAGCTTTATGGAGCTCCTTGAGGAAAGTGAGAAGGGAAAGGACGGAAGCAAGTGGCAGGGTATGACGCCACCAATTAGCACGACCTTCAAGGGTGAGGAAGAAGAGTACGCAAACAAGCTCATCACTATCGATTTCATGAGATTTCCATAAATGAATAAAATCATAAATGTTCTTGGTTATGAACATTCTATCCTCACCGTCAAAATTTAACATAGACAAGTGATCGAGAAGCTCATCAGGGATTGATAACTGATTAAGGAAGAAATGATACAAACACCCTGGGAGCATGAATTGAGTATTATTCATTGGGAAAGATATTTAACCCAGATGTACGGGCTCAGCTTATCATCTGGCCCTCCTTCTAGAGCCAAAACGTTGACAGTGTTGGATCTGCCAACATCAGGGGATCTCCTCGATATGAAGTCCCAACTATATGTCACATTGTTTGGTGTAGGAGTCCCATCCGGTATGATGGCCTGATTTCCATTATCTTAAACATTCACCTCAACTCTTACTTTTCAGCACAAGAGAGTGGTCTGCTTTGTCTTTCGAGAAGTGAGGTTTTCATGCTTGGTGAGTGTAAGTGTCACTTGAGTCAATGGTTCTCTCACGATAGAGGGAGAGGGTGGGAGTTGTTGTGTGTGGAGCATGATTGTTCAGAGGTCTTTGTTTCAGTCGGATGTATACCCCAGGAAGTTTGTACACCCCTCCACACGGGGGGGTGCGGGGGGGGCTTGTCCCCCCCGCGGGGGTCCGATCCCCCCGGCTGGGGGGTCCGGGGGCCAGTGGTCCCCCAGCGGGGGCTTGGGGGCAACGTCCCCGAAGCTAAAAACAAATGTAAAATTGCCTTGTAAAAGTATAGTAATTTCTAGTCAATCTGGGCCATTCATTAGGCAGATGATTTGACGGTAGAACTTATGTTTAGTTTAGGGTTTTTTGCCCTAGAAGGCAACCCCTCTCTTTGTATGAGGGTATTGTATTTGAGGCTGTGAGATAGATGTGTATTCTATGAGTGAGAAACAAAGAGGTGAGACTGTGAGAGAAAACAGAGGATATTACAGTGGATTTGTTGTAGGTTGTGTCTCTTCATTTTGCTGGATAATAGAAAGGAAGGACTGGCTGTTCAGGGTGGACCTAGCCCAAACTGGGTGAACCACGTATATCTGTGTCTCTCTTGTTTTATGTGTTTTCTGTGTTTATATTTCTGCAATATTTTATGTGTTCCATTGCTCTATAATATATAATTTTCTAACAACTGGTATCAGAGCCGAAGGTCTATTTGGCTGATAAACTCGCAGGAAAGAAGGGTTCCTAGTTCGAGTGGGAGCAATGGCGGAAGATGGTAAGTTTAGGGTCGAGAAATTTAACGGCCAAAACTTCTCGCTGTGGAAGATGCAGATGGAAGATTATCTGTATCAGAAAGATCTATACCTACCATTGGGCGGAAAAACAAAGATGCCGACAGGTATGAAAGACGAAGAATGGAACCTTCTCGATAGAAAGGCACTCGGAACAATATGGTTGTGCCTTGCTGCGTCAGTCGCCTTCAACATTTCGAAGAAAACCACGACAGAGGGTTTGATGCAGATGTTGTCGAAACTATATGAAAAACCCTCGGCCTCAAACAAGGTATTTCTTATGAAACGGTTATTTAATATGAATATGTCGGAAGGTGGATCTGTTGCAAACCATTTAAATGATTTTAATACAGTTACAAGTCAGTTAAGTTTTGTAGGGGTAAACTTTGATGATGAAGTTAGAGCTCTGTTATTCTTGTGCTCATTACCAGAAAGTTGGAATGGTTTGGTAATGGCCATTAGTAACTCCGTTTCTGGATCTAGTACTTTAAAGTTTGATGATGTTGTCGGTGCTATCCTTAGCAAGGAAATGCGACAGAAAAGCTCCGGTGAGACATCGGGAAATGCTTTGAGTGCAGAGTCTAGAGGAAGAAAAATGGAAAGAGGAAAGAGCTCAGGATATCGCAGTAAATCAAGGAAAGGCATATCCAAGTCCAGATCGGGGATAGTGTGCTAGAAATGTGGAAAGAAAGGACACCTAAAGAAAGATTGTAGATCTCGGAAGGGAAAAGAAGGAGATGCACAACAAGAAAACAATCATGAAGCAAATGTGACAGGTGAGGTGTTACAAGATGCTTTGATTCTTTCTTTCGAAAATATTATTGATTCCTGGGTGGTAGATTCAGGGGCTTCATTCCATGCCACACCTGATAAGAAATACTTTCATGACTATGTTCAAGGAGATTTTGGACAAGTTCGTTTAGGTGATGATAAACCCTGTAAAATCGTTGGAATGGGTAAGGTTCTGTAAAACAGCAAAATGGAAACCAATGGCTATTAAAGGAGGTAAGGCATGTTCCAGATCTAAAGAAAAATCTGATTTCAACAGGGCAGTTAGGCAGTGAAGGTTGTGTGACAACTTTCACAGATAAAGCTTGGAAGGTCACCAAAGGAGCCCTGGTAATAGAAAAAGGCGAAAAGGTTGGTACATTGTATTTATGCAATGGAATTTCTAACTCTGTTAATGCTTTAACTTCCAAAGGAGAAGATGCAGCATTATGGCATCATAGGCTCAGACACATGAGTGAAAAGGGGATGAAGATTCTTCACTCAAGGAATTTGTTTCCAGGTTTGAAGAATGTTGATTTGGACTTCTGTGAAAATTGCATTTATGGAAAACAGAAGAGAGTCAGATTTCTCAGAGTTGGGAAAGAAAAGAAGAATGAAAAATTAGAGCTTGTGGATACAGATGTATGGGGACCTACTCAGGTATCATGTCTCAGTGGCTCTCGTTATTATGTTACTTTTATTGATGATGGAACTAGAAAAACTTGGATTTATTGTATTAAGAATAAATCTGATGTATTTGATACTTTCAAGAAATGGAAAGCTTTGGTTGAGATTGAGACAGGAAAGAAATTGAAGTGTCTTAGATCAGACAATGGAGGTGAATATTGCAGCAAAGAGTTTGATAGGTACTGTTTAGAGCATGGAATTCGCAGAGAGAAGACAGTTCCAAGAACACCACAAGAAAATGGTGTGTCAAGAAAAGATGAATAGAACAATCATGGAGCGTGCAAGGTGCATGAGATTGCATGTAGGATTGCCTTTACAGTTCTGGGCAGATGCTGTAGATACTGTTGTTTATCTAATAAACAAGGGCCTTCAAGTTCCTTGGATGGTGGTGTTCCAGAGGAAGCATGGACAGGTAAAAAGGTAAACTACTCCTTTTTAAAGCCTTTTGGTTGTGAGGCCTTTGTCCATATTGATAAAGAAAATAGAACAAAGCTTGAGGCAAAGTCAAAGAAATGTACCTTTATTGGATATGGTGTTAATGATTTCGGTTATCGCTTATATGATTACGAAAATCACAAAATCATTAGGAGCAGAGATGTAATATTCAATGAAAAGGTCTTGTATAAGAATCAGTTGCAGGAAAAGAAACAGGAAAAAGAAAACAAGGAATACGCAGTTCTTGATGAAATCAGTGAAAAGGTAAAGGTGCCTGAAAATAATAATAATCAACAACAGCAACCACCACAACAACAACAAGCACCCCAAACACCTGAAAGTGGTGTTAGAAGATCTACCAGGATAAGTAGACCCCCTGAACGATACTCTCCTTCATTATATTATTTATTGTTGACTGATTCTGGTGAACCCGAATGTTATGAAGAAGCAATGCAGGTTGAAAGCAGGAAAAAGTGGGAGGTAGCCATGGAAAAGAGATGGACTCCTTAATGCATAACCAGACTTGGGATTTAGTCAGGTTGCCTGCAGGAAAAACTACATTGAAGAATAAATGGGTTTACAGGCTGAAGGAAGAAGATGGAGGAAAACAGAGGTACAAAGCTAGACTTGTGGTGAAGGGGTTTGCACAGAAGAAAGGTATTGATTTTGATAAAATATTTTCTCCGGTATTTTTATAAAATGTTTCAATAAAGAAATTAAATAAACTACTTGAATATCTATGTTAACCAATTTATTTTAATATAAACTTTTTATAAATGTATATATAGAGAAAGTATTAAAATTAATGTTTATCATAATAAATAATTTCAATAAGCAATGAGGAGAAGTAATTGAAAAAAAAGTTTGTTACAATTAAGAGTAATAAGAGGGAAAAATATAATTCATTCAATTATTAATATAAATTTGGTATTAATATTTATTAATATAAATAATAATAAACAACATTATTCAAAATTAATAATAATAATTATTTGCATTGAGCCAATTGAGCCAACAATGGAATTGTATTAATTTAAATAATAATAAACAACATTATTCAAAATTAATAATAATTATTATTTGGAGTGATCCACTTGAGTCAATAACATAATTAGGCTGATAGGCTTTCCTATGCATTAACTTCTTTGTCAACACTTTTACCCTGCTCCGTTCGATCAAGTGAGACACTTTCAACCGTTGATCTAAACCAGAAAAGGAAACAACGGAAAATAAAAAAGAAACACGGAAAGTCGAGAAAGCACAAAAGCTCACGAGAAAGGATTCTATGCATAAAATCAAGAAAGCCCACCCTTTTTTCTGTGGAAAAATCATCAATCCCATGACTTTACACCATGAAGCACTATCATTTCCTATTATGGAACTATAGGAACATGTTACAAACATAGGCAACTGTAGCGCCGTGAACAAGCTAACCCTCTGTCAAAGACTCCTTTAAACACCATACTCCCACATTCAATTCCGCTCCACAGTTTTCCTGCAATCGATGACATACTGGCTGTAGCCACTGTGTAATAAGAGCCTTTTGAAGATCTGCCCTTAGATATTCAGATTTCAGCCAAAAATGGCTCTAAACAGGGCTGTGGCTGATACAGATGGATCAGTTCATTCAACTTTTGCTTCAAGATATGTTCAGGAACCCTTGCCTGGATACGTATTCCTTCCTTCCTTCACCCTCATTCTACTGCTTTGCTTTTTCCAAGGATTGTTTTAATTCCACTAGCAAATAATGGGTGCATTCAAGATCTTTGCCATCTGTCTAGTCTGGTTTGAATGTGTGTGTTCTCAAGTTTCGAATGTTGGATGGGTCCATTCCCAAAGATGCTGCGTGTTCGAATCATCAGTGACGAGCTGATGCTGGATGGGAACCCCAGGCTCAATCTTGTCTCTTTCATGACTACATGGATGGAACTTGAATGTGATAAGCTCATCATGGAGGCCATCAACAAGAACTATGTTGACATGGATGAGTATCTTGTCACCACAAAATTGCATGAAATGGCAATTCTTGTGATAAACTTCTGCTTTTATTATTTCTAGATCTGAAATCCGCTCTCAGATCTGTTTTGATCATTTAGGCCCTCGAAATTTTCTGAAAGGTTTGGGTGCTTTCCTCTTTTTTTTTTTGGTTTGGAGATAGAGGGGCCGTGGAGCTTCTTCCTCTTTTGCAAAACTTCATCATCGGAGGGACCTTTGTAAGCTGTGGCACGTAGTCGAATGGTGGAAGTTCCAGTTCATTGACATCTTTGACAGCCAAGGTCCCTAATTGCTGCGAGAGGAAATGGCAACTGCTGAGAGACCCCGGGGATCGAACCTTCGACCTCAGGCTATTACTGCCAAGAAAAAATCTCAACATATTTTCCCTGTGTAAAATGGAATGAAGCCTCTGCGTCTGAAAGGGAATGAAGACTGAACCTTAGCCCGTCTCCACTGGTTTTTATCATGAGCATAAAGTAGCAGGGCATCGCTGGGAAAATTGGATGGAAGTCCATGTTGGTCCGACTCAGTCAGAGTCCACTTTCCAAAATTCCGAGAATCTAGATTCCAATAATGTTTGAAACATGTACGTTGCGGTGTGTAGCTATAGATCCGCTTAGTCTGATAAGGCTTTTGTAAAATATTCGGGTAATGTTTTGATAAAATTTAGCGGAATTTTTTAATTTCCATTTTAGTTATAGTGAGAAGTTTTAAAATTTTAGGTATTTAAGAGTTTTTGACGGTGATAAATCTATTTTCACGATCACAAACAAAATTCAAACACTATCAGATTTATTGAGAAAAAAATAACCATATCCAAACAAATTTTCCTCTATAAACAACGCCCTTTAAATCAATTCAATGTTTAGTTGGGATCCTCTCTAAATGTAGATTCATCCCATTTTTAGTTGATGTGATAGGTTTAATCAATTCAATGTTTAGTTGGATCCTCTCTAAATGTAGATTCATCCCATTTTTAGTTTATGTGAAAGGTCTATGGAAACTTTTTTTTATGGGATGATGTGTTTAGTTGGAATAGATTCATCCCATTTTTAGTTGATGTGACAGGTTTATGCAAAATGTTTTATGGGATAATGTGTCAGGTCACCATGTCCATTTCTTGTGACCTCTTGGAAACTAGGTTTTTTATTTAAAAATTTTCCCAACTAGGTTTTTCATTTAATTTTTATTTATATAATTTGTTATTTATATATTAGATTAAGTGACTTATATGAATTTTTTAAAAACATTGTGGTTGAACTGGAATGGAATCATATATATATATATATATATATATATATATATATATATAATTTATCATTTATGTATTAAATAGAGTGGTTTATATAATTTTTTTGGGTTAAAGGTAGTGATTGAATTGGAATTGGAAAAGCTAAGCCAAAAAATTAATATATATATATATATATATATATATATATATATATATAATTTATTTATTTTTCTAATATATTAAAATTTATTTTTTATGTCATTGTATTGATAGAGTAATGGTTAAATAATATTGATTGAAATTAAAATAGTATAAAACATAGTGGGAAAGCCTAACAAATTTTAGAAAACATTGTCACAATACAATCTCTAATTAATAAATTAATGACCAAATAAATAAAAGAAATTTATAATAATAAGAAAAGAAAAAATAATCTATTAATATATAATTTTGAAGTATTGTGCAAAATATTTGATAATAAAGAAACTAATGTTTAATAAAAATTAGAATCATAGTGAAACACCAAATTCATTTTAAAATAATAATAATAATTTTTATTATTTTAAATATTTTAACTATGTATTAACTTTATTAAATTTTTAAGTATATATAATTTCAGGTTTTTTAAAAATTAATAAAATCATGTTGTATTTTATAAAATATTTATATATATTTTAGTGTAACAAAATGTTTTCTATTATAAAGTTTCAAATTATATATATATATATATATATATATAATTTTAAATATAAATATTATTATAAAAATAAATTTTAATTTAATTTATATGAAAAATTATAATTATTAATTACAATAAAATTATTATTATTATTATTATTATTATTAGAGTGATGAAATGATACTAAAGTCAATTTTATTAAAAAAAAATGTAATGTTTAGTTTTTTTAAAATAATTACAATCAAAGTAGATATACATTCTCAAAATAAGTGATGGGTGATTTTAATTTACCCAATGTGTGCATATCTCCTCTCTGAGCTTAGCCTAATTTGTGAAAGATGCTCTTTAGATGGTAGTATCTAGAAACTAGAAACTAGAGTCCAATTAAATATGTCTATTTTGAAGTAGAGTTTAAAGGATTACATGAAGGTGATTCATCTATTTAATCTTTGAATTGAATTTATTACATTATACCATTTGTTTAATCCTTGATGCCTCTCAAAAAGAAGGAAAAAGTGAAATCAACATATGGGCACAATCTTTTGGTAAATATATATTCTAATGGGTTTATCATAGTTTGATAACTAATCTCTGCAAATTGGTTTATGTATGGGTCTATTTGTGCAAAGGTTGAGATTCATATATCTAAATTCATTGTTTGATTTTGCAAATTGCTATATTGTTTATATGATGTAAGTCTTTGATACTTGTGATAAATTATGTTAGACTTTCAATTAGAATTATTTGCTCTTGTAGTCAATTTCTTTCCATCTATTAGAATCCAATAATATAAGAAGTCCAAACATTGATTAATTTGGAACTCCAACTAATGTTTTTGAAGTTTTGAGTTGATTCAAAATTGAGAAAAAATCTTGAAGATATTCCTTCACCATACAAAGATGTAAAATGATGTATAACTTTATTCATCCCTAAAAAAATTGTCAATTTTGTAATGAGGAAAATAAATCACATTGCTATAATATTAGCTTACTTTATTTTAAATTCTAAAATTAATCTTTCAAAGATCCAACCATCTCAAAATCCATTTCTCCCTTTTTATTAATGTTTTGAGAAGAAGAGTCGATACATATAGTAAAGTATATGATTATATTTTAGTATCTCTTCTAGAGAAATTCAACAATTCTAATTTAATAATCCTATCGGCCTCTCTTTGTACCTTTTGGAACAATTGCTAGTTGTATCTCTCACACACAAGAGCGTCCAACTTTTCACGAATCTAATATCGTAGAATAAGAAAATGAAAAGTTATGCATGCAACCACCCACTCAAACTGTCACCCCCTCAGGCCGACGGTAATCTTTCAACCGCGCTTGGCGAGGTGCGGCACCACCGAACACTTTCTTTTCACCAATACTTATGTTCGTGGACTACGCCTAACCACTTATCCTACTTAGTTTGTGTTTCACAACCAAGTATTATTAATGTTTCCTTTATACCAATAAACACCCATACACATTCATTATCATCAGCAATTATACATGAAGAACACAATTGCACAGTATAAAGGGAGGGGCAACTTCCTGAACAATGAGTCTGCCCGAATAATATATTATACAACTTTACAAAGTTACAATGCTTTACAAGTATACTTGGAAACTCCAAGTTTCATGCTTAGCCAAATTTAAAATCTTCGGCAAACTCGGTTGCCCAACTCGTCGGCGCCTCCGCACGATCGCCGTACGACTCACCAACCCTTCGTTCACCTCGTCGCACGATCGTATTGTTTGCCCAACTTGGGCGCGCCTCCAAGTCGCCACACACGGGCGCCTCTGTACGAGGCGCACCTCCATTCACAATCTCAACACTTCACCAAAAGTCACACCGTGCACACTTGCACGATGGGTGGGCGCTCACCCAAGTCACCCAAGAACTCGTGCCAAGTCGTCGCACAAACCGAGCGCCACACCCATGCATGCCTCACTCCAACCAGCGGGCGATCTCTACCCACGCCCTTCACACAAATCTAAGAAACGACACTTAACTTCGTGCGGCCTTGCCCAAGAATGGGCGCATCACCAAACTACGACTTTACCTCTTGCTATGTCCAACCCTAGTTCTGTTCCTTCCTCTTCTTCATGAGCTAAGTCTTTATGTGTTGAGCAATGGTTCAAATGACCTCCACCGCGTGCTAGTTCATATGAGTGGGAGGGCGAAGTCTTGACTGCCCAGCCAACTTGCCCACGCCCTCATCTCCATTGCAATCTTGCTAAAACATGAGTTGGCCTTGCCACTTCGTAGGTCGGCCTCATGGGTAATGGTTCAAACTCCCACGCGTATAAACAACTCACCCAACCTCCTGCACTTCATTATAACATAATGCCTTCGGGTGCTAAGTCAAGCTGGCTCCTTTGTCATCGCACTTCAAGCCAGAGCGCGCGCATAAGGACGGCAGGCCCTTACACAAACGCTTTTACTTACGAGAAAGAGAGAGAGGGGTTTAGTTAAGAGGAGGCCCTCCGAGTGAGTACAAAGGCAAAGGCAACATCTTTTATTCACCGCCCTCCACCACTAACCACCACCTCTATGTGACGGTTATTGCCCAGATGCCTCTCCGTCGTTTCTGGTGGCTTCCCTACCACCAACTAACAGTTCTTTCGACGTTTTGACGGGTAAATTGCTCGTCACTGGACAATTTAATCGTCAAATACGGCCGACACACTTCCATACGTGTCATGAAACAGCTTTGAAATATGCAAAATGTTTAACGATTTGATTACGAGAGACAAACCACTCTGAAATATGTAAAACGTTTAGCAATGCTACCATAAATGTTTACCGATCAAGTGATGCAACTAGCAAAGTTATTCACCGTCAAATTTGTGTTTTCAATCAATCTTTATTAAACCGACGGTAGTTTTTTTCAAAAATATCACTTACAAACATCCAATTTATTTTATAATTTAACTTATTAGTTTTCTAATTTAACTCGTTATCACTATTCACAATTAATTCTTCCGATTTGATTTTGAATATTCTATTGATATAATCTAATTTTGTTGATATATTATTTCTATTTGTAATGTAACCCGACCACCTTGGTTTTCACAAATATATTATAACACATGTTAAATATATTATGATATACAATTAGATATAACAAAAATACTATTAAAACATCCTTCCGAAATTGTAAGGAAAAGTAGATGGCGGCCCAGTGAGTACAAAAGAAGAGCCAAAAGCAACATGTTGCTTTTGTGATTGGGTCCTCCTCCACTAACGCTATTTTGTCGGATAGCGAGGTGGGTCCTACTTTTTGTTAGTTGTTCCCGATGTCGAAAGAATGGGTAGTGCGCTGTTGACCAGACGCCACTTTGTCGTTTCCGGTTGCCTACCCACTTGCCCCCATGTTTCCCTTTGCTTCTTCTTCTTCTTCTTGCGGGAGATCCATCGTCTTCTCATTCTCCTTTCCTTTGCATTTGCCTCTCCACTATTTCTTTTTTTCTTTCTGTGTTTTTTGGAAGAGCCGAAGGGGGTCAGTCATGGGCGGGGAGAACGAAGAGTCACGGGATCGAGTCGCAGCGGGCAAATACAAGAAAGTGGCGCTATGCCAGGATGAGGTCGCCACCAATATTGACATCCTGAACGAGATATTCAAGTATCTGAATGCACCGTCTTTGGGCATGGCTTCTTGCGTCAGCAACAAATGGAAGCAGGTCGCCCACGACGAGGGTCTGTGGGAAGGCATCTGCACGCGCCATTGGCCATCCACCGCTTCGCTTCAGAGTGGGCAGTTGAAATCCGTGGTGGTGGGCCTCGGCGGATTCAGGCGTCTCTACGTCAACTGCCTACACCCTCTTCTCGCCAGAAACAATAGCAATCGCAAGCATTTGAAATCGAAGGATCCTTCATCTTCTGCGCCCAAGCAAAAGTGGAACAAGGATGAGGTCTATCTTTCCCTCTCGCTCTTTTCCATCGATCGCTATGAGAGAATACTCCCTCTGCATCTGAATTCAGCTCGCAGGGCCGGACTTGTATGGAATCCCTGTTCAGATGAGCAAGAGGCAGCCTCCTCCTCTTCCACCGCCTTCGCTTCCGATGTCCACCGCCTTCTGGACGGGTGGAGAGGCAACTCTATCCCTCATCATTCTTCAAGGAAGATGGACATTAAGGCTGAAGATGCAAACTATTGCTGGGGATCCATGGATTCACAATCCGCCCCCAAATAATCGTCACATACAGACAGCATTAAAGGTACCAGACAGAAGGCTTGACTATCTTCAATTCTGTAATATTAACGTTATTTGTCGATTACTTTCTAAATCTTTTAATCACAGAGATGTATCAGAAAAGGTTTCCTTCTCCCGGGTTGCAGATATTTGCATTAAATTCACTGCGGATGAAAATGACATATCTTAATCTTGTTAGGGTTGTTAAAAGTTGGTACCTCTGGAGATGTAATACGACTTTCAAAACTCCGTGATGCCGTGGCTTGCGCGGGTGTTCCTGACAGTTGCCTCCTCAAGGGCGCAAGATGATGAGTATATAGTGTAGAAGCCTCTTTTCCTATGATGGACATTAAGGGTGAAGATGCTGGGGATCCATGGATTCACAATCCTCCCCCAAATAATCGTCACATACACACAGCATTAAAGGTACCAGACACTTGTTACAGAAGGCTTGACAATCTTCAGTTCTGTAATATTAACGTTATTTGTTTATTACTTTCTAAATCTTTTAATCACAGAGATGTATCAGAAAAAGTTTCCTTCTCCCGGGTTGCAGATGTTTGCATTAAATTCACCGCGGATGAAAATGACATATCTTAATCTTGTTAGGGTTGTTAAAAGTTGGAATCTCTGGAGATGTAATACGACTTTCAAAACTCCGTGAAACCGTGGATTGCACGGGTGTTGCTTCCAATTAAATTAACCGCAGCCTCATGAGGAGTACATAGTGTAGAAGTTTTTTCAGATTTTATTTTATACTGGCCATCAGTTCTATCGTTTTGGTATTAATTTAGAGGAGAAAATAATGCTGCCTATAGCCTCTTTGCAAATTTATTTTTTAATTTGTACTCTCTCCTTCTGTCAGCGTAATGTTTTCTTATTGCACACCATGTCGATGTTTGAAAGTTTTTATTGAGCACTGTTTACCGTTTATGTAATGTAAACTTTCACAACAGCTAGAATTATTCATAGTAAAATAAAAACTATAACTGATTTAATCAGCCATGGGTAGTTTAAAACCCTGACTGGTTTTAAGTTGTTTTAAAATTTTATAAAAGAATTTTCTAATTTGTAATGTTTATTTGTATAAGTTGCTTTAAAATTTTACAATAAAAAAATTCTAATTTGTAATGTTTATTTGTAGGAGGTCTAATAATATATTATTTGTAGATAATGGGTGTAGCAATCATATGGCATGAAATATAAATCTATTTAAATTTAAATGATATATTATAATGATTTATTATAAATTAATGTTAATTTGGGGTTAGAAAATATTTTAAATATTATGTTAAAAAGAATGGTCAATATGTTGACAAAAAAACTAAAACTAGATGTATTATACCCTAAGGTTGAAACATAATCTTTTTAGTGGTTGTGAAATTACTCTAAGAGGATATAATGCAGTCTTTAAGGGAAATGGTTGTTTTATATATGATAAACCTCTTTAGAAGATGTTGATTGTAAGGAAGAAGATACAAAATAATAGAATGTATAGTCTTGCCATGAATTATGATAGATATGATGTCTCATCTATGAAAAATGTGACATGTTTTGATGATTTTTTTGTTGTAACATTTTAAATTTGGTCATTTACATTTCAGTGGCATAAAATTATAGTAGCAGAAAAAGATGGTTGAAGGTTTGCCTCCCATTCAAGAGCTAGCTAGTTCATGTGACAACTACAATTTGGAAAAGCAACTCAAAGATGGTTTCCTAAAGGAGTGTATTTTAGAACAAAGACACCATTAACATTGGTTCATACAATTAGTTCTATGTCACCAAATGCAAATCCAATCACTACGCGGAAGTTGCTATTTTCTAACCTTCATAAATAATTACAGCAAAACAATTTGGGTGTAGTTTTTGTAGGAATTTACAGGGTAAGCTCCTCAGAAAGAATACCAAAAGGACACCGCTCACAACCAGATCTCAAATCAATACACGAGTATTTTTGACGTGGTTAAAACCCTCAGAGTGCAAGGAGGGAAACAGTCCACGGCCTGTCCCAACGTGGGTACAGACAATTTATTAATCAAAGAATGAAAATTTACATAAGCTTCTCTCATGCACGGATTACCCGAACAATGACCCTCCATGCGCTTTAAATAGAACTCATGGACCAATCGGGTGTCAAGCCACGGATCAAGTGTCGGTAATACCGAGGTGAGAGTGAACCGTCGGATCACTACATATCGTGACCGTCGGATTGTAAGTTACAAAATGTACAACGGTAAAGAAACACACTTTACCTAACTCTAACCTAACTCTATGCTAGACCAAGTTGAACTTAACTATATCCTATGTGTCGGAATATCCTAACATCCCCCCTTAAGAACAACTTGGGATAGGATTGAAGGATTTACAAATATGACACAATAGGAGAAGGAAGGAGGCACTAGAGCCTATCCCCCCTTAGTGACAACTTCCTGAACTCCAAGCATATATCGAAGTTTAGTGAACTTCGCCTCTGTGAGAGCCTTTGTGAAGATGTCTGCAACCTGATCATCCGTTGGACAATATTGCACTTCAAGAACATGGTCATGAATGAGCTTTCTGATGAAGTGCATGTGTAGTTCAATGTGTTTGCTGCGCTGATGCTGGACTGGATCTTTGCATAGCTGAATGGCACTTTGATTATCACACCAAAGTGTGGTTGGATGCTGCTGCTCAAAGCCAAACTCTGATAGGATCTGACGAAGCCACAAGGCTTCCTTACTAGCTTCCACGGCACCACGATACTCTGCTTCTGCTGACGAAAGAGAAATGGCAGCCTGTTTCTTACAAGCCCATGTAATAGGTCCTGAACCAAGAGTGAAGACATAACCGGCAGTAGACTTCCGATCATCAAGGTCACCAGCCCAATCAGAATCAGTGAAACCAACTAACAGAGGAGCTGCTTTGGCACTGTAATGAATCCCAAACTGTACTGTACCTCGAACATAACGAAGTATTCTTTTAGCTGCTTTCCAATGACTTTCACGGGGGTTTTGCATAAAACGAGCAACAAGGCCAACAGCAAAGGAAAGATCAGGACGAGTATGGGTTAAATACAAGAGTTTTCCGACAAGTTGACGGTATAAGGTAGCATCAACTTCAGGAGAAGTACAAGAGACTGAAAGTTTGACTCCAGACTGAAAGGGAGAAGGGGCTGGCTTACAGTCTTCCATGTGAAAATGACGAAGAATATCACAAGCATACTTGGACTGGGAAAGGAAAATACCTTCTTGGGATTGCAAGACTTGAAGACCGAGAAAATAGTGTAAGTGTCCTAAGTCTGTCATTTCAAATTTCTTTTTAAGGCTGGACTTCACATGGTTTATAAGGTTGGGATCACTACCAGTAAGAATAAGATCATCAACATAAAGAACAAGGATGATAAGAGAGTTGCCCACTTTCTTGGTGTAGACAGTATTGTCAGAATGACACCTAGAAAAGCCAGATTCTAAAAGAAAGCTATCCATTTTGGCATACCAAGCCCGAGGAGCTTGCTTGAGGCCATAAAGGGATTTCTTAAGTCGACAAACGAGGCTGGAGTCTGTTTGTATGAAGCCAATGGGTTGTTCCATATAGATTTCTTCCTGCAAGTCCCCATGCAAGAAGGCAGATTTAACATCCATTTGATGGACTTCCCATTTTAAAGAGGCAGCAAGGGAAAGAACAAGGCGGATAGAGTTCATTTTGGCAACTGGAGAGAAGGTTTCAGTGTAGTCAATGCCTTCAACCTGTGAAAAGCCCTTAGCAACTAGACGAGCTTTATGTTTATCAACTTTCCCATCTGGTCCATACTTGGTTCTGTAAACCCATTTGCATCTAACAAGTTTGCGTCCCTTTGGTAGAGGAACAAGATCCCATGTATCATTTGTCATCAATGAATGATATTCTTCATTCATAGCTGCTTCCCAATGTGGATGGCCTGAAGCTTCTGCAAAAGTGTCAGGATCATGATTTACTGGAGCTTGAGCCAGTAAAGAAGAGGCTCTTTCAAACTGAGAACGTGTACGTCGCTGATCTGTAGGATCACCGGCAAGATCACCTGCTGCATCCCGAGAAGGTGGGGGAGGATTATCATCCTCGCTTTCATCATCAGAAGAAGAAATGTTTTCAAAGATAGAAGAGATAGGAAGAGGTGGCACATCCGCCGGACTAGGCTCGCAGGCCGATTTATTTTCATCAAATTTTACATCTCTTCTAATGATAACATTTTTGGACTTAAATGGAATAAGTCTATAACCTTTTACATCTTCAGAATATCCAACAAAAGTACATTTCTCACTCTTAGGTTCTAAAGCTTTATGCTTTTCATCTGGAATATGGGCCCATGCTTCACTTCCAAACACACGAAAGTGACTTACATCTGGTTTAATGGAACTCCAAGCTTCTTCTGGAGTGATATTCTCTAGAACCTTAGTAGGAGTGCGATTGATTATATAATTTGCACAATTAATTGCTTCGGCCCAAAAACTAAGACTGAGTCCTTTAGATTGCAGCATACAATTAGCCATTTCCTTTAAGGTGCGATTTTTCCTTTCAGCTACACCATTTTGTTGTGGAGTGTATGGAACAGTATGTTGCATTTGAATTCCATTTTCGGTGCAAAAGTTGATGAATGCGTTTTTAACATATTCTCCACCATTATCAGTTCTTAGCTTAAGAATTTGATGTCCAGATTGTTTTTCAACAAATGCTTTGAAGGCCAAAAAAGTGCTAAATACTTCGCTCTTGAGTTTTAAGAAGTATACCCAAGTGCGTCTAGAGAAATCATCAATGAAAGTTAAGAAGTACTTGCAGCCAGAGAATGAAGCAACAGGAAGAGGACCACATAAATCACTGTGCACAAGCTGTAAAGGGGCTGAGGCGTGCCAAGAGGCACGTTTGTCAAAACTGTCCCGATGATGTTTTCCGAGTACACATCCGGAACAAACACCATCTTTGCAAGATACCATAGGAAGACCTGTCACCATATTTTCTTTACATAGATGCTGAAGGGAGCGATAGTTTAAGTGACCAAACCGCTCATGCCAAAGTTTGCTCACTTCATCATTATGAGCAACAAATACTGAGGGAAGATGGGATGACCCAAAGTTGTGAAACTTATACAACCTTTTGGAATCATCAGCAAGACCAGTAGCTAGAATCTGTTTAGGATCTTTTAGATCCTTGATTACAACATCATGAGGTGAAAATTCAACAATTTTACCTTCACCTGAATGAGTTATCTGATAGACAGATAGAAGGTTGCAGGATAAGTTTGGAACACATAATACATCATTGAACTGACCATTGTCTAGATGAACAGTTCCAGTCCCTACAACATTAAGAGATCTATCATCACCAACATATATATTTTTGGTGTTACAATCATTTAAAGAAGAAAACATGGCTTGGTTTTTGGCCATGTGACAAGAGGCTCCAGAATCAATGAGCCACTCATGAGAATGAGAAGAAGAAGAAGATACATTTAATGCATAACCAGACTGAGATGATTGACGATGACATGCAGAAAGTGCCGTTCCGGAAGTTGAAGTTGAAGTAGGCTCCAGATGGATGTTATGTTTCTTCATTGCGGCTTCCAAGGCTTCCATCTTCTTAAAGCATTTAGATTCTAAGTGGCCATCTCGATTACAAAAGTTACAATGTCTGTCAGTCCTCTTCCATTTGTTTTTATTGGTCTTGTCATTTTGCTGAAATGATCTTTCATCTTGAGGCTGAGTTGGTTTAGGACCATTCCTTTGAGGATAAGACTTCTTAGGATTCTTTGAATTTGGTTGCTGCTGGGCGGCTAACGCTTTCGAGGAAGAGTTTCCAAGATTAAGAAGACCAAGGTGTAAGAGTTTTTCTTGTTCTCTTATTAAGGAATCACAAAAGGAGTCAAAGGAAGGGGTTTGTAGTCTTTGCCTTGACAAATGAAAGCTTCCCTTGTAGAATGGAAAGTGGAAACAAATACAGAGTAGGCTGGTCCCAACTTAGTAAGGATGGAATAAATAAGGTTACCATCTTCTTTCTTAACTTTAACACCTTCCAAGAGATATCTAAGGGTCTTGAATTTGGACAAGAAATCTTCAATGCAAGAAAAATTATTAGGATCCAAAGTAAGCAACTCATTCTCAAGTTGATGGGCTCTAATTTCATTTTTAATCCCAAAAACTTTAGCAAGTTTTTCTAATGCTTCATGAGGAGTTTCAATTTCTGCAATGTGGAATCTAAGATCAGGAGAAACAGACATTCCTATCAAACCACGTGCTTGATCTTGTCTATTTTCCCATTTTTCGGCCTTGTCTTCATCTTTGGGTTTCTTCTCTTGGTCTGTGGCTATTCTGAAGAGACCTTTACTTCTAAGTAAATCTCCCATGTAGGCTACCCATTGGAAGTAGTTAGTGCTGTCAAGAATGACTTGGCATGGACTTTCCATTTTTGAAAAAAACCTGAAGCTGAAGATGCTGAAAGTAAGTGGTCCAATGGATAGATCTCGAAAAAATAGGCGGTTTTAAAAAAAACGGCTCTGAAAAAGGCTTCCGGATGAAGAAGTTATGGCTTTTTGAAAAAAAATTGTTGACGTTGCCGGCAAAGTGCGCGAATGTGCGGGAATGAAAAAATCCGCCCCCACAAAATGGAGACTTGAACCCAAGACCTCTACTCTCTTAAAAAGTCTTTGAACCAATTGATCTATACAAAATATTTGAGAGAGAGAGAGAGAGAGAGAGAGGGGGGGGGGCCTCGATTTGCGTGCTTGCCTTGGGAAGGCTCTTTTCCCCTACAAAACACAAAACACAAAACCCAACACGAATATGCAAAGAAAAACGAACCTTACGGCTCAAAGTTAGCTTTAGCCAAAAAACTAGAATTTTTTAAAAAAAAAATCTCAAAGTTAGCTTTTAACCGAAAAACTAAATATTTTTCTCAATGTTTCTGATTTTCCAAGATCACACTAAGGTGCAGGGAAAAGAGCATACGCATGAGAAAAATCCTTTCTTTCTGTTTCTGATTTGCCCAGATCGCACAGAGTCGCAGGGCAAAGAGCATACGCAGAAATGAAAGGTATAGATCCGGGAAAAAAAAGGCTAAATAAACCGAAACCGAAATAAGCAGAGAGAAAATGACAGTAAACTGCAAAAAAAAACACTGTATACCTCCCGATCTGAAAAATGACGCAGCTAGGGCTACCAGAAACCTTTTCGCGTGAAACGAAAGGGGTTCCTCACTGAAACAGATGCTCCGAACGCAACAGAGCAGTTCTCTCGGCCCGAAAGCAGTCAGAAACAGCAGATCTAGGAAACGACAGCCGCATGCAGTTCTACCGGCTTCAGATTTGGATCACCAACGGACGCGGCCCTCAAATAGCTCTGATACCATGTAGGAATTTACAGGGTAAGTTCCTCAGAAAGAATACCAAAAGGACACCGCTCACAACCAGATCTCAAATCAATACACCAGTATTTTTGACGTGGTTAAAACCCTCAGAGTGCAAGGAGGGAAACAGTCCACGACCTGTCCCAACGTGGGTACAGACAATTTATTAATCAAAGAATGAAAATTTACATAAGCTTCTCTCATGCACGGATTACCCGAACAATGACCCTCCATGCGCTTTAAATAGAACTCATGGACCAATCGGGTGTCAAGCCACGGATCAAGTGTCGGTAATACCGAGGTGAGAGTGAACCGTCGGATCACTACATATCGTGACCGTCGGATTGTAAGTTACAAAATGTACAACGGTAAAGAAACACACTTTACCTAACTCTAACCTAACTCTATGCTAGACCAAGTTGAACTTAACTATATCCTATGTGTCGGAATATCCTAACAGTTTTTGGCAAAGAAATATGAAGCCTTTGACAAGTTCAGAAAATCCAAGGCGTTGGTGGAGAAACAAAGTGATCAACAAGATAAAGTGTTGAGATTAGGAAGAGGAGATGAATAGGATTCAAATGATTTTCATTATTTTTGCAAGTAGCATAGGATCAATAGAGTGACAATTCATGATAAGGTGCACTCCTTAGCAAATTGGTTTAGTAAATAAGTAAAACAATACTATTATTAGTATGGCTAGAAACATGTTGAAATCATAACATTTGTTAAATGATCTTTGGCGAGAAGCAACGGCTTACTATATTTATGTTTTGAATAGATCTCCCACTACAAGTGTGAAGAACAAAGTCCCATAAGAAACATGGACATATGTGAGCCACAATGTAGCACATTTAAGAGTGTTTGGTTTTGTAGCATATGCTCATGTGCATCATTATTAGGTTCATTTATAAGTCCAAGGAATATAAATCATATACCTAGTTACAATGGAGGCAATCATTAAGGGAATTTTTAGGTAAAAAATGAGTCTCAAACCAAACAATGTACTAAAAAAATTAACTTTCAAAGAACCAATAGGATTCAATATGATGATGTCATCCCTAGGGGAGAATATTTCAAAGGGAAAAGAAGAAAACTATTTTTTTAATTGTATTTTCAGCATATCTCCTTATAGGTTTACTCAAATGCCAAGTGTAGACACCTGTTGGATGTGGAATTAAATTCCACATCCAACAAGTACCCACTCTGCATACTTCTAAGCAGGCTTACATAAAAAAAAAAATGAAAATACATGAAAAAATATGTTTCAACATGTTTTTTTCATGTATTCTCATTATTTTTGCTAATATGAGCCTAATTAGAAGTACACAGAGTGGGTACTCGTCGGATGTGGAATTTAGTTCTACATCCAATGAGTTTCTACACATGGCATTTTAGTAAAACTATGAGGAGATAGCTTGAAAATACAATAAATAAAGTAGTTTCCTTTCCTTTTCTTTGAAAATTAATCACTCTTATTTTATTATTTTAACTATTATTTTATTATTTTATTTATGTGTAGGAATTTACAGGGTAAGTTCCTTAGATAGAACACCAAAGGACACCGCTCACAAACAGATCATAGATCAATACACTAGTATTCTTGACGTGGTTAAAACCCTCAAAGAGGGAAACAGTCCACGACCTGACCCAACACAGTCACTTTATGCAATTTATTAATGAAAAAGAAAGAAAAATTACATAAGCTTCTCTCATGAACGGTCACTTAACAAATGACCCTCCATGCTCTTTAAATAGATACCATGGACCAATCGGGTGTTAAGCCACGGATCAAGTGTCAGTAATACCGAGGAGATAATGAACCATTGGATTACTTCATGTCTAGAACATATTGTGACTGTCAGATTGTAAGTTACAAAAAGTACATACTAAAGAAACACACTTTACCTAACTATACACTAGACCAAGTTGTACTTAATTATTTCCTATGTGTCGGAATATCCTAACATCCCAACATGGGATAAGATTGAAGGATGTACAAAGATGACACAATAGGAGAAGGAAGGAGGCGTTAGAGCCTATCCCCCCTTAGTGACAACTTCTTGAACTCCAACCATAAATCGAAATTTAGTAAACTTCACCTCTGTGAGAGCCTTTGTAAAGATGTCTGCAACTTGATCATCGATTGAACAATATTGTACTTCACGAACATGGTCATGAATGAGCTTTCTGATGAAGTGCATGTGTAGTTCAATGTGTTTTCTACATTGATGTTGGACTGGATCTTTACATAGTTGAATGGCACTTTGATTATCACACCAAAGTGTAATTGGATGTTGTTGTTGAAAACCAAACTCTGACAGGATCTGACGAAGCCATATGGCTTCCTTACTAGCTTCAACGGTGCCACGATACTCTACTTCTGTTGAAGAAAGAGAAATGGAACTTTGTTTCTTGCAAGCCCATGTAATAGGTGCAGAAAAAAGAGTGAAGACATAACCTGCAGTAGACTTCCGATCATCAGAGTCACCAACCCAATCAGAATCACTGAAACCAACCAATAGAGGAGATGCTTTTGTATTGTAATGAATCCCAAACTGAACTGTACCTCAAACATAACGAAGTATTCTTTTAACTGCTTTCCAATGACTTTCATGTGGGTTTTTTATAAACTGAAAAACAAGGCCAATAGTAAAGGAAATGTCAGGATGAGTATGGGTCAGATAAAAAAGTTTCCAACAAGCTGACGGTATAAGGTAGCACCAAATTCAGGGGAAGTAGAAGTGATGAAACTTTGGCTCCAGACTGAAAGGGAGAAGGGGTTGGCTTATAGTCTTCCATTTGAAAGAGGCATAGAAGATCACAAGCATACTTGGACAGGGAAAGGGAAATATCTTCTTTGGATTGCAAGACTTGAAGACCAAGAAAATAATGCAAGTGTCCTAATTCTGTCATTTCAAACTTATTTTTAAGGCTAGACTTCACATGGTTTATAAGGTTGGGATCACTACTAGTAAGGATAAGATCATCAACATAAAGAACAAGAATGATAATAGACTTACCCACTTTCTTGGTGTAGACAGTATTGTCATAATGACACCTAGAAAAGCCAGTGTCTAAAAGAAAGCTATCCATTTTGGCATACCAAGCCCGAGGGGCTTGCTTGAGATCATAAAGGGATTTATTAAGCCAACATACAAGGTTGGAGTCTATGTCTATAAAGCTAGGAGGTTTTTCCATATATATTTCTTCATGCAAGTCCCCATGCAAGAAGGTGGATTTAACATCCATCTAATGGACTTCCCATTTGAAAGAGGCAGCAAGGGAAAGAACAAGGTGGATAGAGTTCATTTTGGCAACAGGGGAGAAGGTTTTAGTATAGTCAATGCCTTCAACTTGTGAAAACCCCTTAGCAACAAGACGAGCTTTATGTTTATCAACTTTTCCATCTAGTCCAAACTTGGTTCTATAAACCCATTTGCATCTAACAAGTTTTCATCCCTTTGGAAGAGGAAGAAGGTCCCATGTAATGAACGATATTCTTGATTCATAGCTGCGTCCCAATATGGATGGCCTGAAGCTTTTTCAAAGGTGGCAGTATCATAATTCGCTGAAGCTTGAGCTAATAAAGAAGAGCCTCTATCGAACTATGAACGTGTACGACGTTGATCTATAGGATCAACTGTGAGAGCACCTGTGCATCTCAAGTAGCACAGACCCATTTTGGAAGATGAGGAGGTGAAGGAGGATCTCGAGAAGGTGGGGGAGGATTGTCATCCTCACTGTCATCATCTGAAGAAGGAATATTTTCAAAAGTAGAAGGGATAGAGAGAGGTGGCACATCCGTCGAACTAGGCTCATAGGCCGATATATTTTCAGCAAATTTTACATCTCTTCTAATGATAACATTTTTGGATTTAGGTTGAAGAAGTCTATATCCTTTGACATCTTCAGAATATCCAACAAAAATACATTTTTCACTCTTAGGTTCTAAGGCTTTATGTTTCTCATCTAGAAAATGGGCCCATGCTTCACTTCCAAAAACACGAAAGTGACTTGCATCTGGTTTAATTGAGCTCCATGCTTCTTCTAGAGTGATATTCTTTAAAACCTCAATAGGAGTGTGATTTACTTTGTAATTTTCACAGTTAATTGCTTCTGCCCAAAAATTAGGAATTTGCAGGATAAGTTCCTTAGATAGAACACCAAAGGACACCATTCACAAATAGATCATAGATCAATACACTAGTACTCTTGACTTGGTTAAAATCCTCAAAGAGGGAAACAGTCCATGACCTGAGCCAACACAGCCACTTTAGGCAATTTAGTAATGTAAAAGAAAGAAAATTTACATAAGCTTCTCTCATGAACGGTCACCTAACAAATGACCCTCCATGCTCTTTAAATAGAGATCATGAACCAAACGAGTGTTAAGCCATGTATCAAGTGTCGGTAATATCGAGGAGAGAATGAACCATCAGATCACTTCATGTCTAGAACATGTCGTGACCATCAGATTGTAAGTTACAAAAAGTACATACTAAAGAAACACACTTTACCTAACTATACACTAGACAAAGTTATACTTAATTATTTCATATGTCTTAGAATATCCTAACATTAGGAAGCTCATTTATACCTCGAAATTATCCTAATAAGTTAGTAGCGATGTTGAATTGAAAGAAGATGAAGCGTGGGATAGGATCATAGAAAATACTATAAGCACTGAAGAAGCAACATCTCAAGAAAAAGATGATGCAGAGTTGTAAATTACATAATATGACCACCAAGGTTCACAAACTTAATCATTAGTCAAATATAATACAACAAGTTCTCCAATAAGTCTTGTTCAAGGTGATTCATCTAGTCCAACGACCTAATATTTTCCTAATTTTCAATTAAATAATTGATCTGATCCTACAACTATTTCCCTAAAGTCTAGAAAGACTAGAAGTTTAATAGAACTCTTTTAAGATCTAAATGTGTTTTCACATTTTCAATTGTTTACTTTTCAAACCACATAATTTGAATAAGAAATTAAATAGTGGAATTGGGTCAAAGTGATGGATGAAAAAATGGATTCCATAGAGAAGAATGATACCTTTAGTGGAATTATGAGAAGGTAACTATTGTATTATTATAAACAGAGTTTATAAAAATACATTTAATGTGAAAAAAGAAGCTAAAAAGTACAAGGGAAAATTGGCCGGAAACTATTTTGAACAATGATATAGATCCAATTATAGTAATACCTTTACACTAATTGCAAATTTAGACACAATTAGAGATTTCCAAGTCATAGCAACTCAAAACATGTTGAAAGTTTATCAAATTGATGTAAATTCAACATTCCTAAATAGTATTTTATAAGAATTCTATGTAGATCAGCCACCATGATATGTGATTAAAGGACATGAGGATAAAGTGTATTGATTAAAGAATTTTTTGAATGGGATTAAGCAAACTTCCACATTATGGTATAGCAATATTGATTCATATCTAATCATAATGAGTTTAACAGAAGTAGAAGTGAACCTACACTGTATACAAAGGTGAATAAACAAGGTCAAATATTGACTTTTTTTTTAAATGTTGATGATATGATCTTCACAAAAAATATATCAATATACAAGTTTAAATCAACCATGAAACAAGAATTTGAAATGATTGATTTGGAGGTAATGTGATATTTCCTTGTTATTAAAGTCCTCTAATCAACTTTAGAAATAATTTTGTTTAAAAAAAACATGTTATGGATCCACTGAAGAGGTTCATGACTATGAACTGTAAACCAACACCAACTCTAATTATAATGTGGAAAAATTCCAGTGAAGAGGATAATGAATCTAATGTAGATCGAACTCTATTTAAGAGATTGGTTAGTGGCCTCAAGTAACTCACTACCACGAGGCTATTGCATACTATCAGTTTGATTTTAAAGTTCATGGAGTCTCCAAACACTACAAGGAAAATACCTTCTAGCAGAGGTTTTTACAGAAGCCCCTACAAAAATAGCCGAAATATCTGTTTGTAGCGAAGGTCACTAGTAGAGGTGGGCAGGCGGATATTTTAGAGGATTTTTTTTAATAGTGCATATAAAATATTCAAACGCACTGGTGTTTTACTATCCATACAAGCACTAGTGCTGCAAATAACATGGTGCACCATCGAAAATTTATTTTTATAAAATAAAAAAACATGGTGTGCTACATAACATAATGCATTGGTGCTTGAATAGTCGATAGCATCGGTGCCCTTCACATGGTAAAACATCCTGATGCATACCAGTAAAGAGCACCGCTATAATTTTAGAGAAATGCGGTGCTATTTTCCAGTGAAGCCCCGATGTGGTACACTTAACAAAATGGCCTCAAACAACTTCTAAAGAGAACTGCTAGGTGATTTTTAAATTCTAAAAAATGGCCATGCTATAGTACCTGTAGCGAAACGCCCCAAGGTGTCTCAAGAAAAGCACCGTGATATTTTTTAATTAAAAAAAATGTTGCTTTTGGATATATCCCACACCGCTGTGTTTGGAAAATGCACCGAAGGAGGGTTAAATAAAAAAAACCCTCCTAGCCATAATTTTCATTTTTACAATCTATAGTGCAGGAGAGTTCTGAAGCACTAGTGCCACTCTTCCCAACGATGGTTAATATAGTCAACCTAAGTCACCATGGTAAAATAGGCCAACCATAGCTATACTTTATCAATATGGACAATTATAATCTATCATAGAAAACTATGGTAAACCATTGTCGAAGTGGTCAACCCATATTCACCCATGGTTAACTTCATCATGCCAAGTTCACCCATGGTTAAACCATGCTCATTCATAGTAAGGGTTTACAAATATTTAATAATATTAATATTAATATCGTTTCAAACACATTTACTAATATTGATGGGGTTCAATAAGCTTTTATGTTTTTAAATTTAAAATTGTTTATTAATCTTAATATTAAAATTATTTATTAATATAAATATTGTTTACAAAAACTTAATCTTAAAGTTTATTAATTAATAGGATTAACAATAAAATTAATAAGGTTTTAAAGAGTTTAATAAGAAGATTTATAATAACATTTATTAATAAGGTTTTATTAGTATTGAATTATATTTAATAAGGTGTCATGATAATATTTATATTTAATGGTATTTAGAGTTTAATTAACATTTAATTTTTAATATGGTTAATAAAACTATTTATATTCCCTAGATGGGGTGATGATCAAGACAAAGGTGGAGGTGGTGGGAAGGGGGGTGGGGTGCAGGTTTCCACCACCCCACCTAGCTAATGAGTTAGGGAATGTGGTAATGTGCCCTCAACGAGTATAAATTATGGTGTGTGTGGCTTTGGTGATCCCTGTGGCAGTTATGGTGAAGGGACGATGATGTTCAGATGGTGCGTTGGTCGAGAGGTTTAAGCATGTGGAGAGGGAATCACTCATAATGATGTTGGTACCATTAAATCCTCGAATAACTATATAGGATTCAGTCATGGGAGGAGGGAATTGACAGTAGGAACCTAGTTTCAATGCTATAGAGGAGGCAAGAAATTTTTTTATTGGGCCCAAAGCAACCATGAAAGATATGTTTCCTTAGTGACAATGCATTCCTAGTTGCATGTTTACCATAGAGGAGATAACACAGGTCTTCAAGAGTGGCATATCCTAGTGGACATAGGTAATTATGTTGGGCACTCCATTATTAGAATTTTTATGCTAATTTGGTTGAATTGTAGATATTTTGGTTTAAAACTTGTGCTAGGGCAATTATAATGGTTGTTTTTATCTTACTTCTAGCATTTAAAGTGGTAATTCTCCTTTATTATTTTAGATGCTTGTTATTGTTTATTTTGGCAATGATTTTTGCTTGTAGATATATCTTTTTCTTTCTGTTACTGACCCTATGAGTGTTATTTGTCTCTGTTTGAGGTATAGCTATTAGATGGTCTCTTTGGTGGGTTGTGTAGAATCCTTGCATTGGGTTTTGGGTTGCTAGAAGGAGTTTGGGGACTGTTATCTCTTTTCCAGTTTGTGTTCCATGTTTTCTATCTATGGACCAAGGCTCTCTTCTATTTGGTGATTGTTTCCTAGTTCCTGGGCGACTTTTTTGTTTAGAAGGTGGTCAGTTAGAGCCTTGGTAGTGGTAGGAGTCTTGATGGGTGAATGACTTTGGCTCTATTTCTAGTTTCTTCCTTCCTTCTCAATCTACGAGGTTGTTGGCATTATGATTCAAGTGTTGTCCTTGATGGCAACTCACTCAGAGGTTAGTACAGGTGCTCAGAGGTTGGTACAAGTGATGGCAACTTAATCAGAGGACAGATCTTAGTACAACATGGCAAGAAAGTTCATACACGCAGGTTCGTTAAGCCCAAGTCGCGTGTACACGCAGGTTGGCTTCAGAAAAAGCGCGTGTATGTGGTAAAGTACCTTTGGTCCATGGCGGTTAGTCCTTGGAAGTTGTGCCTATGGTTTCGGACCATTGTGTCTCGACGGGCGTGTCGATCCCTAGTTTTGAAGTTGATGGTATTGTGTTACTATGGTTTTGGCTCTTGGTATTATGAAGGACCTAAGGCTATATAAGGAGAAGATCATTAGGCCAAAATATGTGAGTATGAGTGATGAAGATCTGAGGAAGTGTGAGATCCAAGTGCTGGTTATGGGTTGGTGATCTGAACCAAGGTTTCACTCATGTGGAGGATGATGAATGATGGAACGAGATCTCAAGGGTTGGAATGATTATCTTCATATGGTTTGACTCTGGATAGACTAGATCTACTGACGCATGTTTATTATCATGATCTGGGTATGTTTTGATGTCTGATATAGCTACAGAGTTTTAAGGTTGAATTTACAGATCTGTACGCGGGTTGGTTCTGGTAAAAGAGCGTATACACGCAGGTTGGGTTCATCCAAGTAGCGTATACAATGTGAAGTATGATATTTGAATATGGAGTTGGATCTGGTTATTGCTAGGTTATCTGGTTGTTGTTGACAGGGTTACAGTGATTCAGAATTGGGTGTTTCAGTGATTGATGATGCAGGTTGTACTACAATGATGATTGTCTTATGGATCCAGTATGAAAATGTATGAAACGTGGTCCCGGGTAGATCGTAGGCCGGCACCTACGTACTGGTAATCATATCAGCCAGTACAAGAGCCAGGGGGTTGTAGCTCCCTTCCACTAGCAGCTGGAAAACGAGTAAAGAAGCATTTTGTAGGTAGGCACCTACGTACTAGTAAATGGATCGGCTAGTACAAAAGCTAAGAGGGTTGTAGCCCTCTGCAGGTTGTAGCCTGCGTGCTGGTAAAGGACTGCACCAGTACATTGTAAAAGAAGTTTCTCATTAAAGAAGAAAGAGACAAATTGCAGCAGGTGGTTTTCACCCACATTGGGTTTCCACCTTATATCATGGTGTTCATGTGTGTGATGATCTGTTCTGTTATACTGCACCTGTTTACTGTTAATATGCTTAATAATATTATGATGCATTTACTGAAGATAAGATTAACTGAATCATAAGATCTCTGCATATACGCTAGTTGCTTTAGACACAGTCGCGTGTACACGCGGGTTCACTTAACTGAAGTCGCGTATATGTTTCTGAGTATGAAATTGAAAAGTTTTATCTGATATGATAATACTGATTCACCCCCCCTCTCAGTATTATTTCCAACAATTGGTATCAGAGCAGGTCCTTCAGAGAAGCTTGATCGCTTGAAGGAGATTCGTAGAACAATGGGGAAGAAAGCACGTCAGAAGAAGAAGACAGCTCAAAGGAACAATGACAACCTGTTGCTGAGTGGAAGCAAGTATTCAGATCCTGAAGCACCTCAGATTGAAGATGGACAAGCAAATGAAGCATCAGATCAAATCATAGATGAACAAGATCTACCTAGCAAAAGGGAGAATGCCCTCAAGGAAGAAATCATCAGATTAGAAGATCAGTTGGAATGTGCCTCCAGAATTCGAGAAATGCTGCTAGCACTGAATAAAGAGCAAGAAAACGAGATCCTCAAACTAAGGCATCAGTTGGATGAAGGAAGGAAAGCTGAAGAGACCTTGAAGAAGCAATGTCTTGAAAAGGAAGAACAACATCAAGTGGAGGTAAATATCTTGAAAAGCAAATTAGAAGAAAAGGATAAGCTTTTACGATTTCAAGATAGCTCTAAAGTCTTGGATGATATTCTTAGTAGTCAAAGATCTCCTGCTATCAAGACTGGTCTTGGTTTTCATGAATATGTTGAAGGTGAATCTAGTTCACAAGGTGAGGCAAGAAACTCTAATGAGAAATCTGAAATGCCCAACAAGGAACAACCAAGGAAAGAAATTCCTCAAGGAAGATTCTCTACTCCTAACTATGGACGTGATAGACGATTATTTCCTCCACTGAATAATGTTGAATGTTATGTATGTCATAATCTTGGACATGTTGCAGCCATATGTAGAAGAAGAAGGTTTCAAGACCATCATGCAGAAAGATCACCACATTCAAGGTACTTTAATGGATATTGCTTTTCTTGCAATATGTTTGGACAGAAAGCTGCTGATTGCTACAGAAGGAATATGAAACATGTAAGATGCTATGCATGTAACAAGTTTGGACATAAAGCAAGAGATTGCAGGAACAAAGCTCATGATAAGAAGAAATCATCAACATGCTTGAAGATATGGAAGAAGAAGGAAGTTCAGTCAGAAAAATATGGCACAGCACAGGGTACTCAGCACAGCACAGACATAACAGACTCAGGGGGAGCTGAAGGTGTAAAACTTCAGTGTTCTAATTATCATACGCAAGTTTCATGAAGGAAAGACGCGTATATACGCGAGTTTCACACTGCAAAGTCGCGTATATGTCAGTTTGTGAAAAAGCAGTGGGGACAGACTCAAAAAAAAGGGGGTCTGATATAATCCAGTCCAGTATATGCTCTATTGGTTAACAGTTACAGTCTGCTGAGGATGTCTGGAAATGTCTTGATACTTATGGCACAAGCTCAGGGGGAGCATATACTTCAAATAATGCATTGTTGGCATTATGGTTAGAAGTTGTTGATAAAGTCTATGAAGCTAAATGATACATCTTACTGTTTAGGAATGGTATTGCAGGCTGATGCTTATGGTACAGATCATGATGCTGCTGGTGGCTTTCATAAGTCTTGGTCTAGATATTTCATCACTATGTCATGTATCTCTTTTATGATGTCAAGGTCATGTAACGGCCTATGTTGGTTTCCCCACTATGCCTGGGATGAATGATGAAATGTTCATGTATTATCATGTATCTCCACATGGTTAGGTGGATGAGTCAATATTGGTATATCCCCACTAGGTTGGGTGATGAATGTATGTTGAGTCTTTTGGTGATAGGAAGGTCTTCTATGATGTATAAGTATTTGTTCTTCTTGAAGAACATCTTTTGCAGATCTTGCCTACAGTCAAGGGGAGCATGAACAGCACAATTCAGCAAGAGCAGGATGGATAGATTGGTACACTTTGGCATACACAAAGGGGGAGCACATTTGGAGATTTCAGCAGGTACTCAGGGGGAGTATGGACAGCAGAAGGTATACCAAAGAAGAGAATATCTTGGTCCACCCTTTGCCCTTGATGTCAAAGGGGGAGAGTGACTTGGTGTGGTGGTTGCCATCAAGTCCAAAGGGGGAGATTGTTGGCATTATGATTCAAGTGTTGTCCTTGATGGAAACTCACTCAGAGGTTAGTACAGGTGCTCAGAGGTTGGTACAAGTGATGGCAACTTAATCAGAGGACAAATCTTAGTACAGCATGGCAAGAAAGTTCATACACGCAGGTTCGTTAAGCCCAAGTCGCGTGTACACGCAGGTTGGCTTCAGAAAAAGCGCGTGTATGTGGTAAAGTACCTTTGGTCCATGGCGGTTAGTCCTTGGAAGTTGTGCCTATGGTTTCGGACCATTGTGTCTCGACGGGCGTGTCGATCCCTAGTTTTGAAGTTGATGGTATTGTGTTACTATGGTTTTGGCTCTTGGTATTATGAAGGACCTAAGGCTATATAAGGAGAAGATCATTAGGCCAAAATATGTGAGTATGAGTGATGAAGATCTGAGGAAGTGTGAGATCCAAGTGCTGGTTATGGGTTGGTGATCTGAACCAAGGTTTCACTCATGTGGAGGATGATGAATGATGGAACGAGATCTCAAGGGTTGGAATGATTATCTTCATATGGTTTGACTCTGGATAGACTAGATCTACTGACGCATGTTTATTATTATGATCTGGGTATGTTTTGATGTCTGATATAGCTACAGAGTTTTAAGGTTGAATTTACAGATCTGTACGCGGGTTGGTTCTGGTAAAAGAGCGTATACACGCAGGTTGGGTTCATCCAAGTAGCGTATACAATGTGAAGTATGATATTTGAATATGGAGTTGGATCTGGTTATTGCTAGGTTATCTGGTTGTTGTTGACAGGGTTACAGTGATTCAGAATTGGGTGTTTCAGTGATTGATGATGCAGGTTGTACTACAATGATGATTGTCTTATGGATCCAGTATGAAAATGTATGAAACGTGGTCCCGGGTAGATCGTAGGCCGGCACCTACGTACTGGTAATCATATCAGCCAGTACAAGAGCCAGGGGGTTGTAGCTCCCTTCCACTAGCAGCTGGAAAACGAGTAAAGAAGCATTTTGTAGGTAGGCACCTACGTACTAGTAAATGGATCGACTAGTACAAAAGCTAAGAGGGTTGTAGCCCTCTGCAGGTTGTAGCCTGCGTGCTGGTAAAGGACTGCACCAGTACATTGTAAAAGAAGTTTCTCATTAAAGAAGAAAGAGACAAATTGCAGCAGGTGGTTTTCACCCACATTGGGTTTCCACCTTATATCATGGTGTTCATGTGTGTGATGATCTGTTCTGTTATACTGCACCTGTTTACTGTTAATATGCTTAATAATATTATGATGCATTTACTGAAGATAAGATTAACTGAATCATAAGATCTCTGCATATACGCTAGTTGCTTTAGACACAGTCGCGTGTACACGCGGGTTCACTTAACTGAAGTCGCGTATATGTTTCTGAGTATGAAATTGAAAAGTTTTATCTGATATGATAATACTGATTCACCCCCCCTCTCAGTATTATTTCCAACAGAGGTTCGCTTCATCTTTATTTTATGGTGGTGCCTTTGTGATTCCTCTGTGTGCATGAGGGCTTCCTTGTTTGTGGCTCGAGTGGTGGCATGAGGTAAGTTGGTGGCTAGAGGTGTGGTTGTAGTCTTCGTATATGTGTTTTGTTGTATTGGAACTTAATATAGTTGGCTCCTATAGTATCCATTTTGGAGTTTTAGGCATTATATATTATGGGCATCCCTGGGTTATATTGGGCCTTTAGTTTGGTGATTGTTTCCCATTACTTGAGCTACTTTTCTATTGGGAAGGTGGTCATTTTGGGGCCTTGGTAGTGGGAGGAGTCTTGGTGGGTGAAGTAGTTTGGATCTGTTTATGATTTCTTCCTTCCTTCTCGTTCTACGGAGTTGGATTCATATTTATTTTATGGTGGTGTCGTTGTGACTCCTCTGTGTATATGGAGGCTTCCTCATTTGCAGTCCACGTGGTGGTGTGAGGTAGGTTGGTGGTTGGAGGTGTGGTTGTGGTCTTTGTGTATGTGTTTTGTTGTATTGGTTCTAATTCCAACTAACACATGTGTTATCCATTTTGGCATTCTAGGCATTATATATTTTAGGCTCCTAGGTTTGCACCTAGTAAGTGGGAAAAAAATATTGTCTTTAGATAGTTGGTTGTCTAGTTCCTCATGCCATTTCAGCGAGCTTGAGTCTGGATATGTGTCACTTCTTATCAAGAGCATATCTACAAGGGAAAAACTCACATGGATTGTTCGATTGAAGGTTTCAGCTTGTTTCCAGGAGCTCACTCTTGCTCCTGTACAAGATGAACTCACTAGTATGGAGGGGGAATCCTCTTCTCATAAAACCTCCCTTTCAGACACATAAGTTTTATTTAAATGGGTAGACTGGATCCTAGATATTGGCCATAAGAGAGCAAGGTTTACCAATATGTGTAAAGAATTGACCTTTATTAGCAGATGGAATTTCTGATGGGGTGAACTCTCTTGGATAATCATGAATCTTGAATGGACATCCTTCAATCCATTGAACACTTGAATAAGAATCTAGGGAATCTTGATAGGAGGTTGGAGAATATTAAGCATCACCTTGGCATCCCCCCAACAACAAGACAAACTTCAACAAACTCGACAACACCCATCTTGACTACAAGAATAGATTTAGAGACCTTGGCTTGATTGTGATATGGTCTTAGTGTGTGATTGCATAGTTCTAGCTTCTTTTGTACAAGGTTAGTTAGGCCATAGTTTTATATATAGTGTGATCATTGTTGTATCTTTCAAGTTTCAATTGGCTCTCTAATCCTTAAGGAGAGTATGTTTCCGGATCTAGTTTAGGCTCCCTTGTGAGAGACCAACCTAGATTTGAAAATCGTTATGTAATTCCCCTTTTTTTCAAATAACAGAATTCATCCCACAAAAAAAAAATTATTGATATTATTATTAATAATAATTTTTTTGAATATGGTTTAATATTTATATTTAACAAGGTTTAAGTTCTATTTAATATTTAATTGGCATCACAATGTGATGAATAAAAACTAACATTGCTTGTGTTGAACACAAAATTCACATCACATTTTGATGAATAAAACTCAATGTTGCAATATGACAAACACATAAAAAATATTACAACATTATGTCATAGTCAAATGTAGTCAAATTTTATAGTCAATGTTTAAATAGTTAACCATACCCAGACTTAGTCAACCATATGTTTACCATAGTCAACAATAGTCAACCTTCTTCACTCGTAGTGGTATTTAATCAACCTTGCTCAACCATATTCAACCATAGTCAACCACAGTTGGCCAAATTCAAACATTATCAACCCCAGTCAACACGTTTTAAAATGTTTAATAATAATAATAATAATATTAATAAGGTTCGTTATTAATAATATTAACATTAAGATTGACTATATTATTATTATTAACTATATTAATAATAATAATATTATTATTAATAATATTCAGCTGATTAGATTAATATTAATGAGATTTTTTAATAATATTGATATTAAATCTTGTGGATAAGGTTTAATATTTATATTTAATAAGATTTACGGTTTATTTAATATTCAACATTGCAGCATGATAAACAAAAATTAAAGTATGGTTGATCATGGTTAACTAAGGTTTACAATAGTTAGCCATAGTTATCCATGTCAATATTGGTCAAGCATAATCAACCATGAGAAATCATGATTAACCTTAGTCGGCCATGAACAAGCAATATCATCTTTGATCAACCATAATCAACATATAGTCAACCATGGTCAACCATTATCGACCTCAGTGGACCATAAGTAAACATGGTCATCTTTGATTAACCATAGTGACCATAGTCAACGATAACCAATCATTATCAACCATAGCTAATGTGGTCAACCATAGCAAATGTGGTCAACCATAGTTATATATGATCACATGGTTTACTATGGTTGATTATGGTTGACTATAGTTAATTATGGTAGCTTGACTCATTAGATACTCCACAAAATTCGAGGTCTTAAATTTCACAGCAGATGACCTACTTTGTGTAACTGTAGAAGTAATGGGCAAGAGAACTTATGGAACTGTGTATAAGGTTTTTTTGGAGGACAAGAATCAAGTTGCAGTGAAGATGTTGAGGGAGTGAATCAAAAAGAGTCAAAGAGGATTCGAGACAAAAGCCAATGCTCTTGGGCAAATCACGCATCCTAATTTGCTTGCTCTAAGAGCTTATTAATGGGGTCCTAAAGATAAAAATATCTTGGTCTTTGACTCCATGCCTAGTGGAAGCCTTACAATATTTCTTCATGCAAGAGGCCCAGAGACACCTTTGATATGGTACACGAGAATGAAAATTTCAATTGGTGTCGAGAGAGGACTTGCTTATCTACACAACAATGAGAACATCGTTCATGGAAATCTCACTTCCAACCACATCCTGCTTGATGCAAACATGAATGCCAAGATTGCATATTTTAACTTGTATAGGTTGATGACAAAACATGAATGCCAAGATTGCATATTTTAACTTGTATAGGTTGATGACAACTACTGTCAATTCCAATGTGATTGCCACATTAGGGGCTCTTAGATACAGGGCTCATGAGCTCACAAAACTAAAGACAGACACCATCAAGACATATTTATACAACTTTGGGATTGTCTTGCTGGAGCTTCTGATTGGCAAGGCACCAGGTGAGCCCATGATTGCAGACAACGGGATGGACCTCCCTGAACGGGTTGCTTCCATTGTGAAAGAAGAGTGGACTAATGAAGTTTCTGATTTGGAATCGATGAAAGAAGCTTCCAATTCTGGAGACGATTTGCTTAATGCTTTGCAATTAGCTATGCATTTTGTGGACTTTATGCCATTTGCAAAGCCAGATATGGATGAGGTTGTGCATCAGCTAGAGAAATCAAACCCAAATTTGATCACTCCTCCATTTCAGCGACACCACAACACTAAATAATAAGACTCATAAATAAGATATCATATAATAACTATACAATATATTACAATAGATTCGTTCTTTGATTTTATTGTTAGGTATGACAGCTTCCCTGTTTTGTTTCTTAAACATATTTGAAATTAAATATTGTTGTTCTCTTTTAAATATATTGTTGACCGTAAATAAAAACTTTGTGGATAAACCAAATAATCTTTCTAAATCTTGAGCGTATCTTTGCACATTTTAGAAACCATTGCTAATAAATAAAAACTGTAGACATATATTAAAACGCCTTCACGAAGTGGCCAGGAAAAGAGGGGCAAGTAAGTAGAAAAGAGGAGCTATCAGCAACGTGTTTTATTAATATTTTAGCGTGCAGGTCGTCTCCCAGTCCCACTACCACGACCGCTATTTTGTCGGGAGAGAGGTGCATCTGCGTTTTTGTCAGTTGTTGCGACGTCGAAAGAGCGGAAAGTGCTCCAGACGCCTCTCTATCCCTCATCCTTCAATCTTCCTCCAAATAACTGTGATGCAGACACTTCGGTTTCTTTCTCACAGTTTGCAGATATTTACATTAAATTCTCCGCCAATGACATATATTTATATTATTAGGGTTCTTGTGCAAAAATTAGAAGTTAAACCTCCATTAATACGGTTATATAATTTGGTAAACTATTCAAAGTAGTTTTTCAAAACGCCCTCAAGCCGTGGATTTCTCCGGGTGTTACTTCCCTAAATTCACTCGATCCTCCTGAAAGACATAATAGTGTGTATATAGCGTCTTTTCAGATTTTACTTTATACTGTGCATCAACAATTCTAGTGTGTGTCTTCGTATGTGCTGAAATACAGATGAATTTAGAGCAGATTTCCTTTTTATCTGTACTCTCTTTTCGGACCATATTCAATGTATTTTCGTGTGGCACAGGTCGGTATGCGAAAGCTTTTTATTAAGTTTTCTGTATGGTTTATGTAAACTTACACAATTGTCCATCATATTTATGATTGTCAAGGTGTCCATGATATTTGTTATGGTTAAGGCGTTTTAAAATTTAATGAGAATACACAATACTTGTTTGATCCGTGAACTTAATTTGAATTCTCCCATTGAGAAGTTTATTTAAAGAAATAATATATTTACTGTTAACTATAATAATAGTTTAATTATAGCTTTTTTTAATTAGTAATATGATAACTTTTTTTCACTGGTTTTCAATTCCAGTTTTATTACATTTCAGTTTTAACTCTTTTTTTTTTTTACTTTTAATTTTGTAATACAATTTTAAATTTCTCTAATTTTTAATTTTTAATTTTGAATTTCTTTAATTTTGTAATAAAAGGATGTTAGCAATGACAAAAGTGATTGCTCTAATCTTAGACCAAAAAAATAAAAGCTAAATATTATTTTCAAACAATTATTTAATTATTAAAATTTACACTAGTTAAAATTTATCCTTCTATTCAAATTATACATATATAAAATTTATTGTTATTTTCAAAACAATTATAACTTATTTTAACTTAAGTTTATACATATATATAATTAATTCACTATTTTTTAGCGCAAAGGTTCAATGTTAAGTTGGATCTCGAATGATAATAATCTTTTTCTTTTAGCCGAAACCTAGGAGCATGATGAATTTAGGGTGTGATAATAATCTTATTCTCATAGTCGAAACTTAGGAGCATGACGAATGTAAGGTTCTCCACATTCATGGATTCATTCTTTGGTCTACTTAGAAGAAGAGATCGTCTCTTCGAGGGGTGGGTTGTATAGCCTATTATATCAAAAATAACATTGCTTCCCGCATGCAGCTTCATAAGGTTGACCCCCTTAATCAATACATTTGGATCGAAATCTCTGACACTAATACCAATAGAATTTTCCTTGCAACTTGTTACTTTGCTCCCATTAACTCTACCTCCTATAAGAAAAACAACCTAGATAAGAATTGTCTTTTCATTAAATTAGAACATGATATCCACAGCTTAAGGAATGAAGGAAACATCGTTGTGCTTGGCGACTTTGATGCTCAGACTGCCACTATCCAAGCCACTATATTAAGTAATAACTCTCACTCTAACCCCTTGTGGCTTGGTGAGGATTATGTTCTAGCTAGTAAATTTCAATGAAACTTCAAAGACACTACCAAGAACCTTTTTCACACTGAGCTACTTAAGATTTGCAATTCCCAAGACCTGATTATCTGTAATGGGATCAATAAGTGGCCTTCCTCTCGTCAGATGACTTGTATTCATGGGCGTGGTAGCAATGTTGTGGACTATGCAATATTTGATACACAAATTCTCCACCGTATAGTTAATTTTGATCTTCTAAATGACCATGAGCCTGACTCTAACCATAAACCTCTCTTCTTAACCCTTAATCTTGATATGTACACCAACCACATGCATAAGGATGGTGAGAGTCAAAGACATTGATTTTGACAAAACTAAATAGTTCTATTCTTAGAAGTTTTAACAAAGGAATTAGCTTTCTTAACATATAATGGCAACATTGATCACATCTACCACAATTTTACTACTATCCTCTCCACTACCATTAACAACTTCCCTAAGGAGTTATCATATAATAAGAGTAATAAGACTTCCAACCCCTGCTATGAAAATGATTGTATATATGTTAGGAAAGCAATTAGAGATGCTCCCAACGAAACTATTAAGGGTGAGAAAATCAAGGTGTACAAAGCTCTTATCAAAAGGAAAAAAAGAGAATATATAAACAAGAGGCAAGATCTTCTCCTTCACCTCTCTAAAGTTGGGCCCAGAAAGTTTTGGAGGAGAATTCTTGCCCATAAATCGAAAGAGAACAATTTGATCCCTTTAAAGGAATGGGATGTCTATCGTAGGAACCTTTATGACTCCCTAGAGACCATGGGAAACATAAAAAACACACCTATAGAGGGAGGTACATTTTTTTGGAAGACGTGGAGTCCGAGATTAAAAAGCTCGCTATTGGGAAAGTTATGGATATTGAAGGATACCAAGATGAAATTCTCAAAATTGGAAGGTCCATCCTCACCTTGTACTCGCACAATCTCCTCAACTTGGTGGTTATACATGGCTTCCCCAAGTTGTGGATGTAAAGCGGAGCCGTATCATTCCTATATTTAAAAGTGGGGTTAAAAACATTCCCTCTAACTATAGGACTATTATGATTAGCCACATTTCAGGAAAGTTGTATGGGCTAATTCTAGAGAAAAATATTAGGGCTTGGCTTGAAACCCATGGTAAAAGAGCATTTGGCCAAGCTTATTTTAGAAGACACCACTCTGCGATTGACCACCTTGTCACTCTTAGGACCATTGCCAAGGATTGTCGTAATAATAAGACTAATCTCTTTTGTTGTTTTATTGACTTTAGAAAATCTTTCGACATTGTTCCTCGAGAGAAGTTATGGCAAAGGCTCGATGAAATAATGGTTCCTCCCAAGTTAAGGTTCGTTGTTATTAGATTATATGAGAATGTTATTGCAAAGCTTAAGACAACCAAGGGTTGGTCTACTAAAATTAAATGCAACATCAATGTTAAACAAGGGTGTCCCCTATCCCGCACCCTTTTTAGCATTTACATTGACAAGCTTGAGGAATGCTTAGAAGTTCCTGGTTGTTAAGGACCCAAGCTTGCTGGTATAGTGATTATTCTTCTCCTTTATGCCGATGATATCATTCTTCTTACTAGGAGACCCGACGAACTCGACAAGGAGCTTAAAACCCTCCATGATTATAGTATCAATATGGGTGTGTCAGTTAATACTAACAGAACTAAAGTTATGATTATTAAATCCAAAAATATCACTTATGACAATTTCATCTATGATAACAATTACTTAGGGAATGTTTCTTCTTGCAAATATTTAGGTATTGGCATTCACCATGAGCTCAATTAGAACTATAGCATTAAGAAAAGGATTTTAGGAGGTTAGAAAGCTTACTATGAGTTTGAAAACAATTGTAAAACAACTGATCTTTGGGTTTGGAGTAAGAAAAAGTTCCTCTTCAAGGCTCTCGTCACCCCTATTATATTTATATGATGGGAGGTGTGGCGTTGTAGTCTATCTAGATATTCTTGGAGAAAGATTGAAATAATCCAAAAACAATTCATAACCTACAACCTCAAGACTAAAGGTAATACTCCCTACCCTATTCTCTTGATTGAGGCTAGCCAAGAGGCTCCCAAAATTTGCTTCTAACTCTCGTCAAAACCACCTTTAGCTTAAGCGAGGGTGGCATAAGGATGCCAAGTCCTTGCTCAACCATTTGGAGATAAGGGAGGAGATCCTCTTAGGGATAAAGGATAATATTAAAAATGTCATTACTTCCAAATTTATGGATAAGTTGTGCAGTGATAAGGAGTTATAAGGGAAAAGAAAGTTAAGATACTATAAGGAGGTAATCAACCCCACACTTGCTAACTAGAATTAACTTTCTGTATTAACAAGTGCTAAGAAGTGAATGAATATTGCAAGGATCAAAACTAATTCTCATGAGCTCCGAAGTGAAACTCAGAGTTAGTCTATTCCCAAGATTCCTTGGGACGAAACAATATGCCTCCTTTGCGATACTAAGAGAGTCGAAGAAGAAAAACACTTTCTATAAGAAAAAGTTTTTCGGCATAAATCACACGATAATACATTTGTTGACGTGTTTTGAACCAACGAGTGTGGTTCATCGCCATGACAAGTTGTCTTGACGATGAACCACACTCGTTGGTTCGAAACACGTCGAAAAATGTATTATCATGTGATTTACGCCGAAAAACTCTTTCTTATAAACTCAATATGGATCACAGAAGCCTCAATTCAACAAAAGAAACACTTTCTCTTGGATTGTCTAGCCATTACTCACATTCGTTCTCATTTCCATAACATTTGCCTCACTACCAACCTCCTTGACTTGCTCAATGAAGAAAACTGTAGTGACCTCATAATGCTTATTTCCCTCCCTTTTTATCAAAGCAATAAAAACTTAAATAATCTCAATTAACCACTTCTTTCAATTAACCACTTCCTTCTTAAAGCCCAATAAACCATATTGATCTTAGTAGCTAATCATCATATATTTATATAAATTTATTATACTTATTTTAACTGAACTTAATTTTATTTAAAATAAAATTAAAATCTTAAAAAAATAATTGATTATATTTTATAATATTTAAGAAATTGAATGTTTTGAAAGGATTAATAGTTTTTTCATAAATATTATATATTTATTTATTTAAAAAATATCATAACTTTACTTAGCCTTGAATGTTTTTTGGTTTTTTAATAAAAAAATATTGTATTTTATTTTAAAAATCATAATTTTAAATTAAAATTTTATAAAATTACTCTATATAGTTAATTTCTTTTGTTTATATAATTAATAAATTGATATTAATTTATATGTTTTTGCATTCATTTGATTACATTACTGTCAGAAATTTATTTATTATCATTGCCGTCTGAACGAGATTCAGCGAGTTATTTCTACATTGAGGACTTGGTACCGACATTTCCCTATGTTACGTGTGAAGCCAAACTCAACACTGTGCGAATGAAGGCACTAACTCTGATAGTCCGCTATCCAGCCATCATCGGCACACCTACACCAAACCTACCACATCGTCTACCACATCGTCCTCCTTTAGTCTCTATAAATTTGTAATTCGTCTTCCTTTAATCTCTATAAATTTATAATTTCTCTGACCAGTGATTGCAAGCCCATGCCTCTCTGTGTGGGCCTGCTCTGTGTGTAATATCTGGGTTTAATCTGAGTTTAATATGAAGTTATGTTTTCTCTGCTATCAATTTATGCTCCATTGTCTATGATTTGTCTGTGATGTTTGTTTGCTGCCATAGAAGTTTAATCAGCGCTGTTCTTTGGAGTAGCAACTGGTATCGGAGCCATGTTCCATTAAGCCTGGTGGAGAGAATGCTGGAGGGCTATCTAATGTAGAGGTTGCCGTCCTAATAATATGAAAAGTAAAGCTACCTGTAGTTTGGTTAATTGTAGACAGTGAAGCTCTGAGAGCTATTTGAATAGGGCGTAGTGCGTTGACAGCTTGAGAGCCGCAGAAGGAACCACTGTTAGTGAATCGCAGTGTTGAGCTTGGCGTTAGACGAAGCTCGCAGCATCGAACAGCGCAGAAGCCTGCAAAAGCACTGATCACAGAGTGCCGAGATCTGTCCCTAACAAGAGAGCTTGATTGGAGTCCTAGCTTGAAAGGACCATAAAAAAATTGGACAAGAATAGGAAGGAGGACCGCTGTTGAAGGAAAACCAAAATTGAAAGAAAGTGGAGAACTGTTGAAGAAAAACTGAGATTGCAGGAAAAGAGGACGACTGTTGACGTTGGAGTGCCAAATGTGAAGTTTGATGCCATGTTGTAAGGTTTTCAATTAAATATACGAGCCACTTATTATTGAAGTTTGAAGGTTTTATGTTTTTTTATGTGTTTTCTTAACTCTTCAAAAGAGCACGTACGTGTGAACTTGTGAACTTGAGCCGAAAGTTTTTTAACTTATTACTGTGATTTTATATATCTTTAAGGTTGGATTTTATGTTTTATGTTTTATTAGTCCTTACCATCTGGCATTCGGCAGGGACTATAGTAATCGTTCGCGACGGATATAGCATTAGTTCAACCTGTTTAGCTTCATGAATATCCACCTCCTATCGCGAATATCCAAACTTTTTAAACTTTTTTGCCAGTATTCTTTTTCATCGCCTTATTTGGCCTCTTCTCGAGGCAAGAGGGCGGAAAGCATATGTTATATGCTATGTTTGCTTCAAATTTGTAAATTTAAATTCAAACTAACGCTGGACTAATGCCAGCATTAAATCTCAGGCATTTTATGTTAATCAAAATGTGTTCTGTATAATAGAAAACCATCTTATGATAGGGAAGCACCACCGCACTGATGCCACCTGCACACCATGCATTACTCTGTCATTCCACCTGCACACCATGCATTACTCCGGGCATGCTGGATTGTTGTCTATTTAGGATCTCTTCCCTCTCGTCGGCCATCTCTGAGACTGTCTCCGCTGTGGCGGGATTTCTGTGCAGAGGGCGCAGAGCATTCAGGTATTCTTGAAATCAAGAATCAATTTAAATCCTGCAAAGATAAATGTAATTTGTTAATAGCAGTAATGTATTCCCTTAATCATAGAGAACGCAATGTTGGATTCAACAACTACCTATTCTGGTCTCTATCATAAAATCTCCCATTTGTTAATTTTCTTGTTTGTTTGACAGACCGCGTAGGTAAGTTTTACTGATCATTCACTTCCATCTTAAGGGATCTTTGGACTACTATGCAATTTGGTGTAGGCCATCAAGAAAGTGGACTTTGTTATCTCAGTTGTAGGGGATTTCCAGCATGCAAGTCAGATGAATATCATCAAGACCATTAAAGAAATTGGAGTCATTTCATGAAAATTCGTGGTGACATAAAGGTAATGTTCTGAGACTAGTTACCTAGTGCCATTATTTAGATTGCGTGCAGACAGAGTCGGTTTCTTCAATTGCTGTTCCTGGACTTTCTCTTGCTGCTTTTCCCTCAAAGTAAAAGGCAGACAGAGTCTGTTTTTTGAATTCCTAATTCCTGCATCATGAAGATTGGCATTGTTAAAAGAAAATCAGAATTCCTGCATCATGAATGTTGGCATTGTTAAAAAAATTCAGATTCGAAAAATAGATGTTAGCTGGTGTTGTATGAGACTTGCCTCAATTGGCATGCTTTCTCCTATTCTTGTTTACCCAGTGATACCATTCTATCTTGAGGATTTCATTGTTACTGGAAATCACTTCGCTATTAATAAATTCTAGAAGTGGAATTGTTTTTACATGTTCTGTTTTTCTTTGTTCTGACTAATTTATCCCTGTGTGGTCTCTTGGCAGGAGATTCACAATGTTGTACTTCACAAGGATTCATTTCCAAAATGCTTCCTGTGTATAGCTTATCCTCTTAGGATCTATTTCAATTTCAAAATATTTCTAAAATCTAATTAATTTGAATTCGCCATGAAACCACATAAAAAAATTAGTTGATTACCGCAAATTTGTCGAATCTTGTCCGCACTGTTACGATCCTCTTTTTCGCGGCTGCCCTCTGTTCGCCGAAGCCCTTGCTTTGGACCTGAAGCCTCTTATTCAGCGGCTCCCCTGATGGCAAGGGTTCTCATCCACTTCTTTTTTTATTAGGATGCAACATTAAAAACAGCCCTGTGCAGCCACTGTTTGCAGGGACGCTTCCGAAGGTTTCTCCTCCATATTTCACTTCACTGCCAGGCAAATTCTTATAACAGACCTGCTCAAATACACCTTTCTGAGGCCGCCTTCTTAAAAAGCTTGTACTAAAAATTGCAAGTAAAGCCACAACCTGTGATGGTGGCCACAAAATGCATGTCACCCATCTCCAGATGAAGCTGCTTTCTCAAAAAAACATTCGCTTTCTCAAAAAACTTGTAATAAAAACTACCAGATCCGCCACTCATATGCCTTCTCTGTCGTAGGTAGCTATGGATCAGCGACTGAAGCAACTTAAGATCCCTCGCTCTGTTCCGTTTCCCTCCCAAAAAAAACTAGGCTCTAGCAAGAGAAACAGCGGCAAGACCAGCATCACAGCGGCAGGACCAACATCACAGCCATGCCAACAAACCAAACTACCAGCTGTGTAATCAAGAATTGCTTCATGTTTCGGTTTCACACTCATTATACAAACGGTTAGTGTGAAGAACTGGCAGGTGGTTTGCATGCAAGCCTCGAGTAACTTTTGTTGCTACCAAAAATTATTTTAAGAGTATACAAGACATTTAGATGCAGATTAATAGAATTACTAATTACCGGGGCCCGAAGCGATGCATGTAGACGACCATATATATTCAAATGCATATCCCATCTCCATCCTTCCCGGCGAATCACGTGTCGAAACTGGATACTACAAAAAATTGATATAGACATATTGAGAATCAACCTACCTACAATGTCAGAGATACCAAAATCATGATCTCTGCATACAACTCATTTAAGGACGGCAATTTCACGAGCAGTTTATATGTATATGATAAGAAATCTATCCGCTGGTTTGTCTATAACGAGGCAGACAAAAGCAATGGCCCAAAATTACCAGAGACGAGATTTTATAAAATAAATACAAATCTATCTGATGGTTTGTCTTGCCCTGTGACCAGGTAAAGGAAAAACAATAAGCCAAAACTAGTTTTCAAGACTATTTTATTTTAATGTGAAATATTTAAAATAGAGTTTCGAGATCCCAAAACAACAAATAATATAAAAAAATTATGTTATAAGACAGCGAAACAAATAATTATAATACCAAACTCTTCGTCACCATTTTCATAATCTTTTATTTTAAAACTGGCGGTCAATGATATGAAGGTGCGTGCAGCGTGACATAAATACGAAGTCTTACTTTTAAGCATGCAGTTGAAAGGGAATAATGAACATGCGACTCGGAAATTGAATGGCCCACCACTATTTTTAAAAGGCAGCATGGCAGTTGTGCAGTGTCATGGGCAGGAAGTCTCACAGCATTGTTGCTTACCACCACGTAGCCCAATGTGTAAAGAATCCTCTAACGCTCATTTTGAAACATATTATTGCAACGCCACATTAGAGTTTATTTTATCACTAACCATCCACGTTTCATTTACTTCAAACACGTAGCTTTTATGTTTTCGAATGTATGCTGAGTAAATGTATCATTTACAAGATGTTTCATGCCTGCGCTAACTCCATGATAAAAAACAAAATGGGAGGGTCCTAATTCATGGTGCCAGAATTTCATTTCTCCTGAGATCTACCCTCGCTTGAACCAGAACTGTAATCTCGTGAAGGGCAAGCCAGTTTATGAAGCCGGTAACAGCGATCTAGAAGAAGGTATCGTAATTAGTGAGCTCATATGTTTCTTGATCATCGGATACACCTACCGGCACACACATTTTCAACGTCAGTCAAGGAATTAGGAATAAGCATTGGTCGCTAGTCAAGCATTAAAATTTCAAATGCACTAAATTCAAATTTCAAATGCACTATAGTAAATACTTGGAAGGTATTGAGTTTTAGTGCTAACAACAATGTTACTCCATTATTGTAATGACTCTAAATACATGTGACCTAAATATAAAATCAACATATTTCAAGGGCAGGAGCACATCCATTTCAGAAGATGTTTTGAAATATTCAACTGGGTACATTAAAGATTAATTATCTCTAGGGGTGCTTTGTAACGTCGATGCATGTATTGGCGAACGCTGCTCATGTTCTTTAGAAAACGGAGCTGTTTTACATGAATTATGTTCCCATATTTACCAACACATGGGTGCTTCGAAAAATACTTATATGCCTCGTCTGCTGCGACAGAGTTACGCAATGGATTTGCAACAGATGATGCGACGTGATAAACAAAGAGACCGTTCTGGTATGCATGTGCGACCATAGCTACGATCATTGCGTTTACAACCATATCTGCAGGAATCTGTTAAACATCAAACGAACAATATCAAATCTAAATACTGAGCAGTCTATGTATTTACGAACAACAACATAGCTAGGGGACCTTATGCGAGAAGGAATTGAACAATCAAATGTAAATACTGAGCACACCTCCATCAATTACAGGTAATTACTTGTTGTATAATTATTCGGACGTCTGTTCCCATCTTTACCAACACATGGGTGCTTCGAAAAATACTTATATGCCTTGTCTGCTGCGACAGAGTTACGCAATGGATTTGCAACAGATGATGCGACGTGATAAACAAAGAGACCGTTTTGGTATGCATGTGCGACCATAGCTACGATCATTGCGTTTACAACCATATCTGCGGGAATATGTTAAACATCAAACGAACAATATCAAATCTAAATACTGAGCAGTCTATGTATTTACGAACAACAACATAGCTAGGGGACCTTGGACGTCGGCTCTGCTCCATATGACCCTACCCCTAGGCAGGGACTAGTTGCCTTGCAACTCATCTTGTTTAAAACATAAAAGGTATAGTTTATTAAAAGAGGGAGATTTATTAGAGGAGTAAACAATTTTTTAAGTGGTAAAAAAACAAAAAAAAGAGTTAAAAGGAGATTGATTTTGGCAAAAGTTATAATAATTAAAGTTTTATTTTTAAGTGGCATTTTTGTGTTTTGGGACGTAAATCTAATTAAGAATGGAGACAACAGTTACATGTATGGAGAAGTTGAGTGGGGCTAATTTTGCCCTATGGAAATCACAGATGGAGGATATACTGATTTTGAAGGATCAGTATTTTCCGATTTAGGGTACGACACAGAAATCCTCATCGATGACAGATGAAGAGTGGAATAAGCTAGATAGAAAGGCGATTGCAACAATCCGCCAATATCTAGCAAAGAATGTATATTTCAATGTGTCCGAAGAAAAGATGGCAGAAGGATTATGGAAGAAGCTCCATGATCTATATGAGAAAAACATGGCATCAAACAAAGTATTCTTGATGAAAAAGCTTTATAATCTCAATATGAAGGAGGGTGCTTCAGTTGTTGAGCACTTGAATGCATTTAATATTATTACTAATCAGCCTGCCTCTATTAAAATCATTTTAGATGATGAAATTAGAGCCATTTTGCTAATGTGTTATATGCCAGATAGCTGGGAAAATTTAATTGTAGCCATGAGCACTTCAGGAACTGTAGGGACCCTAAATTTTGATGATGTCATCAGCAGTTTAATGAATGAGGAGCTACGACGCAAGTCAATTGCAGAAAACCAGGGACGAGAAGCTCTAGCTCTAGTTGATCATGGTAGGAGAATGGATCGAGGTCGGCAAGGGCGATCAAAATCAAGAGGTCGATCAAAATCAAGGAAAGGCAGGATCATCTGCTTTCATTGTGGCAAACCTGGTCACATGAAGAAAGAATGTCAATTTTGGAAGAAAGGACAAAAGGATCAGAGACCGTCCAGTACAAATCACAAGTCATCCAGCACAAATGAAGGTGAGACTACTGCTATAGCCATAGATGGTGATGTGTTGTTTATTGTTTCAGTAGAGGATGCATGTGTATATACATCTAGCAGTAGCTTTGATTAGATTCTTGACTCTGGGGCATCTCACCATGTAACCCCATGCAAAGATAGTTTTGTTTGATATAATACTGGTGATTATGGTAGAGTGCATTTGGGGAATAATCATTTTTGCAGTATTGTTGGAGTGGGAGATGTCCAGATCAAGATGAAAGATGGATAAGATATATTGTTGAAATAGGTCAGGCATGTACCAAAAATGCGCATGAGTTTAATCTCTATGGGACGACTGGACGATGAAGGCTATTCCACATGCTTTGGAAAAGAAGGCTAGAAAATTAGCAAAGGAGCATTGGTCGTGGCCAAAGGACTCAAGACGGGAACATTATACACATTGAAGGCATTGATAGGAAAATCAGATTTGGCTGCTATCACAAAAGAAGGAAATTCAACAGATCTGTGGCATAAGCGCTTGGGTCACATGAGCGAGAAGGGATTAAAGATCCTTGTTGGTAAAAATTTATTACCAGGTTTGAAATCCTAAAATCTTGATCTTTGTGAGCATTGTATATATGGTAGACAAAGAAGGGTTTCATTCCTTAGAGGTGTTCATGAAAAAAAGAAAAATGTGTTAGAATTAGTACACTCAGATGTGTTTGGGCCTGTTAACATCAAATCATTAGGAGGAGCATCATATTTTGTAACAATTATAGATGATGCATTGAGGAAGGCTTGGGCATACCCTATGAAAAATAAAAGTGAAGTGTTTGGAATATTTCAAAAATTCCATGTTGCTTTTGAAAGAGAGACTAACAAATTTTTGAAGTGTTTAAGAACAGATAATGGTGGAGAATATTGCTCAAATGCATTTAAGAAATATTGTAACAAGTTTGGCATAAAGCATGAGAAGACTGTGCCTAGTACTCCTTAATAGAATGGTGTTGCAGAAAGGATGAATTGCACCATTATGGAAAAAGTGTGAAGTATGTTGTCCAATTCTGGTTTGGAGAAGAATTTTTGGGCTGAAGCCGTCAAGACCACTTGCTACCTCATAAATAGATCTCCAACTACAACCTTGGATGGCGGTATCCCTGAAGAAGTTTGGACTGGTAAGAAGCTCAATTACTCTCACTTGAAAATTTTTGGATGTGAAGCATTTGTACACATTCCCAAAGAAAATAGAACTAAGCTAGATGATAAATCAATGAAATGAAATTTTTTTGGATATTCAGACGAAGATTTTGGTTATCGTCTATGGGATCCAGTCAAACATAAAATTATTAGAAGCAGGGATGTTATATTTTATGAGTCATAAATGTTCAAGAGGACTGTAGGTGAGTTGGAGGTCAAGAAAGTTATTGACAGGTTTGAAGAGCAGCGGGAAAACATCCCACCAATGCAAGAAAATGAACAACAAAGTCAGGAGCATGAAGAACAACAAGTGGAAAATGATGAACAACAAGAAGAAGGAATTTTGTAGGAACCGTTATAGGAGATTCAACCTAATAATGCACCACCATAGTTGGTTCGCAAATCTTCTAGGCCTCATAAGCCTTCACAAAGGTATCCTCCTTCAAACTATATTTTGTTCACTGATGAAGGTGAGCCTAATTGTTTTCAAGAAGCTTGTAAAGTTGAGCACAGTAAAGAATGGAAGAAAGCAATGGAAGAAGAAATGAATTCTTTGCAGGAAAATAAAACTTGGGAGTTAGTAAACCTCCCAAAAGGAAGAAAGGCTCTACAAAACAAATGGGTGTACAGGATTAAGCATGAAGGTGATGAAAAGAAGGAGAGGTATAAAGCAAGGCTGGTGGTGAAAGGATTTGCCCAAAAAGAAGGTATTGACTTCACTGAAATTTTCTAACCTGTTGTTAAAATGTCATCCATTAGAGTCATTCTTGGTTTAGTTGCTACTTTAGACTTAGAATGTGAATAGTTAGATGTAAAAACTGCTTTCCTTCATGGTGAATAGGAGGAAGAAATTTATATGGAGCAGCCAGAAGGCTTCATAGAAAAAGGAAAAGAAAACCTTGTTTGTAGGTTGAAGAAGAGTCTTTATGGGTTGAAACAAGCACCTCGACAATGGTACAAGAAATTTGATTCATTCATATTGGAACATGGTTTTCAGAGGTTGGAAGCTGACCATTGTGTCTATATCAAGAGATATGATCAAGGAAATTATATCATATTATTATTATATGTGGATGACATGTTGATTGTTGGGCATGATAAGAATAAGATCAATAGGTTGAAGAAATATTTGGGTAACAAATTTGCAATGAAATATTTGGGACCAGCACAATAGATATTGGGCATCCAGATTATGCGTGACAGGAAAAACAAAAGGTTGTGGATGTCACAAGAAAAATATATCAAGAAGGTGCTTAACAGGTTTAATATCAAGGATGCCAAGCCAGTTGGTAAACTACTTGCAGCCCACTTCAAGCTGAGTACTGAATTATGTCCTAGTGATGAAAAGCAGAAGGAAGAGATGAGCAAGATTCCTTATGCTTGAGCATTTGGCAGCTTGATGTATGCCATGGTATGCACATGACCAGACATTGCATATTCAGTGGGAGTAATGAGTAGGTTCCTTGCCAATACAGGCAAACAACATTGGCAAGCAGTAAAATGGATTTTGAGGTATCTCAAGGGTACTAGTCATTATTGTTTATGTTTTGGTCATGATGAGACTGTGCTTGAAGGATTTACAGATGCAGATATGGCTGGAGATATGGACACCAGGAAGTCCACTATAGGCTATTTGTATACATTTGTAGGTGCAACAGTATCTTGGGTGTCATGACTACAAAGAATAGTATCCTTCTCTACAACAGAAGCAGAGTACATAGCTGCAACAGAAGCTTGTAAAGAGATGTTATGGATGCAGCGATTCCTAGGAGAGATAGGAATATAATAGGACAAGTATGTGTTATATTGTGATAGTCAGACTGCCATTCACTTGGCGAAAAACCCGACATTTCATTCAAAAACCAAGCACATTGACTTAAGGTACCATTGGATCTGGCATGTGTTGGAGGAAGAATAGTTATCCTTGGAAAAGATCCATACATATAGGAACCCTGCTGATATGCTCACTAAGATTCTACCATGAAATAAACATGAGTTATGTAAAGGCATGGTAGGACTCGGTGTGACTTGATTCATGACTATGATTTGGCTTCAAGTGGGAGAATGTTATGTGTGAAGCCAAACTCAACACTGTGCAAATGACAGCACTAACTCTAACAGTTCGTCGTCTCAGCCGTCCCAGTGGTCACCGCCACACCTGCACCAAACCTACAACACCACCATTATCTTCTAGATCTCCATTTGAATCACATGCAGGATTCTAGATCCTCCTTTAGCCTCTATAAATTTGTAATTTCTCTGGCCAGTGATTGCAAGCAGGCCCATGCCTCTCTGTGTGTAATATTTGGGTTTAATATGAAGTTATGTTTTCTCTGCGGTCAATTTCTTTTGTTGTTGCTCCATTGTCTATGATTTGTCTGTGATGTTTGTTTGCTGCAATAGAATTTTAATCAGCTCTATTCTCTGGAGTAACACCTTAATTGTTGACTAGTGTTTTTTAATACAAATGGGTCCAGACTTCATAGCACCTAAATTTTTGCTTAATCGCCAACCATTGTTGGTTTTTAATGCAATTAGGTCCATAGCATGTGAAGCCCATATAAGGTATATAACATATACAACTTATTAAATACTTATGTTTTCGGGCGGATTCTTACTGCTATATCTTCTCTAAAGTGATGCATAGGATGAAGTCCAATCCTGCTATGTGCCCTCCTTTATACAATTTGACTCCGCCAGTAAGAATTTGTGTTTAATTATCTTAAGGTTTGGAATTTGGCATATTTTCCCCTCAATTTTAATCTAAATTTGGAAATAGTTGTTAAAATTAAGTCAGTTGTGTAATCTATACACGTGCTTCAACCAGCTTCTAAAGTGTTCAAATCTATTTAAATTATAATATAGCTTGTAAATATCTCCACTTGTATCATAAAATTTCAAAATTAAAATAAATAAACAGCACTTTGGTGGCACCAAAAACTCCTGTGGTTGTATCTCGAATGATTCGAGATGAAATTGGATGTTCTTATCAGTTTCCCCTCTCTTTTTTGGAAATGTCGCATAAATACATAAATTGATATTTACCATACCCATTTTGGTACAAAGGCTCGCTACTTCTGATATTAGCTTATTGATGTGAAAGGGAGGTGTAAGATATGCCAGAATTTTTTTTAGCGGAAAGCTATCTACTATTGATGTGGAGGGTCAACATTAGAGTAGCAAAATAAGGGATCTTTTTTCACTTTGATATGAAAATATTTAATTAATTAGTAGTGTAACATTTATCACTTTTGGTTATTCATGAATTTAGTTGATTTATTATAGTTATTCAAGAAAATTACATTATTTGAAATTATCCACTAGTGGTTTGTAAGGAGGTATATATATATTTTTTTGGACCTTGACTCGTTAGCCTATTTCTTTAGGTCCTAAGAAGATGAATTCTTAGCTAAGCAAAAACAATATTAGGGTATGCTTTCTTTTGTTTTAAGCAAATAAGTTTTTTGCCAATCAAAAACAATTTTAGGGCATACTCCATGCACAATATAATTCAATAACATCATGAGAAGTAAATTTACTAATATTTATATCTTTTAAAGTAATCTAATCACAATTTTACTAAAATTTAATTAACCATATTTAACTAAAAAATCAAATAAAAACACATTCAGTGATATCTATATCTATTAATATATTTATATAAACTAATTACAATTTCATTAAAAATTTATATAATTAAATTTTATATCAAAATATCAAGCAATTAAATCAATACTTATCTTCAATTCTTATTATATTATTAAATTAATCTAACTAATTTTGAATTCAATATTATTTTAATTAAAAATATTAATAAATTAAAATAAAACATAACAAAATAATAATAAATTTATTCAACTATTTTTTTAATGACTAATTCATAACATCTATTTCCTAACCGCTAACTCTGGAACAGATGCATCCTTGCTATTTAAACTTTCTGACTAACTAATTTCTTCACCTTTGTCCTGATGATGAACCACATTAGATGGTTACGAAAAACTCATGATGTGATTAATCCAAAAGAATTTATTAAACTCAGTATGGATCACAAAAATCTAAAATCAACTTATCTTCTCTTTCAAATATTATATTTTATTTTCCAGACTAATTTTTTAAAATATGATATGTATTAATATATTAATATAGGTTAATTCCTATTTCATTAAAAAATAAAAATCATTAAATTTGAATATCAAAATATCAAACCATTAAATCCTTACTTATCTCCTCATTAAAATATTATATTTTATATACCAAACTATTTTTTTTAAATATGATATTTTTGTGTTACAAAATTATTCTTTTAAATATTTTATTTTATTTTCAAAACTTTTATTACCCAGTGCCAAATTTCCCACAAACAAAAACTTGTAAATTATCCTAATATAATATATATTTTTTTGAATTATGTTTTTCTTTGGAGTTGTTTTTAGTGCGACTTTTTGGAAGCTTTTCGAGTATATTTTTCCAGTTTAATTTTTCAAAAATCCGGTCATAATTCATTAAACTCACAAGATTGATGGGTAAATCCTCCACAATAGAAGTGCCCTAGGGGTTTTTAATGTCGTTGAATCCATATATATAGTCAAAAAAATATTTTAAATAATACAAATCAAGATTGCGCCTCAAATATTTCTACCGGATTGCGCCACAGGAAACTCCAAAATGTCGCATTATAGACAACTCCTTTTTCTTTTATAACAAAATTGTATAATTATATATTTTTTAATTTTGATAAAATTTTAAATATGAAATGAAAATATAAATGATTAGATATCATTTTTTTTTGGATTCAACTGTGTTAAGTAAGTCATTCATCTATAACAATTTCCATGAAATGAAAATATAAATGATTAGATATCATTTTTTGTTTGGGATTCAACTGCGTTAAGTAAGTCATTCATCTATGATCATTTCCATGAGAGGTAGTGTTAACTGACTAATTTCTCATGATTTTTTTGAATAGTTCACTTAACACTCATTGCATCGGGTAATTTCTCATGATTTTTTTGAATGGAGTTGTCTTTAGTGCGACTTTTTGGACTTTCCGGTGCCCAAATCCGATGGAAAAATTTGAGGTGAAATCTTGATTTGTGTTATTTAAATTAGTTATTCATCTATGACTATTTCCATGAGAGGTAGTCGTAACTGACTAATTTCTCATGACTTTTTTGAATAGTTCACTTAACACTCATTGCATCGGGTAATTTCTCATTATTTTTTTTAATGGAGTTGTCTTTAGTGCGACTTTTTGGAATTTCTAGAGCCGGAATCCGATGGAAGAATTTGAGGTGAAATCTTGATTTGTGTTATTTAAATTAGTTTTTTGATTATATATATGGATTCAGCACCCTGGAAAACCTCTAGGGCACCTCAATTGCACACGATTACCCATCAAACTTGTGATTGGACTTTCTGGTGCCGGAATCCGGTGGAATCTTGATTTGTGTTATTTAAATTAGTTTTTTGACTGTATATATGGATTCAACACCTTGGGAAACCCTTAGGGCACTTTGATTTCTGGTGGAAAAATTTGAGGTGAAATCTTGATTTGTGTTATTTAAATTAGTTTTTTGATTGTATATATGGATTCAACACCCTGGAAAACCCTTAGGGCACTTCGATTGCACACGATTACCCATCAACCTTGTCATTTCAATAAATTCCTGCCGGATTTTAGAGAAATTTGACCAAACAAGCTTCCAAAAAGTCGCATTAACCAGGACTTCCTGGGAGGTCACCCATCCTAGATTACCTCTGGCTCGAGCACGCTTAACTATGGATTTTTCCCCATAATCAAGCCCACTTAGCTGGCTACCCCATTTGCAAAATCTTAGCAAGTATTGTGGCTCACGAACCATTCAAGTAGAGTTCCATTCACTCTTTTTTAATTTAAGTATAGGAGTTTTCGCAGTGCATTACATTAGATATATGCTTAACTATGGAGTTTTCCCCACAATCAAGCTCACTTAGCTAGCTACCCCATTTGCAAAATCTTAGCAAATATTGCACCTCATGAACCATTCAAGTAGAGTTTCATTCACTCTTTTTGAATTTAAGTATAGGGGTTTTCGCAGTGCATTATATTAGATATCATTTTTTTTGGGGGATTCAACTGCGTTAAGTATGTCATTCACATATGACCATTTCCATGAGAGGTAGTCGTAACTGACTAATTTCTCATGATTTTTTGAATAGTTCACTTAGCACTCATTACATCGGGCGATACTCATAGGGGTGAAGAAGTGGGATTGAAACTAGTGAAATGATTCACATAGAATCAATCATCACTTCCGGGGCTTGCACTCGGTAACCAGGACTTCCCGAGAGGTCACCTGTCGTAGATTGCCTCTGGCTCAAGTGCGCTTAACTGTGGATTTTTCCCCACAATCAAGCCCACTTAGCTTGCTACCCCATTTGCAAAACCTTAGCAAGTATTGTGCCTCATGAACCAATTAAGCAGAGTTCCCTTCACTCTTTTTGAATTTAAGTATAGGGGTTTTCGCAGTACATTATATTAGATATCATTTTTTTGGGATTCAACTACGTTAAGTAAGTCATTCATCTATGACCATTTACATGAGAGGTAGTTGTAACTGACTAGTTTCTCATGATCTTTTTGAATAATTCACTTAACACTCATTGCATCGGGTGATGCTCATAGGGGTGAAGAAGTGATAATCATAATATGAATTTAAATTATGATTAGAAAAAAGGTAAGTATTGAATTATTGATATTAATAATGTATTTTTAACATACTTTAAAATAATTTTTAATAAAAAAAAAGGAAAAAAAAAAGAGGAAGATTGTAGACCTGACTTATTAGGTAAGATGGAATATTTCGCATAATTTATTATAAAAAATGAATATTTCACATTTTAAAATGTTTTTATATAAAAGCACTAATTTAGCAGATGACTTTAATTTGAAAAATGAAAAGTAGTGAAAATAACATTGTGATAATGTAAAGCTATGTGAATTCTTATTATTTTAATCATAGATATGAATAGACACATAATGTAACAAATTGGATTTGAATTATTTTTACTTTTATGCTGCTATATTCCAACAACAAAAGTGAAATTATGGAAATTAGCTATAGTAATTGATTTATTCGTTAAATAGTATTTTGATGAAGAAAAGTCCCTAGTATGGAAATGAACAAGGAAGAGAGGGAAATTTATGCAAAGGCCTACATTGGCCGGAAGATAAATATCCATTTAGTTGATATCCTTACCATTAATCAAAATTTTACATGGAATAATCCTTAAGAGGTCACCATTGGATCACTTTTTTGTTTCAAAATCCGTGATGGATAAGGACATCTTTTTGGAGGCATCCATCCTACCTTGTCTTGGTTTAGATTATTGGCCTATCCGGTTGGAGGTTGACCTTAAAGAGGCACCAAGAAACAAACCCTTATGTTTTGAAAAATTCTAGTCGAAGGTGCTTAATTTTGTGGATAACGCAAAGGCTTGGTGGAACAAAATCTTTGTGATTGATAAGAACAAAATGCACTATTTTCATTTGAAACATAAAGCATTGAAGGTGAAAATTATGTTATGGAATTGCAAGGAATTCAAAAATACTTTTGAAGAAAAGTCCAAATTAGAAGCTTAGATCCAACAACGTATGATCTTGGAAGGGTGAATCGAGGAGCTCATTATTCAAGAAGGCTCTACTTTGAATCAATTAGAGTTGTGGTGACAACAAGGGGAAATCCTATGGCGCCAGCAAAAGTCCAGGGTTCAGTGCTTGAAGGAGGGTGAACAAAACACTAGTTTTTCTTCATAAATATATACTTTAGCGGAGACACTCGTATAAGATTTTCACTATTCAAGGTTGTGATGGAATGCGTAAACTGTTGCATGAAGAAATAGCAGTGGAACTAATTGATTGCCATCGGGGAATTCTTTCGGAAAGGGCTTACAATCGATAATCTGCAATTAATAATATTTTAAGGAGTATCCCTAAGGTTATTAGTCAGTAACAAAATGATGCTTTGATGCATCCCATATCTTATCAAGAGGTCGAAGTTGTAGTGATGGGATGCCTAAGAATAAGTCATGAGGTCTTGATGGTTTCACCACCGATTTTTTTCAAGCTTGATAGTCCTTTCTAGGGGGAGAGATTCATGTTGTGGTGGAGGAATCCCCTTAAACTCAATCGTTGCAGTAAGGTCTTAATGCAACCTTCTTTTCTTTAGGACCGAAAGTTGGACAATCAAAGGATCCTAGTGGCTTTCACCCTATTTCACTCTGTAATTTCATCTATAAAGTGATCTCTACAGTGATGGTTAATTGTCTCAAGCCTCTGTTATCTCTTTTAATCTCTCCGGTGTAGATAGGTTTTGTTGAAGGTCGCAAATTATTTGATGGGATAATTGCTACGTAGGAGATTTTCATACATTGAAGAACTCAATACATCCTAGGATGATGATCAAATTAGACATGTCCAAAGCTTATGATCATATTAGTTTGGATTATCTGATGCAAGTTATGGATTCCTTTGGTTTTTCATGGCATTGGATTTCATGGATTTATTCATTAATCTCCTCCCCCTTTTTTTCAATCCTAATTAATGCCTCTCCTTCAGCTACCTTCTCATTTTTGTGTGGACCATATTAAGGAGATCCTTTGTCTCCCTTTTTGTTTATAATTGCAATGGAGGGTCTTGGATGATTTATTTCCCTTTCTAGTTCACAGGGACATATGCAGGGCTTAAGGATTTTTGGTGTAGATCTTCCAATTACTCATCAACAATTTGTTGATGATTTTTTTTTTATTCGGGCCTCCCACTCTTAGAGAAGTTAATGGAATTAGTTCATTTTTGCAGTCATTTATGGTGGCCTCGATAACTCTCATAAATAAGGAAAAAATGAGTATATTTTTCTTTAATTGTAAAGAGTCTTTTCAATGTCACTTAACGCGAGTTTTAGAGTTTCGCAAAGCTCAACTTCCCTCCAAATATTTGGGGGTTCCTTTGGATTTGAATATTAAGTGAATAACATGTTGGCAAGATATGTTGCAAAAACTTAATTCCAAAGTTTCCAATTGGTATTTTCATGTATTAAATATTGCAGGTCGATTGGTTCCAACTAAATCATTTTTGTAGGTGATTTTGATTTATGAACTATATTCAATGCTAATTTTGAAGGTTGTTTATGGTAAACTTAGATCTCTTTGGTGAGATTTCCTTTGGAAAGGTTCAAATAAGGTTAAGAGATGGTCCTTAGTAGCTTTGGAAACACTTGTAAAATCCAAGTTGTTAGGTGGATTGGGTCTGTGCAACCCTGAGACTATTAGTAAAGCTTTTGGGGTGAAGCTTTGGTGGTGATGGGTGATAGGCGGTAATGAACTCTGGAAGAAAATTTGGATGAGGAAGTATGCTTCCTTACCATCTCAAGAAACTAGATTACGTCGGGAGGGGGTTATCTTTGGCTTGAATCTTTGGAATTAGGCACAAGAGAGTAAATATGTGCTGCATAAACATGCCTTTCGAGATATTTTCTTAGGTCGCTCGACTCTATTTTGGGAGGAGGTGTGACGACAGATGATATGTTTTAGTGACAAAGAATATTTCCGAAATTTACAAGTTTTCTTAACTAATCTTGGTGTTGTGAAAGTTGGTGATTACTGGAAGTAGGAGGTTCATTCTCAGTTTTGGAGAGAGTGGAAGAAAGAAGAGGATTGTCTGGATTATTCACAAGATTTACCACAGGACGCTTTCCAGTAGGAACTACATGAACAACGAATCACATGTTCTTCTAATGGAGATATATTGTGTTGGGGTCACCTTCCCAAGAGGGTATTTCCCTCTAAAAGAGGCTTATTTGATTATTTCTAAGCTTGGGACAATGGAACAATACATTATTTGGACGAAGATATGGTCTATTATATATTGGAAAAAGATTTCTTATTTCCTCTTGTTGATAGCAAGACAACGACTCTTAGCCTGAGATCACATCTGTTGGAAAGGTTATGAAGGCCCATCCTTATGTTTTCTTTGTGGTAAGGATGAATAGATACAATATCATATCTTCCTCACCTACTTCTATGAAAAGGCGGTATGGTCTAACCGTCTTTCCATTTTTCGTATCCATCTCTCTGAGAGACAAAGTTTCTCTTTGTTATTGGCGAAATGGAGTCATAAGAAATTCCACAGTCCTATTGTCAATCAATCCCAATGTTTACTTATTGGTTTTATACTTCGGAATTTATGGAAATAACACACTTAATTTTAGGATTTTACGTCATAAAATTAGACCTAACTAAATTCTTATGGAGTTGGTTTTGTCTAATATTTGGGAATCCCCATTGGTTATTTCGTGGTCTACTGAGGATTGGGTTGCTAATGTTGTGGAAATTTAGATCTTGAAGGCATTGAATTTGGATCAAAGGGTGGTTATTTTAGGCCCAAATCATCCTTTTGTCCCTTTTATTGTTTCCAATGCCTCTTATGCTCTTCCTCCTTGGAATTTCATTAAATTAAACTTTGTGATGGCAACAAAAGGTAATCCTAGTTTAGTCAATGTTGGAGGAATTTTCAAGGATGACCATGCTTCTCCTCTGAGAGTTTATGCCATGCATTGTGGATTTGTGAGTAATAATATGGATGAGATTATGGATCTGGAAGAAGATCTTCAAATAGTTGTAAGATAAGGCTTCAAACACCTTCATATTGATGGATATTCCCTCATTGCGGTTCAATGTATTCATAAAATTATCAATGGTTATCCAGATCATATAGTTATTAAAGTTGGAGGTTAGAGGGTATTGCAGAACATATTATTGTTCTGTTGAACTCCTTTGAGTACATTCATGTTCAAAATACTTGCATATCTAGTAATTGTGTTGAGGATTACTAGCCAATATGGGGTGTTTCTCTAACAACTTTGATTTGGATGAATCTTGGCCCATGCCCTCCATCCCAATTGACATACAATTTTTGCAAAAACTGATTATTGAGGAGACTCTAGTCCCCGATGGGGGTGTACAAGTGAGTGTGTTCATATCATCGGGATGAGTGTCAGTGTACCTCCTAGATTATCATCATGACGTGGTGGTTGCAAGTAGTTAATGTGTATGAAATTGGTATGTGTGCCATTAATGGTGGAGGAATGTTTGTTGGTGGTGGCATTGTGGAGTTCGAGGGCGTGGTTACCACCTTGTCCTCTGGTTCTGATAGCTCCTTTCAGTTGGCATGGAGGGTGGTCTATAGCGATGTAGTTTCCCTGGTTAGTGGAGGAGTTACAATGGAAAGTGGTCTTTGTTCGGTAGTCATTCCTTATGCGCCTATCTGAATCATTTTATTCTCTGTTTATGGGGGACGATAGTTTGGCTTTTGGTGTATTGTTTAGTCGTTATTGTTTTCTTTGCTTATTTTCTGTTTATGTTGGCTGAATTGTAGTTTCAGTCTTGTTCATTAGGTTTATAATTCAAGGAAACCACTTACATTTCTTTGGGGCATCTCCTTGGTGGTCTTGTTTTGGTGTCTATGTGCAGTTCTTTTTGGTATTCACTGTGTAAAGTGTTGTAAGTGGAAGGATGGGTTGTCTTTTTGGATGTGTAGTGAGTTTCTTAACCTTTTGGGTCTACCCCTGTTGAGTGGTTCATTGGGGACGACTTTATTGTCTTCACCTCTGATCATCAATGTCTCCCTCCTTGTCCCTCACTTTCCTTGTCCCTCACTTTCCTTCCTTGTCCCTCACTTTCCTTCATTGAACATTATTCATCTTTTAAATATAATAGATATAATAATCAAATACATTTTCTATCTTTTATATACCAATTTATACTAACGTATAAAAATAAGACCAAACTAACCTACATCAACCACAAAAATAACACCCATTTATCATTTAAATAATTTATTTATTATAATAAATAATAACCATTACCGTATTATTAAAACGCCTTCACTAAGTGAGAGGGAAAAGAGGAGCAAGGAGCCAAAGGCAACGTGTTTTATTAATGTTTTTGCGCGCTGGTCGTTCCCCACTACCACGACCATTGTTTTGTAAGGAGAGACGTGCATCCACGATTTTGTCAGTTGTCGCGACGTGGAAAAGCGAAAAGTGCTCTCCTGACCAGACGCCTCTCTCCCTCCTCATTGGCATTACCGCTGAAAATGCTGACTACGGCTGTAATTTATGGATTCACAATTTTTTTCTAAATTATTGTTATATTTGCAGAGTTAAAATTTGTATGGGTTAGTTAAGACTAATTCTTGTCGATTTCATTGTGAAATAGAGCGCTGGAAAAGGTCAAAGGAAGTGTGGGAGAAAAGAGTATGCATTTTTTTTCTTGTGGAAAAGTGGAAACAGAAAACATTTCATTTTAGAATGTAAGGTCTTCAAAAACAACAGGAAAAATTATGCAGATATGCTGACAGCTAGTTCTTGGAATATCCTATTTAGCTAAGGATTTATGGATAAGAAAATTTATTTTAAAACTTCACAAAAAAAAACCAAATAAATCAAGCAGATGAAATTAAAAATAATTTCTTTCTTTCTTACTGCAAACCGCATCATAAGTACCCGACAGACACTTATTTACAATGGTTTCTTTCTCACCAATCACATATATTTGCATTGAATTCTCTGCCATGGAGTTTTCCCGGTGTTTCTTCCCTAAATTTACTCCATCCTCGTGAGAGACATAATAGTGTCGTCGTTTGTGCTGAAATACAGATGAATTTAGAGTAGAAAATAATGGTATTCAAAGCCTCTTTTCATATTTCTATTAATGGACCAGATTCAATGTTTTTTCTTATGTCCGTTTGCGAAAGCTTTTTATTAAGTTTTGTGCACTCTGCCATTATTGCTAAGTAGATTTAGGTTAAATTTTAAGTTAACCGTCATAATAATAGAGTTTTATGGAGGAAATAATTTAGACTGGTTTTTAGTTTTATTACTTTCAGTTTTGAAGTTCATATATATATATTTTTCTATTTTTAATTCAGTAATCTTAAGTTTTTAATAAGATTTTTTATCAATAAAATAATATGAAAATAATGTTTATATATAACCACAAGGTTATTGGTGAGATATTTGTAAGATTTGAACATAAAAATTTTATTCACATTTATTTTACATTTTTAATGGTTTGTTAGAAAATTATAATATATATTTTATAATTTAAATTTGTTAAAATTTATTTATCTAGATAATACATATTTTATAATTTATATTTTATAATACATATTTATAATACATATTTATAATTTATATTTATAATACATATTTTATTTATTTACCTAGATAATACATATTTTATAATTTAAATTTGTTAAAATTTATTTAGATGTGTCTTATAATTTTTTCAATTTATTTTCTTAATAAGATATGCATAACATTGATTACAGATATATAAATAGTTAGTTTAGAAAAAAATTAAAAATATTAAATTTTTATTTGTTTATTAATCAAATTTAAATATAAATTTTTGAAACATAATGATTACACATATGAACCATTATTTTAATTGATATGATAAAATAGATATAAATTTATAATTATTGTTTATATTGTATATATATTTCACATCTTTATATATATTAAAATTTTCTAATTCTTAGCTATATGCTTATTAATTATATGTTGTGAATTATCATATTGACAAATATGAATCATTATTATTTAAATTTATTTTATTATGATATGTATATTAACATTGCCTTAGAGGTTCAATTAAAAATATACAAAAATTTAAAAGTAATATAGAGCCGAATATGGAAGAGATGTTGTAGTATTTGTAAATGAGTATAAACATTTAAATGTTGACTCAATTAATAATAAAAAAGTTAAAAATTGTTTGTAATTTTAAAAGCTAAATTACAATATAATAGATTAATTTGTTATTTTCTTTTCTTGGAACCCAACAAGAATTTGAACTTTGAGTATCACGTTTTACATGTTAGTTCATAACAAAGCAATTATCCATTGAATTATACCTCAAGGACAATTGATTTATTATTACATTTTTAATTAAATTGATATTATATTTTTTCATTCAGCACATAGTCAACATTTACATTTTACACTCATTTATGGGCATTACAACATCTCCCCATATTAAATTATTGAAAATTAATAAATCAAATTATATATATATATATATATATATATATATATATATATATATATATATATATATATATATATATGAGTTGTCTTTATTGCCACTTTTTGGAAGCTTTTCCAGTGGGTTTTTCCAGTCAAATTTCTCTAAAATGTGGCAGAAATTTATTGAAATCACAAGCTTGATGGGTAATCCCTGCACAATCAAAGCATCTGAGGCGATTTTTAGGGTGTTGAATCCAAATATGGAATTAAATAACTAGTTTAAATAACAAAGTCGCACTAAAGCCAACTCATCTATATATATGAAAGTGAGAAATTGAATTAAAAAATTTATAAATAAATAAATAATTTTGTTTTGATAAATTTATTTATAGTATTGTTGTTTTTGGAGTTTTAATGTGTATATGATTCAAAAATATGTCCAATTTTTAAGATGAACCCTCTACTCATCCTCAAGGCCAAGCTAAACAAAATAATTAGAAAAGTGTGCAATGAAAATTATAAAGATTATGATGGAGAGTAACCTGCATACAAATAAATTTTTATTTAATTTAAAATATATTTATTTAGAAATATCTAATATATTGTATTGTTATTTATATAAGATTGTATAAGTGTAATAGCATTTTTTTTAATTATATTATTTTTTATTATATATTATTTTTAAAAAATCATAATTTTAATTTGTTAAATTTATATCTCTAATACTCCAGAGTTTTTTAAATCACATAATGTCTTTATACTTAACTATAAAATTTGAAAAACAAAACATTGCAATGTCTATGAAAATTAAATTTGAAAGACAAAACAACTAAGATAAAATATAACACAAAAGAAAATAATAATAATAATAATTTTGGAAAAAAATATAATTAATTAATTTTATTTATAATTTTTCAATTTTTTTTATTTTTATGAAATTACTTTATATAATTAACCATTTTTATTTATTATACAAGTGGATATATTATATTGTTTTTTTATTTTGGTCACAAAGTTTGATTTTCAATTAGTTTTGAAAATTTTAAACAATTCTATGAAGTTTAGTTTATTAAAGTTAAAAGAATATTAAATTGAATATTTTGAATATTAAAAAAAAAATAATAATAATAATTTAAATGTAAATTTCTTTTTTTAATTAATTGATGATAGTTTTAATTAAAATTTTATTAAAAAATCTAAAAAAATAAATTCTGGAAGTGTCATGATAATAATATCATATCTTATCAATACAACATGCCCAAAAACCATAACTCATTTCAAAATTAAAATATTTTATAAATATTTAATTTTAATTTAATTTTATAACATTTTAAAATTACAACTTAATACTTACAACATAACAAGATACTTAACCATGGATATTTACCTCATTTTACCATGGATAATATTAACTTGTGAATAGCCTTTGTTACAATACCATTATCAATACCACTTTCCAAAAACCATAGCTCATTTCAAAATCAAAATATTATAAATATTAATTTAAAAATTATATATATATATATATATATATATATATATATATATATATATCAATTACTTTTTGTATAAGACGCTGGTACTAAGCAACAATGTTGCATATTACTTTTACAAATAATAATTTGATATTAGTTTGTAGTTTTATTCATTTGATAACATTACTTTCATAAATTTATTTCATTATTATTTTCCATTGTACAAGATTTGGGCAGCTATTTTTGTTGTCTATGACTGAGCTGTCTTAACCACTTATCAGTGTATCTACATTTCCTTATTAATCCTTGCAAAGGTAAGATTTTAGAAATCTATTTGCTTATTGATCACTATTAGTTTAAGATTGACCAATGCAACTTATAATATTTAATTTTGAAAAACAAATATTTATCTTTTCATATTATTGAAAAAAATTCAAATATTTCAATGTAGAATAATTTAAAAATCTTATTATAACTTTTACATAATAAAACATCATCTACATTGCCATAATTTATAAATATAATTATAATATACATAAATTTTTTTTAGATATTTATATCATATTTTATTTATTTTTAAATTTTACAAAACATCAAAAATAAAAAATAAAATTCTCATCGGTAAAATCAAAATGGTTATCTAACTATTTTACATTAATTTACAGTCGAGATGAAATTGGATGTTCTCATTTCAATTAATTCACATTCGATATTAATTTACATTCAATGAATCAGAAATCGAGGTTAAATTGGATTTGCCCATTTTTTCCTCGGAATTTACCTTAATCGGAATGTAAAATCGAGATTAATTTACATCCCAGATGAAATTGGATGTTCTCATCAGTTTTCCCTTTTTCCGCTCTATGGCTTTTTTTGAAATGTCATATTAATAAATAAACTGATATTTACTGATACCAATTTTGACACAAAGGCTCGCTCCTTTTGAGATTGATGTGAAAGTTAGGTGTAAGATCTGACCTGAAACCTATCTACTATTGATGTGAAGGTTCCGCATAAGAGTAGCAAAATCAGGGGATATGTCTTTTTTCCACAACATTAAATTAATTATAAATATCTGAACTTTCATAAAGGCTTTGCTATTTTTTGAACCTGCATGTTATACATGGTTTTTGAATCATAATACATATTAAGCATCAACCAGTGTTTTTTTTGACGTATGGTTTTTGAATCAAAATCAAAATAAAAATTAAACATCTAAATAGTAAACCTACTTAAATTATTATCTTTCCATCCTATTCGTTATATATAATTTTATTCTTATTAAAGAGACAAAATGTTAATGTAATAACAGTTAGCCAATCACTACTTTACTAACTTAATATTTACCTCTAATCCATAACTATCAAATTTCAACGTAAAAAACCATACTTAAATGATGGTCAATTTTTTTAATGTGTTTACACTATATTGGATTTTTTAAAACCCAAGACTCTTAAGTGCAGTGGTCAGGGTTGAAAGTGAGCAGTCGATAAGAAACGGAATCCAACTTCAAAATTTAAGGTGATGGACATTGTTCACAGCCTCGCAAATGAAGGAATTGATGATGAAAATTCATGCTCTCATAGACACGGAGGGAATTTGTTATTCATAATCTGTTAGACTCTATTTTCTTCTATTCCTTCACAATCAGGTTTTACAATCAGGTTTTCTATTACGTTATTTTCTTTTTAAAATGCATTTTTCTTCTTCACATTTATCACCATAAAATTGTGAACTTATCTTAATTACAAATTTCTTTGATGCACAAACAAAGTCGATAATTAATTTTATTTACTTTGATGCGCAAACAAAGTCGACAATTAATTTTATTTGAAATCTCTAAGATGCATCTCATAAAACAATGATTAATTTTATTTGAAATCTCTAAGATGCATGTCATAAAACAATCATTTCTTACCAAGGTTTTACCATGTCACAGTGTAATTTTATAGTAGTTTTAGCTAACTACATTAAAATGAACTCACTAAAAATTATTGGTAAAGGCTTAAATAGAGAATAATATAAAAATATAATTTCAAGTAACCACTATATTTAAGCAATAATATTTAAATTAATATCAATTATGATATTAATTTATTAATATATTAAAAACAAATATTATTAAGTAGTGATTAGACTACTAGTTTTTGAAAAATAATATTTAAATAATGATATTAGTTTATTAATTTATTAAAAATATTAATAAGTAACGGCTAGGTATTTTTTAAAGAATAATATTTAAATTAATTTATTAACACCAAATTTTTGTTTTTTTTTTAATAAATATTCTATTTGAATATATAAATTTTATTTAAAATTTTATAAACTAAGAAAAGTCTTTGGGGAGAAATCACAGGATCATATGAGTAGAGCCACCATGGAAAAGAGCAATGTAGAGACTATAATTTCAAGTAATGCCTATAATAATAATATTTAAATTATGATATTAATTTATTAATAACTGCTATATTAAAAATTCAAAATCAAAATCCAAAGAGAAAAGTAAAAAATTATAAGATCATTTAATAAATAAAAATAATTAATGGAAATAAAATAAACTAAATTAATAATAATTAATGGAAAACAAATAAAATAAAACAAAAATATAAGCGAGTTATATATATATATATAATTTTATTTTATTTTTATCTTTTAAATGATTTAATAATCAATTTTGGATATATATATATATATATATATATATATATATATATCCAAAATTGATTATTAAATCATATTTAAAAGATAAAATAAAATAATTATATTTCCTTTTTAAAATATAATTAAATGACATCTAAAACATATTTAAGAATATTTATATTTATTAAAATAGTCTAATAACAATTTTACTAAAATTTATATAACTAAAATTTAATTAAAAAATCAAATAAAAATACATTTACTAATATCTATATCTATTAATATGTTATTATTACATTTTCACTTATAAAATAATTACAATTTCACTATAATATATATATGATTAAATTTTAATATAAAATATATCAAATAATTAAATCAATGCATTAAGTTTCATCCATCATATGGAAATATTAACATAAATAAAAGTTATATATATATATAGAACCAAAATTTATTATTAAATCATTTAAAAGATAAAATAAACTAAAATAATTATATATATATTTTTTAAAATAATTAAATGCAATTTGAAACATATTTATTAATATTTATATTTATTAAAATAGTCTAATAACAATTTTACTAAGAATTACATAACTAAATTTTAATAAAAAAATCAAATAAAAATACATTTACTAATATCTATATCTATTAATATGTTATAATTACAATTTCACTAAAAAAAATATATGATTAAATTTTAATATAAAAAATATCAAATAATTAAATAAACACTAACTCTTTAAAATATTATATTTTATTTTCCAAATTATTATTTTTTTATTAAGTTACTTTTACTTTCATGTTTTTTACTTTACAATAAGGAAACAAACTCTATTTTTACTTTTGAGAAATGGACAATAAATAGATTCAGTAATAATAGTAGTTTTTATTTAATAAATAAATCATTATGGCAGATGTGATATTCCATGGGAAATTCTAATAAAAAAGAATTACTGATGAACCTCAGTAGCTCTCTTTTACCCAATAGTTAACAGTTATCACCTAGTTAAAGAAACAATTACCCTTCCTCTAGTCTTAGTTTTTATTTAATAAATAAATCATTATGGCAGATGTGGTATTCCATGGGAAATTCTAATAAAAAAGAATTACTGATGAGTAGCTCTCTTTTACCCAATAATTAACGGTTATCAGCTAGTTAAAGAAACAATTACCCTTCCTCTAGTCTTCTCTTACATGAGGGAAGGGAGAAGGAGGGATAGTGGTGCTTTTTTTGCTAAAAAAAGAAAAGAAAGAGATTCCTTAAGCTGAAGGAGGATTCAGTGGGAATGAATCTTGAATAGATTTCCCTGGAGGAAGTAGAAACCACATATCAGATGCATCATTATATTAAAAGGATAACTGTAAATAATTAATAACATATTCCCAATCTTGAATAGATTTCCCTGGAGGAAGTAGAAACCACATATCAGATGCATCATTATATTAAAAGGATAACTGTAAATAATTAATAACATCATTTCATTAGCACTGAAATAATTTACAAGCAAGAACCCAGAAAATTACATCCACATGCTGAGATATTCCAAGAAAGAATAGCTCAGGGAGCTGTCGCCAATAAAACAACAGAACCTATCCGCAGAACTACAAGAGTCGAAAATGAGGAAAAACCCTATTTTGAGAACGGAACCCTCATTCAGGGCAAGAAGAGCCAGCAACAATCAAGGGAAAGCTTGCATACCCAGAGCTTGACGTTGGTAGAAACTAGGCTGTACGAAGGCCTAGTAACCGCGCCCACCCTCCTCTCGAGAAAACCATACACCATAAATGTGGGGTTAAACATTTCATATAGCCATTTGATCCAAAATGCTATGCATATCAAGACCTACAACAAAAATGAGAGGAAAACCCTCATTACTTACTCGAGGGAGAGGCGGTGTAGCAGAGTTATTTCTGCGACAAAGACTACAGACACCATCGCAGAGGCGACACCTGCAAGAACCAAGCTCATGTTAGAACAATGCCATTGCAAGGATGTGTAAACCTGTGAAGCAAGACCTAATCTAGATGACGAACAGAGATAAACTTTAGGTTCAAACCTACAATAAGGACTTACCTGATAAACGATTTCGAAATAGCAGTATAGAACCCTAATGCAAGCTCGTAAGTAGGAATGCCTAACGAACTCTTCACATTGCATAGCATGTGGGAAATGATGAGTTGCAGAGGAACCTCACTGTAGAGACCAGAACGCAGCCTCTAGAGCCATGCCTAGTAAATGAGCGAAGAAACCAAGCGAGCACTAGGTCGTAAGGGCTTACCCTCGAAGTTCGACAAAGCCTCGTACCCATCGCCTTTCCCATGTTGTGCTCCGAGCAACAGATGGCAAGTGATAAGGGTGAGTCCCGACAGCTGGCGGCCATCCAACCATGCAATGACCGGATAAGTCGTGAAGGGTCAACACAACACAATAATATGAGATACGGAGAATCGTTCGGGTATTACCATTGTGTACAACCTGTCAGGTCAGGTTTAATAACCAGCATAATCGCATCAATTAAGTAATTGTAATTTGAACCTTAATGGCATGGTGTTGAGATTTGATACTTCATTACAACGCAACAATGTATTAGGTTGTGGTAACAATAATATTAGGTTTTGTTCCTAATTTGTTTATTATATTCATATATCATATGTAAATAGTTGGAATTATAAGTGTTACAATTGGTATCAGAGCCTGAGATTGCTACACTGAGGACAGGTTGAATGACTTTGGAAATAACAAAATGATTCTGATGCACATAGGAGCACCGGACGTAACCCAGAAGTATGGGTTCAATTGGGAGAAACAAATGTTGTCACCAATGCTGCTTTACTCGAAATAGTACAGTAGTTAAGAACAGAAATGCAGAACCTGCGTGCGGAAAATGAAAGACTACGTCTGGAACAAGAGAAAATTATGAAATGTTTATCGGATAGACAGAATCAGAGGAATCTAGACCCTAGTCAAGGAGACGAAAATAGAACAGAAACACACAGATAGCAAGAAGAGCATCAGGAATCAGAAGGCGGAAAAACTGGTAATGGGAAGAGTCAGATAATGGTTCCAACGAAAAGGGATTAAAAAGACAAAAAACAAAACTTCAGGGAGAATTCAAAAATATCAAGCCACCAAACTATAACGGTGAAATGGAGGAAGCGACAGAGGCCTGGCTTATTAATATGAACAAATATTTTCAAATATACGAATATGATGAAAATTTGAGAGCAAGGCTAGCAATTTATCAGTTGCAAGGCAAGGCCACCCTATGGTGGGAAGAAATTAAAACAGTCAAGGAAATCAATGAGCAAGAGGTTACCTGGGAGCAATTCCAAAAGCATTTTAAGGATAGATATCTGACTAAGTGATTTTATGATGACAAAGCAAAAGAGTTTCATGACTTGAAACTAGGGGATCAAACCATGGATGAATTTATAACTAAATTCATGTCACTATTAAGATACATCCCTTATATCTAAGAAGAAAAGGCTAAAGTCCAACGCTTTATCAGCAGCCTGCCTGCCTTCATGAAAGAGAAACTGGAATTTGACAACCCAAAAACAATGGATGAAGTAGTCTGGAAAGCTCAGATCTGCTACCAGCAAATGAGACAGAAAGGTGAAGTGCATAAGAATTGGCCAAGTAAGAAGGGACATAAAAATTTTACAAATAATAAGAATATGAGGAACTCAGGAACCAGATTCTCAGGACGCAAAGTACCAAATGGACCTGTTAATCAGAATCAACAAAAGTACAGACCTCAGAGCGATATAAGACAAAATGAAGCATCAAGTAAATTGGAAACCAGTCAGGTTCCTGAACCGCCATTGCAGTGTTGGGGTTGCAGGGAACCCCATTACTACAAGAACTGTCCTCATAGAGGAAGAGCGGAACCTGTTGCAAATATTCATGAAGCTTCTACTGTGGGTGACGTGGCACGAAACGTACCTCGAATCAATGCAGCATTAGAAGATCGCCAAGCAGATTATCAACCTTCAATGGTGGAACTTGAAGGTAAAATATCTGATCATCCTGTTTCCATTTTAATAGATTCAGGTGCTAGTTTGAGCTATGTCAATCCCAGAATAGTTGATGAATGCCATTTAAAAAGTTCAAAATTTAAGAACCCTTGGTTGGTTCAATTAGCTACTAGTGCAAAGAGAAAAGTCTGTGCAAAATTAGAGGGTTGTGAAATAAATTAGCAAAACAGTAAATTAGGACAGATTTAAATATATTACCATTAGGCTCTTATGATGTCCTGATAAGCATGGACTAGATGGAGCGACAGTGGGCCTTAGTAAACTGTAAAGATAAGACCATTAATTTTCTGTCTAAAGATGGTACTAGAATAGAGATTCAGGGAGTCAAGAGAGAAGTCAAGTTACAATTTGTTACAGCTCACCAACTGGATAGATGTATGCGTAAGGGCTATCAAATGTATGTAGTTCAAGTGGGATTTACAAACTACAAAGACAAAGTATCAGCCTTACAGGAAATACCTGTAATACAAGAATTTAAGGATGTGTTTTCAGAAGATATCCCTGGACTACCACCCAAGAGAAGCCTCGACTTTACCATAGAACTAGTCCCTGGAGTGGCACTGGTATCAAAGGCACCCTACAGAATGAGTGTTCCTGAGCTAACTGAATTAAAAATCCAGCTGCAAGAGCTGTTGGATAAAGGGTATATCCAACCCAGTGTATCCCCTTGGGGAGCCCCGATTCTGTTCGTAAGGAAGAAGGATGGTACTCTGCGATTGTGTATAGATTTCAGACAGCTGAATAAGTTGACCATAAAGAATAAGTACCCCTTACCCTGGATCGATGACCTCTTTGATCAGGTTAAGGGAGCAGTGGTATTTTCAAAGATTGACTTAAGATCTAGATATCATCAAATTCGGATTAAAGACGAAGATATCTTCAACACTGCTTTTAGAACCCGCTATGGCCACTATGAGTTTGTAGTCTAGCCATTTGGTCTTACTAATGCCCCAGCAACCTTCATGAGCATGATGAATGGAGTTTTCCATTCTTATTTGGATAAATTCGTCCTTATATTCATTGATGACATTCTCATATACTTCAAAAGTATCGATGAGCGTAAAGAACACCTTCGCATAGTACTGCAAACCTTAAGAGAGAATCAGATTTTTGCTAAATTCAGCAAGTGTGAATTCTATAAAGATCAGATTCAATACCTAGGACACGTTATATCCTCTTAGGGTATAGCGGTCAATCCAGAGAAAATAAAAACCATTATGAATTGGCCTGTTCCAGCCAATGTGGCGGACATACGCTCTTTAATGGGACTTGCAGGTTATTATAGAAGGTTCATAAGGGGATTTTCCAAGGTCACTTACCCAATTACTTCCTTACAAAAGAAGGGAACAACTTTCAAATGGTCAAAATATTGTCAAGAAATTTTTGATAGGTTGAAGCATTTTCTCACCACAGCTCTGGTATTAAAAATTGCATATCCTGAAGAGGACTTTATAGTTTGTACAGACGCATGCATAGAAGGTGTGGGTGGCGTTTTAATGCAAAATGACATGGTCATCGCTTACGAATCCCGTAAACTCAAGGAACAAGAATAGAAATATTATTCTTACGATTTGGAGCTAACTGTAGTAGTGCACGCCTTAAAAGTATGGCGGCATTATTTATTGGGAAAAATATTTCTGCTCAAAACAGACCACAGTAGCATAACCAACGTTTTCAATCAGCCTACCTTAAACGCACGCCAAGCTCGACAGACTTCATTCTTAAACGAATTTGACTTTGAAATCAAGCATTTGAAAGGAAAATATAATAGAGTGGTAGATGCGTTAAGTAGAAAGCTGCACCACATTTATGAAATTTCTTTTTGTTAAGTTGAACTTAATTTTATGGATCAACTAAAGGAGGCAGCCCCGAAGGATCCTGAATACAACTACCTATGGCAGCAAGTAAAATCTGCACAAGGTTCGACAAAGTAGAGGAAGTATAGTATTAACTCTGAAAACTTATTGTTATTCAGAAACCATATTTATGTACCTAACCAATTGTCTTTGAAGTAAAGTATGTTAGATGAATTTCATAGAAGCCCTTATGCTGCTCACCCAGGCTATCAAAAACTTTTGATGGCTGTCAAGAAAGCCTACTACTGGCTTGGAATGAGAAAATATATTGCCAAGTACCTAGCTAAATGTCTAGAGTGTCAGCAAGTCAAGGTGGAACACCAACACCCTGCTGGATTATTGCAGCCGCTACCTGTTCTTGAATGGAAATGGGATACTATAACTTTGGACTTTATAACGGGATTGCCGTGGTCTAAAATACAGAATGATTCAATTATGGTTGTGGTAGATAAGTTAAGAAAGACATATCATTTCATACCTGTCAAATCCATGTATCAAACAGCTCAAATAGCCGATATATTCATGAGGGAAATTTTCAGGCTACATGGTATGCCGAAAGTCATAATATCTGATAGGGATGTTAAGTTTACCTCTGCTTTTTGGAAAGCATTATTTACCGGGTTAGGTACACAGATCCACTTCAGCACTGTGTATCACCCCCAGACTGATGGGAAAACTGAGCGAGTGAATCAAGTGGTAGAAGACATGTTGCGCATGTATGTGATGCAGCAACCTGGGAAATGGGAAGAATATCTACATCTGGTAGAATTCGCGTACAACAACGGCTATCATGAGTCACTTAAAATGAGTCCCTTTGAAGTACTTTATGGAAGGAAATGCACCATACCTGCAAACTAGAATAGTCTGGAGGATAAACTGATATTAGGACCAAATATGTTGGAGGAAATGGATAAAACCGTGAAAAGGGTTTGACAAAATTTGAAGGCTGCCCAAGACAGGTAGAAAATGTATGCTGATAAAAAGAGAACTTACCGAGAATTTCAGGTGGGAGATCATGTGTATGTGCGGATTAAACCAAAGTGGAGTACGTTGAGGTGGGGAAAGTGTGCTAAGTTGGCCCCCCGGTTCTGTGGCCCATTCCAAATTTTGGACAGAATCGAGCCAGTGGCCTACCAACTAGCTCTGCACAGCCACATTCGAGTCCATAATGTATTCCATGTTTCCCTTTTAAAGAAGTATGTATATGACCCCAGACATATCATAAATTGGAAAGAACTTCAGGTAAAAAAATAATATATATAGATGTGCATAACACAAAATTTACTTATTTAAGGATGTGGTGTTTTTGTACATATCAATTATATAACAATGATATTTGTGGCAGGTCGAACTAGAAGGAGAATTCTTGGCCGAACCCCTGCACATACTTGATCAAAGAGAAGTAACATCGTGGAAATAAGCTATCATCCATGTTAAAGTGCAATGGAAACACTTCAGCCTGGAGGAAGCCACCTGGGAAGATAAATACTTTATGCAGGAGGCATATTCGAAATTATTTCGAGAACAAATGGAAATATGAACACCGGGGACGGTGTTCCACTAAGAGGGGGAAGATGTGACACCCTAGGACTTTAAGTTACTTTTACTTTCATGTTTTTTACTTTACAATAAGGAAACGAACTCTTGTTTTTACTTTTGAGAAATAGACAATAAATAGATTCAGTAATAATAGTAGTTTTTATTTAATAAATAAATAACTATGGCAGATGTGGTATTCCATGGGAAATTCTAAAAAACAAGAATTATTGATGAACCTCAGTAACTCTCTTTTACCCAACAGTTAATAGTTACCAGTTATCAGTTATTAGTTAAAGAAACAATTACCCTTCCTCTACTCTTCTCTTACATAAGGGAAGGGAGAAGGAGGGAGGGTGGTGCTTTTTCTGCTAGAAAAAGAAAAGAAAGAGATTCCTTGAGCTGAAGGAGGATTCAGTGGGAATGAATCTTGAATAGACTTCCCTAGAGGAAGTAGAAACCATTGCTAGCTGGACTTGGAGTCTTGAGGCCAAAGTAGTAGAAACTGCTACATAAAGATAACTGATTATTGGGAAAAGAGGAGCTTGGGGGGAGAACACTTGACGTGATTGCCAGGTTCTCATAGGAAGGGTGGAGAGGTTCATTGATCGCATTTTAATCTTGTCATGGAAGATAAGTAAAACTGGTTAATTATGTCTCGATTAAATAATGATCTGGCCATAATGTGTAATTAGGAAATAGACATTCTGATATTGGATTTGTATTGTTTCTTTAATTATGTGTCAGATTAGAAAAAGAATGTAACATAAAATAGAAGTAAGTTAATTTAGATGTACAGGTAACAAGTTGTAGGAAAATGTACATATTACAATATGAGTGGACCAAATGTACCGAATCTGTACCATATTCCTGAACACATTAATCTGTCTGTCTAGATTCAAAAATCTGGGCAAGGGTCAGACTGTGCAACCAATTCCTAAAATAGAATCCTTCTAGAGAAAATAAACTCAAACATGCAACAGTATACAAGAGAGGTAGTCAAGCCTCACAGAAAAGAATGAAACTATACGAATTAAGGTAGAATATTCCTCTTGTATATGACTTGAAAGGAGGAAAAACAAACACCTGATAATTCATACCTAAACATGAATAATATTGACCAGCATCTACTTATGCATATCACTAGTGATTTCAACTTTAATTGTGATAAATAACCCAACATATCAGTAACCATAGGAATGAAATGCGCATAACGAATATCCATGCAAGAGACATATAATTATATACATGACTACATTCATTCTTATTTCAATCTAAACAAACCTCGTGTGCTAAACGATGAAAGCAAATAGAATCACAACCATAACCTTCTTCAGGGGTGATAAACAAATAAACACAGTAACTATAATGCAGAGGTAGGAAACCCGAAAGAGAGGGCTTTCATTTAACAATAAATTAACACTTTAAAACAGTTCCATTCCTTCAGATTTGTTCCAAAGGAAACCTGAGGAGGACGCCTTGGAATGACATTCTGAGGATGGAATAATCAAAATGATACACCAAACCGAGGTTCCAATCTCGTAGAGCAAATTCATTTACAGAAATATTAGGGAAAACCACATATCAGATTCATCATTATATTAAAAGGATAACTGTAAACAGTTAATAATATTGGTTCATTTGCACTAAAATAATTTACAAGCAAGAACCTTGAAAATTACATCCACATGCCGAGATTTTCCAAGAGAGAATAGCTCAGGGAGTTGTCACCAATAAAAAAAGAGAACCTGTGTGTAGAACTTCTCATAACATGAATAGGAATAAAAAATGAGGAAAAACCCTATTCTGAGAACGAAACCCTCATTCAGGGCAAGAAGAGCCGGCAACAATCAAGGGAAAGCCTGCATACCCAGAGGCTTGGCATTGGTAGAAACCAGGCTGTGCGAAGGTCTAGTAACGACACCCACCCTCCACTCGAACAAACCCTACACCATAAACGTGGGGTTAAACATTTCGTACAGCCATTTAATCCAAAATTCTATGCATATCAAGATCTGCACCAAAAATGAGAGGAAAACCCTCATTACTTACCTGAGGGAGAGGAGGTGTAGCAGAGGTGTTTCTGCGTGTTAGAATATTCTGACACATAGGAAATAGTTAAGTATAACTTGGTCTAGTGTAGAGTTAGGTAAAGTGTGTTTCTTTACTATGTACTTTTGTAACTTACAATCCGACAGTCATGATATGTAGTGATCCAACTGCTCATTCTCTCCTCGGTATTACCGACACTTGATTTGTGGCTTAACACCCAATTGGTCCATGATCTCTATTTAAAGAGCATGGAGGGTCATTTGTATGGTAACCGTTCATGAGAGAAGCTTATGTAAATTTTCATTCTTTTACTAATAAATTGCCTGAAGTGGCCGCGTTGGCTCAGGCCGTGGACTGTTTCCCTCTTTGAGGGTTTTAACCACGTTAAGAATACTGGTGTATTGATCTGTGATCTGTTTGTGAGCGGTGTCCTTTGGTGTTCTGTCTGAGGAACTTAACCTGTGAATTCCTACATGGTATCAGAGCTATTTGAGGGCCGCATCCGTTGGTGATCCAAATCTGAAGCCGATAGAAGTGCATATGACTGTCGTTTCCTAGATCTACTGTTTTTTACTGCTTTTGGGTCGAGAGGATTGCTCTATTGTGTTAGGATCATCTGTTCCAGTGAGGAACCCCTTTCGTTTCACGTGAAAAAGTTTTCGGAAGCCCTAGCTACGTCATTTTTAAGATCTGGAGGTATACAATGTTTATTTGTAGTTTTTAGTTGTTTTCTCTCTATTTATTTCGGTTAACTTATCTATTTTTTTTTATTACTGGGTCTATACCTTTGATTTCTATGTGTTCTCTTTGCCTTACGACTCTGTGCGATCTGGGCAAATCAGAAACAGAAAGGCAGGATTTTTCCCATGCATATGCTCCTTTCTGCCGCGCCTTAGTGTGATCTCGAAAAATCAGAAACATTGAGCAAAATTTTTAGTTTTCAAGTAAAGCTAACTTCAAACCATAAGGTTTGTTTTTTTTTGTATGTTCGTGCTGGGTTTTGTGGTTTTTTTTTAGACAAAAAAGAGCTTTCTCAAGTAAGCATGCACCCCAAAGCTTCAGTGGCTAAAACAAAAAAAAGAAAAAAACATCTTTCTCTTTTCAAAAAATTACTAACCTTTTAAACTAGCTCACTTGGTCCAAAGTTACTTTATGAAAATTAAGGTCTTGGGTTCAAGTCTTTCCTTTTGTTGAGTTACTTTTTCAAAAAGCACATGTAGTTTATGTTTTAAAGTTACTTTATGTAAAATTTTTCTCACCCATTATAAAAAGTGAGTCACTTATAATTCTAAAGTCTCTTTATATTTTATTTAAGTTACAATTTAGTGGGTAGCTTATAAAGTACCATTGTAAAAGTGACTTTCACTTATTTATAAAAGTGAGTCACATATTTTTTTTTTTTAAAGTGAACTAATTAGATTTATGTTTGGAAGGGGGCGCGGGGAGAGGGGGCGCAGGGATTTTTTTTAAATATAACATTATCATTCATTTCCGCACATTCACGCACTTCATTGGCATCTTCAACAAATTTTCTTCAAAAAGCCATAACTTCTTCATCCGGAAGCCGTTTTTTTTTAATCAGCCTAATTTTTCAAGATCTTTCCATTGGAACACTTAGTCTAAGCATCTACAACTCAATTTTTTTTGAAATGGAAAGTCCATGCCAAGTTATTCTTGACAGCACCAACTACTTCCAATAGTGGTCCTACATTGTGGATTTACTTTAAAGTAAAGGTCTTTACAAAATAGCCCCAGGCCAAGAAACCAAACCTCAGGATGAAGATAAGGCAGCCAAATGGGAAAATAGGCAAGATCAAGCACGTGGATTGATAGGGATGTCTATTTCTCCAGACCTTAGATTCCATATCACAGAACTTGATACTCCTAATGAAGCAATGAAATAGCTCACTAAAGTTTTTGGAATTAAAAATGAAATTAGAGCCCATCAACTCGAAAATGAGGTTCTTACATTGGACCCCAATAATTTTTCTTCCATTGAATATTTTTTGTCCAAGTTCAAGCCCCTTAGACTTCTCTTGGAGGTGCTAAAGTTAAGAAAGAAGATGGTAGTCTTATCTATTCCATTCTTACTAAGTCGGGATCAACATACTGTGTGTTTGTTTCCACCTGCCATTCTACTAAGAAGCCTTTATTTCTCAAGGAAAAGACTACAATTCCCCCTCTTTTGATGCCTTTTGTGATTCTTTAATAAGAAAACAAGAAAAGCTCTTATATCTTGGTCTTCTTAATCTTGGAAACTCTTCTAAGAAAACCTTAGCCTCCCAACAATGACCAAATTCAAAGAATCCTAAGAAGAAGTATCCCAAAGAGAATGGTCCTAAACCCAACAAGGGTCCTAAGCAATTTCAGCCTCAAAATGAAAAATCATTTCAACAAAATGATAAGGCAAATAAAAACAAAGGGAATAAGACTGATAGACATTGCCACTTTTGTAATCGAGATGGCCACTTAGAATCCAGATGTTTTAAAAAGATGGAAGCCTTGGAAGCAGCAATGAAGAAGCATGACATCCATTTGGAGCACTCTTCTACTTCAACTTCATCTTCAGGAATAACACTTTCTGCATGTGGTTGTCAAGCATCTCGGTCTAGTTATGCACTAAATGCATCTTCTTCTTCTCATTCTCATGAGTGGCTCATTGATTCTGGAGCTTCTTATCACATGGCCAAAAACAAAGCCATGTTTTCTTCTTTAAATGATTGTAACACCAAAAATATATATGTTGGTGATGATATATCTTTTAGTGTTGTAGGGATTGGAACTGTTCATCTAGACAATGGTCAATTTAATGATGTATTATGTGTTCCAAGCTTATCATGCAACCTTCTATTTGTATATCAGATAACTCATTCAGGTGAAGGTAAAATCGTTGAATTTTCACCTCATGATGTTGTAATTAACGACCTGAGAGATCCTAGACAGATTTTAGCTATTGGCATTGTTGATGATTCTACAAGGTTGTATAAGTTTAACAACTTTGGTACATCAAATATTCCCTCAGTATTTGTTGCTCATAATGATGAAGTGAGAAAACTTTGGCATGAGTTATTTGGTCACTTAAACTATCGCTCCCTTTAGAATCTATGTAAAGAAAACATGGTGACAGGTCTTCCAATGGTATCTTGCAGAGATGGTGTTTGTTTTGGATGTGTACTCGGAAAACATCATTAAGATATTTTGAAAAATGTGCCCCTTGACATGCCTCGGCCCTTTTACAGCTTGTGCATAGTGATTTATGTGGTCCACTTCCAGTTGTTTCATTCTCTGAATACAAGTATTTCTTAACTTTCATTGATGATTTCTCCAGACGCACTTGGGTATACTTCTTAAAACTCAAGAGTGAAGTATTTAACATGTTATTGGCCTTTAAGGCCTTTGTTGAAAAACAATTTGGACATCAAATTCTTAAGCTAAGATCTGATAATGGCGAAGAATATGTTAACAACAAATTCATCAACTTTTGCACTGAGAATAGAATTCAAATGCAACATACTGTTCCATATACTCCACAACAAAATGGTGTAGTTGAAAGGAAGAATCGCAGCTTAAAGGAAATGGCTAATTGTATGCTTCAATCTAAAGGACTTAGTCTTAATTTTTGGGCAGAAGCAATTAATTGTGCAAATTACATAGTAAATTGCACTCCTACTAAGGATTTAAGGAATATCACTCCAGACGAAGCATGGTGCTCAATTAAACCAGATATAAGTCACTTTCGTGTTTTTGGAAGTGAAGCGTGGGCCCATATTCCAAATGAAAAAAATAAAGCTTTAGAACCTAAGAGTGCAAAATGTATTTTTGTTGGATATTCTGAAGATATCAAAGGATATAGACTTATTCCACTTAAGCCCAAAAATGTTATCATTAAAAGAGATGTAAAGTTTGCTGAAAATATATCAGCCTACGAGCCTAGTTTGGCGGATGTGCCATCTCCCTCTATCCCTTCTACTTATGAAAATATTTCTTCTTCATATGATGACAGTGAGGATGACAATCCTCCCCCACCTTCTCAGGATCGTTCTCCATCTCCTCAGCTTCCAAAATGGGTTCGTGTTACTCGGGATGTAGCAAGTGCTCTTGCTGGTCATCCTACATATCAACGACATACACGTTCTCAGTTTGATAGAGCCTCTTCTTTACTGGCTCAAGGTTCAACGAATTATGATCCTGACACCTTTGCAAAAGCTTCAGGCCGTTCAGATTGGGACACAGCTATGAATGAAGAATATCATTCATTATTGGCAAATGATACATGGGATCTTGTTCCTCTTCCAAAGGGATGAAAACTTGTTAGATGCAAATGGGTTTAAAGAACCAAGTATGGATTAGATGGAAAAGTTTATAAACATAAAGTTCGTCTTTTTGCTAAGGGTTTTTCACAAGTTGAAGGCATTGACTATACTGAAACCTTCTCCCCTATTGCCAAAATGAACTCTATCCGCCTTGTTCTTTCCCTTGCTATCTCTTTCAAATGGGAATTCCATTAGATGGATGTTAAATATACCTTTATGCATGGGGACTTGCATGAAGAAATATATATGGAACAACCTTATGGCTTTATACAAACAAACTCCAGTATTGTATGTCAGCTTAAGAAATCCATTTATGGTCTCAAGCAACCCCCTCGGGCTTGGTATGCCACAATGGATAGCTTTCTTTTATAAACTGGCTTTTCTACGTGTCATTCTAACAATACTGTCTGCACCAAGAAAGTGGGCAAGTCTCTTATCATTCTTGTTCTTTATGTTGATGATCTTATCCTTACTGATAGTGATCCCAACCTTATAAACCATGTGAATTCCAACCTTAAAAACAAGTTTGAAATGACAGACTTAGGACACTTACATTATTTTCTTAGTCTTCAAGTCTTGCAATCCAAGGAAGGTATTTTCCTTTCCTAGTCCAAGTATGCCTATGATCTTCTATGCCATTTTCATATGGAAGATTGTAAGCCAACCCCTTCTCCCTTTCAATCTGGAGCCAAACTTTCAATCACTTGTACTTCCCCTGAAGTTGATGCTACCTTATATTGTCAACTTGTAGGAAAACTTTTGTATCTGACCCATACTCGTCCCGACCTTTCCTTTGTTGTTGGCCTTACTGCTCGGTTTATGAAAAACCCACATGAAAGTCATTGGAAAGCAGCTAAAAGAATACTTCGTTATGTTCGAGGTACAATTCAGTTTGGGATTCATTACAATGCAGAAGCATCTCCTCTATTGGTTGGTTTCACTGATTCTAATTGGGCTGGTGACCCTGATGATTAGAAGTCTACTGCAGGTTATGTGTTCTCTCTTGGTTCAGTACCTATTACATGGGCTTGCAAGAAACAAAGTGCCATTTCTCTTTCTTCAACAGAAGCAAAGTATCATGGTGCCGTAGAAGCTAGTAAGGAAGCCCTGTGGTTTCGTCAGATCCTGTCAGAGTTTGGCTTTCAGTAGCAACATCCGACTACACTTTGGTGTGATAATCAAAGTGCCATTCAACTATGCAAAGATCCAATCCAACATCAGTACAAAAAACACATTGAACTACACATGCACTTCATCAGAAAGCTCATTCACGACCATGTTCTTGAAGTGCAATATTGTTCAACAGATGATCAAGTTGCAGACATCTTTACAAAGGCTCTCACAGAGGCGAAGTTTACTAAACTTCGATTTATGGTTGGAGTTCAAGAAGTTGTCACTAAGGGGGGATAGGCTCTAATTCCCCCTTCATTCTCCTTTTGTTTCATATTTGTACATTCTTCAATCCTATCCCAAGTTGTTCTTAAGGGGGGATGTTAGGATATTCCGACACATAGGAAATAGTTAAGTATAACTTGGTTTAGTGTAGAGTTAGGTAAAGTGTGTTTCTTTACTATGTATGTTTGTAACTTACAATCCGACGGTCACAATATGTAGTGATCTGATGGTTCATTCTATCCTCGGTATTACAGGCACTTGATCCGTGGCTTAACACTCGATTGGTCCATGATCTCGATTTAAAGAGCATGGAGGGTCATTTGTAGGGTAACCATTCATGAGAGAATCTCATGTAAATTTTCATTATTTTATTAATAAATTTCCTGAAGTGGCCGTGTTGGCTCAGGCTGTGGATTTTTTCCCTCTTTGAGGGTTTTAACCACATCAAGAATACTGGTGTATTGATCTGTGATCTATTTGTGAGCAGTGTCCTTTGGTGTTCTGTCTGAGGAACTTACCCTGTAAATTCCTACACTACGACATAGACTCCAGACACCATCACAGAGGTGACACCTGCAGGAACCAAGCCCACATCAGTACAATTCCATTGCACAGATGTGTAAACCTGTGAAGCAAGGCTTGATCTAGATGACAAAAAGAGATAAACTTCAAGTTCAAACCTACAATAAGGACTTACCTGATAAACAATTTCGAAACAGCAGTATACAGCCCCAATTGAAGCTTGCTCACAAGTAGGAATGCCCAGCGAACTCTTCACATTACATAGCAAGTGGGAAATGACGAGTTGTAGAGGAACCTCATTGCAAAGACCAGAACGTAGCCTCTAGAGCCATGCCTAGCAAATGAGCGAAGAAACCAAGTGAGCACCAAGGGCTTACCCTCGAAATTCGATAAAGCCTCATACCCATCGCCTTTCCCGCATTGTGCTCCGAGAAACAGATGGCAAGTGATAAGGGTGAGTCCCGGAAGCTGGTGGCAATCCAGCCATGGACCGACTGGATAAGTCGTGAAGGGTCAACACAACACAATAATATGAGATATGGAGAATCGTTCAGGTATTACCATTGTGTACAACCTGTCAGGTCAGGTTTAATAACCAGCATAATTGCATCAATTAAGTAATTGTAATCCAAACCTTAATGGCATGGTATCGAGATTTAATACTTCATTACAATGCAACAATGTATTAGGTTGTGGTAACATTAATATTAGGTTTTGTTCATAAATTTTTTATTATATTCATATCTCCTATGTAAATAGCTGGAATTATAGTTGTTACAATTACATTTTATAGGCACACAAATGTGCATATGCATTATTTTTCATCCATCACATAAAAATATCAACATAAATATTTTGGATTTGATATCACTTTTATCCCCCAATTAAAAAAAGATCATCCATCAAGTAGTCCTATAGAGTCCAGAATTATACAAATAGCATCTCAAGATAGTGTTCAAACTGTACCTGAGATCTCAGTACATAAATAAAAAGAAAAACAAAAAATAGTGAAAACATAAGTTTGCATCCATGTGATCATGCCAGGGATCTCAGTGCATAAATAAAAAGAAAAATATTCTACCTGAGATCTCAATACATAAATAGAAAGAAAAACAAAAAATAGTGAAAATGTAAGTTTGCATCCATGCGATCATACCAGGGATCCATGTCATCATACTAGGGATCTCAGTGCATAAATAAAAATAAAAGGAAAAAATTGTGAAAACATAAGTTTGCATCCAGGTGATCATATATGGGTTGTTGATTGGTGAACTACAGGAGATCGGCTGGTTAAGTATGAAATCGATATGTCTCCGTGAAATTCTAATATTCACCAGTTTAGGTCCTTTCTAGAGATACCTTATGCTCTTTGATTTTATTCCTGGTAAATGTGTTGGCATGAAAAATGAGTGAGCATATTTTTTAATGTGAGAACTTCTTCCAATATGGGACATAAAACAAAATTTCTGCAAGCTTGTGTGTCATTCAACCAGTTGATCAAGCAAGAAGATTAGTAGTGTTATTCAATCCAACAAAACTTAAAAATTAGGAATGAAATTTGGACTTTATATTATGATGAGTCTAAGACTCATGATGCACCTGGTGCCAACTGTATCTTTATGGAACCCCAAAAATCCAAATTTTTGATTTCTTGTAGGTTATAATTTCAGTGCACTAACAACATTGTATAGTATGAGGCATTGATCCTTCAGCTCAAAAAGGTTGTTGACATAAAATTTGAATGTTTGAAGGTGATCGGTGATTCTGAAACTATCACGAGGCAAGTATGAAATATTATTCATTGTTTATCACCACATCTAAAAAATTATTAGCAGGAGGTATAGTGCTTCATTTCTTCTTTTAAATATTTCGGTATTAATTATGCTCCTAGGCTCAACAATGTCACCATTGACACTTTAGCTAATGCTGTAGCTAGGTTTCACCTTTAAGAGATGGTTTTACAGTTGAGATTTTTTACAAGCCCGATGTCCCGAATAATGTAAATAATCTACACGTTTTCAATGATGATCAACAAATACTCGATTTTATGACTAATACCGAGGTGTTCAACGATGTGACAATAGATGAGGAAGAGCATGACACAGTAGTACAAGGAGAAGCAGATGAGCACAAGGGCAATCCCATGCCCAAATGTGTTGTTACGCTAGAAAATTCATTCGATCTACAGAACCATTTCTAGGGTCCCCCGAATACCAAGACTCAAATCTCCACACTCTCTCATGAACAAATCAATCTCGGAACTGAAGCTAACCCCAAGTTTATCAATCTGGGTGTCGGGTGTTCACCTGATAAGATGAAATCATTTGTTAGCTTTTTCATAAAGTATCGAGATGATTTTTCCTAGACGTATGATGACCTAAAGACGCATGACACCGAGATCGTCCAACATGTTATACTTATACAAGAAGGGGTCAACCCGTTCCAATAGAAACTAAGGAAAGTACATCCCATGTTGGAACCCCTTATCCAGAAGGAGTTGAAAAAGTTGTTGGATGCACACATCATTTTCAAAGTCATCCATTCTACTTGGGTGTCGAATCATTAGGGAAATTTTGAGGTCTAAAATGGGCCTCCTAAGGAAATTATAAGATAATAGTGGAAATAATAAAATAAGATTAGATTACATCATCAAATTTTAGAGGGAAAAAACAAAAAATTATTTATTTAACTCGTATTTTCAACTTATCTCCCTATGTGTTAACTCAAATTTTGAGCAGCATCACTCGTTGGATGCAAAATTTGATTCCCCATCCAAGGAGTATCCATGTTGCCTACTTTCGATGAACCTTGCTACATGAAAAATGAGAAATACATGAAAAACATTATTGCAATCACATTTTTTCATGTATATTTCATTTTTTCATGTAGTTGGGTCCATCAAAAGTATGCAACATGGGTACTCCTTGGGTGAGGAATCAAATTTTGCATCCAATGAGTACTCCTGCTTGAAATTTGAGTAAAACCTTAGGGAGATAAGTTGAAAATACGAGTTGAAAAAGTAGTTTTATTATTTTATTATTTTTTAAACTTTTTTCTTTTTTACTCCAAAAATGGTGAATCATCCCTCATGGTTGACATTGTCATTTTGAATCATATTGGTTCCAATAAAGTTTATTTTGGTTGTACATTTTTCTTAGGAGAATGTTGGTTCCCGTATGGAAGAAGTCTTGCGAAATTTGGTTATGCATTGATTTTTGGAATCTAAACCAGGCTTCAGATAAAGATAACTATCTAGTCCCCTCTATGGAGTAGATTCTTCAGATGGTATCTGGTACAAAAATGTTCTCTTTTCTCAATGTTTTCTCCAGGTACAACCAGGTGTTGGTTACCGAGCTAGATCTTTTGAAGACAACTTTCAGAATGAAATGTGGAACATTTGCATTTTGGCGCATGCCCTTCGGCCTTATAAATGCCAGAGAAACATCCCATAGGGTGATGGATATCATTTTCAAAGGACTAATGGGTCAAATTGTGGTGGAGTATATGAATGATGTCATGGTCTTTTTGAAAAGGAGGGCGTATAACCTCCACCATCTGAAGCAGATATTTGAGTGTTGTTGATGGTATAGGATCTCACTAAACCCCAAGAAAGGCATATTCATAGTATCTAAAGGCAACCTCTGTAGGCATATCATAACCAAAGACTATTGACCTTGAACGCATAAAAGTTATCAACTCCATAGTAGCAAGAAAGGTATACAGTCTTTCTTGGGTAAAATCAACTTCCTCTACAAATTTCTGATTTTGCCCAAATCATTAAGCCCTCACAAAATATGATCAAGAAGGATGCGAGAGTTAACTGGAATCATGATGAGAAGGAAGCATTTGACTATATCAAGAAATCCATCACAGAAGCCCCTTCTCTATATAGCCCATGCTTCAACAAGGTTTTCACTCTGTACACTTTCGCCTTAGACTTATCCCTAGTTGTTGTTCTTACTCAAAAGGATGGTAAGAACGATGAGTGGCCCATATACTTCATGAGAAAAGGATTACAGGGTGCATAGCTCAACTACTCAGACATGGATAAATAGGAATACACAGTCTACAGAGCGGTTAAACATTTATGACCCTACATTATGAAGAACCATGCAACAATGTTCAACGATCATCCTGTTGTTACGTCATTGTTCATCCAACAAGAGTTGGGTGAATGAAGAGCTAACTAGATGACTTGCCTTTAAGAATATGACTTGGATTTCAAGCTATCTCACACGGTTAAAGGGCAAATATTATGTAAATTGGTTTCCAAAGTCGCATATCAACAAAATGAAGAATTAGAAGGATGGGACCACGAGATCGAGATGTACGAAACAGCCTCACAACGACACACAACTCTTCATATTGGTATGTTGATATGCAATAATATTTAGGGCAAGGGACCCTGCCTCCTACCTTGTCTGCGAGACAGAAATGAGTTGTGAGGCTTAAAGCTACATCTTATTAGTTAATACAAGGAAATTTGTTTCGTAAACATCACAATGTTGTGTTTCTCAAGTGCTTGGAATCTGACAAATCTCAGCAAGTGTTGAAGGATCTACATGATGGGCCAACAAGAGGCGATTATGCCAACGGTACCATGGCCCATAAAATCATGAGGTTTGGTTTCTACTGGGCCACCCTATTTAGATATGCTCATGCATATGTTTGTAAATTCTCTATTTACCAAAAGTGTGCTAGAAGAGAATATCGGTCAGCTGCCCCACTCCAAGCTATAGCAGTCAAAGAACCATTTCAATGGTGGGGACCATATATCATTTGGGAAATTGTGCCACACTTGACGAAACAACGCAGGTACATTCTCACAGCTACCGAATATTTCACGAGGTGGGTGGAAGCCATCCCGTTGCAGAAAATCAACGATCAAGAGGTAATATCTTTTATTATTCAGCACATCGTGACCAGCTTCGACATTCCAACCTCCCTCATTTTTTATAATGATACTTATTTCTTGTCTTTTAAGTTATATGATTTTTCTTTAGAAAATGGTATTGTTTCGAAACATTTAGCTAACTATTACCCCCAAGGTAATGGCCTAATAGAGCCCGCCAACAAAAAACTAATCCTCATTATCAAGAAAACCTTATTGTCACACCAAAGGAACTGGCACAATCCCCTAAAAAATTCCTTGTGGGCTGACCATGTCACCCCGAAACCATCTCTTGGAACCTCCCCTTATTTCCTAGTCTACAGGAAAGAAGCCATTTTACAGCCGAACTTGTTCCTACCCATTCTCTGGTAGGAAATCGACACCCTCCTTAAGCCAGAGGAAGAAAGATAAAATGCCAAGGAGAAGCTTGTTGTGCATCAAAGCTGAATCAAGAGGTGGTTTGACAAAAAATCCGCAGGGAGTAATGAGTTTAATGTGGGTGACCTAGTCCTCAAATGGGATAAAGACCATGAGGACAAAGGTAAGCACACCAAATTTTAGGCCTTGTGGATTGGTCCCTTTCAAGTTAAGGAGAATATTGGTCAGCATACCTATAGAATACAAACCTTAGAAGGGAGGGTTGAACCCCTCCCCATAAATGGCCATGACCTCAAATTCTACTTCACCTATCAACTCTCACAGTTGCTTCCTCATCCATGTGCTATAGTTTCTTTTCTGGTTTTTTTCCTGCATTGTTCTTAGTTGTAGGCCTGATTTTGCATTTTTCACTTAGTTTCATATTCTTTCATGCCTTTTAATCATTGTATTTATGTTCTTTAATAAAGATCCTACTCTGAGTAAAATATCTTGGAACGTTGCCTAAGTGAGACACCTTAGGGTTGGGGTAGCCTCTATGCCAATGGCTAAGTTGTACCATTTATTGTGTCTACACTTGATCACTTCTAAAGTCATGACCTAGGGAAGGTGTGAAGATATATATCGGTGGGAAACTCTGGTTATCCATGGCACCCTATCTTTCAACAGTAAGTCTCACTTTTGATGTGGTTATAACTTGAATGAATCAAATCATCCTATTGAATCAAGAAGAGGAAAGGAAAACCTTAATGAGTAACATATTTTGGGAAAACAATAATGTCTCTGAAAACAAAAAACAACCTCTCTTGCAAATAAAATAAGTCGGTATCCCTCATCCACCCAAGAAAATAAATTCCCAATGAATAAGTTCCAATGAGCGCATGAATAAAATTTAAATAAAGGGAAAAGGATTGAGAAAGGATTCTTGCACAGAGAGGTAATATAAATACTTTTTCGGGGTACTATCTAGGCTCACTGTAAGTGGAGCAACACCAGATACCTATAGCCATAATACCGAAGATCTTTACGGTTCATTATCTTTGGTCTGTATGGTTAACAAGGCAAGTCAAAGTAGTAGGGAGCTTATGATCAATACTAAGGGTAACCTGGAGACATCAGTGGGACCCATGATCTTGGAATGACGCACTCACAAAGGTCCACTACATCCTAAATCAAGGGCAAGCATAGATACTAAGGTTCTACTAGTGAATCACCAATTGTTGTAGCCGCTACAACAACCCTCCAAAAATTTCCGCCCCTTCAAAATTTTGGGACCCTTGCACCAAGTTTGTACCTTTCACTTACCTCTAAAATATTGCCTCAACTTCTAGGCAATAAGCCAAGGCTCCTTGGTCCCCTCAAAATCCTATTTTTGTGATACTTAAGGTTCATCTTCTTCCCAAGTCGCAGGTCGCACAAAATGAGCTTACATATAGTTGAAATCAGCTACTTGCAACCTTCATTTCCAAAATTTTCTTTGTAACCAAGTCAAGTCGCAAGGTCGAAATTTAGTTTGATTGACTAACTTAAAATTTTGCAACCATCATCTCCTTACGACCATGCAACTATGCGACTGGGTCATTAGGTCGCGACATAACTTATGTCCTGGCTCCAAAATTTGCGACCCTCACCAGCTTGCGACTTAGAGACCTCTCACTTTGAGGTCACCAGGTCGCAATTCATCCCTATTGTTCAAGACCAAGATTGTGACCCCACGACCTTGCCACCTTTTGACCTCAAATTTATAGGTCGCCAGGTCGCAAATTCACACAAGAATCTTAGACATCTTCTGCGACTTCACAACCTTGCGACCCAATGACCTATGTCAACTTCGCATGTATGAACTTTTTTATTTAAGCCGCTCACTCGCTAGTTCATTTGTTCATCCCACTAGAGCACTCGATAAGTAGGAAGATTAGGCGATTGAGGGAGGCGTGTGATTTCTTCAAGGTAGGTGACCCTTCCTCTCCCCTATGATCATTACTCCTCACCATTTTTCCTCCCTCATTGGGAATGTTTTATTTGGTTTTGGCCTCCCCTTTGAACTCATATAACCCTGAAACCCTCTAGCTTGTCTTTCCTCCATCCAACTTCCCTGTTCCTTAGCAATCCATCCATTCTATGGTTATTCTCCCCTGCCTCTCAGTGATCCAGGTTTTAGGGTTCAAAGAGGGCCTAAAAGCCACAACCCAAGCCTCCTTTCTCCATCGGACCGGTTGAAAGGATGGGTCGTGCTACCAAAAATTGTGATAGGTCTAAAGTCGCGACTTGCGACCTATGCGACCTGTGACCCAACAACTCATGTGATCTAGCAACCCCATGAATTTTGTGGCCTATCTGTCCCTGTGACTCCCGCAACCCAGTGACTCCCTCTACCTATGACCTAGCAACTTACTTAATTCTGCGACCTAGTTAACTGAAGTCCCCGGGTCACTAATTTGGCTCCCTTGTTTCTTTTGACTCCTATCCTGTGTGATCCAGTGACCTCCCTTTAGGCTGAACTTTGGCCTGAGACTTTGTCTAATTTTTCAAAGTTCTAATCATATTTTTATTTTTTTTATACATTATTCATGTTGTCTCTCTCATCGTGGGATTTATTGTTTGACATGACAGGTGACGATGATCTCAAGTGCATTGTGTTTTCTTCTTTCTTTGGAGAAGTGGCACCTCTAGTAGTCAATCCTTCCTGCAAGAGAGCTAAAAGCAATATCCAGGAAAGCCACCAAAGGGAACTTGCTCCTATCTACATGGACATTGCATGCAACATAAATAAGACTACCAAACACTTCTAGTTCGACATATATGCAGACTTTTCTAAGCAGGACATCCCTGAGGACTAGGAAGACTTCAAGGTATACCTCAACATTAAGAGGTTTGCAACAGGGGTATTCTTGGATTGACCGTTGGGTCTACTCTTATCAACAGGAACTTTGGGAGCAGGTGTCTTCACAAGGTGGACATCTTTCTTGGTCTGATCTATAGGCTTCATCACACCTGCAAGTGGCCCTTTACTTCGTGTGTGGATTTCATTAGTGTGGATTTCTGCCATACTGTCTCCTTGGTCATCATCATTCTCATTTGTATAGAAATCCCACAGTACGTTGATTTGGGATTCTTCTTCCAAGGGCTCTTCTACTTGGTATTCTTCCTCATCTTCTTGTTCTGGCTCTAGCTCCACTATAGGTTCTTCTTGGTTGAGGAGCGATCCGATAAGAGCCAGCTCTTCTGTGTTTAAATTCCCTTCATTGGGTGGAGCAGGTAGTGCAAGTTGACCATGACCACCTTCTGTTTTCTTACGATAGAAAGGCTTGAAGGGATTTCTGTTGTTATAGTCTCCTCCACTACTACTAGTACTCTCTCTGTGATTCCTTTTCATATCAATGACTATGTTTGTCAGTTTCTTAATGATCCGATGCAAACCTTCCACATCTGTGGTATCCTTGTCTTTGGTTTCAGCCCCTTTGTTATCACTCCCATTATTCTTCTTGGATGCTTGAGAGGCTTTATTTTCTCCAGTCGTAGGGTGGCATGCTGTGAGACTGAACATTTCATTCTCGACTTTTACTGCTTCATCGATAGCACCATGTAAGGTCTGCATGTTACTCCCTTTGACCCACATTGCAATAGGGACAGGGAGAGTGGTGATGTATAATTCCATAAGAACCTCTTCTGTAGGTTCGGAGGTGGCCAGAATTTTGTTAAATAAGGTGTTGAACTGGATATTAAAATCCTTAACTTTTCTTTAGTTTCCATTTTCGAACGGGATAGTTCTAGGACTAAGGTAGCAGGGGTTTTGTCATTGCCATACTTTCCTAAAAATGCCTTTTGAAAGGCATCCCACGAGGTGATCAATCCAGTTCTCAAGCTAAAGTACCATGTGGAAGCTGCACCAATCAGGGTAAAAAGGAATAGATGACAGACTATATCTTCATCAACTACCCCCAGCATGCGCACGACCAGGAAAAATGAATTGATATGGTTTTCAGTGGTGTCTCCCTGCTTAGGGTCGAATTTAGGCAGTACCTTTTCTGCATTCTTGGGTAAGGGATGCTACTGCCCAGGTATCGTAATGGCATTCTGAGCGAGCCAGGGAGGCAGAGCTCCCGGAGGAGGTGGGAGTTTCTTTCCACCCAGTGGAGGAATATTAGCCATATCGAGGATAGGGATGTTCTGGTTGAGGGTTTCTTCATTAGGATTTTCCAAATCAGGCCAGGGATTGCCTTCAGAAGGGGAACCCTCAGGAATTTCTTCCCAAGGAGAGTCGATACTCTGCAAAGAATCAAGCACAATATGTTCAAGAGAAGGGGCTACAGATGTCTCTTCGTTTATGTGATTGACCCTTGGATTTATTTTCGCTATCGGAGGTAAAGACTGAAAGATAGGGAGTTGTGATAGGGAATGAGCATAAGCCCGAGTAATTATTCTGACTGGTTGTTCCTGAGTGACAGGATACTCCCACAGTGTCTCCTCTACGAAATAAGGCTTTTCCGAATGAGAGGAAGGGTCTTTTCGACCTTCACAATCCATGTATTACTCTTTTTGAATACATGCTTGGCACTTATAGATGAAATCTTGAAAAGTTGTGGACGACATTTCAGGACCTCCTTCTAGCGCCATTTTGTTGACATGGCAAATTTCCACTATGCCAACAAGGGGAACTAACCCGATTGCAAGCCCTAATTAGACCTACTTTTGTTTGGGATGGCTAGTTCCAACGGGTTTTAAAGGACCCCGTAAACTGTTAAATGCGTTGGTAGATTGCTTCTAAGAGGAAGACTTCAATTAAATCAACAAAATAAAATAGCTAACCTCTATGTATTAAATTCTATCTACACTACTTCTAACTACTCTAATCTAGAACTAGCTATCTTAATCTATCCTGCAGGAGCAAAATAAAAGAGATTAAAAACCATAAATAAATTCCAAATCCAAAAGAATCAATTATCGAGTCATAGATGAACAAGGTTGTATTAGAGCTTGATTTCACTCAGATTACTCATACAGGAATACACATTCCTTTCGATACAAATAAACTAGCAACTGGTGTTTAATACAGTTTTGAATCAGATATCACTCATAAGTTAACCATGTAATTGAATCATATTCAATTAAACAAGACTAATCATGAACAGTATGCCATCAATATGCATAAACACAAATCACATTTAAATTCATGCCAGCAGCAACACCCTGTTTCAAAACACCTCAAAGCAACAAGAAAATAAATCAGAATTAAAGGCCCCTTCTTGAACCAAACATTCCTCTTTATTCACAATAAGTCAAAAATTTTCTCTCCAAACAAAAAGCCCTTCTCTCCTCTTCAGAGGTAATACTTATGCAAAAGCACGTGAATCTCAGGCTTCCCTGCCTCTTCATCTCCCCCCACTGTTTTCGATATACAAACCAAGTATACAGAGATAGGATCATCAGCGAAGCCGCTGACAGATAGAAAACATATCTACTGGAGTGCTTCATTTCTTGACGAAGTGAACAGATGTTGATAAAAAGTGTGACTATGTGTCACCTCCCCGTGATGAAAACTGGGACAACTTTGCTTTTGGAATGCACAGGCAACGCGTGGGATTCCGACCTAGAATGCCTAAGGCCGGACCTTAAACACAACACTTCTGCATACATGGCTCTTCAAATCCACTCCTGCATCTTTTACTTCTTGCTTGCAGAGATAGTTATCATTAGCTTCATGATTTTGAAATATATAACAGAAATTTTCAAACAAAAAATACACACTACCTTCATTAAATTTTATAAAACTATGGGGAACAAGTGTGAAAGAAGAGGATTTACGCACAAAACACACGCAACACACAATTTCCCGCTCAATCCATAGGCTTGGCATGGTTTTCGAGGGCTTCACTTAATCACAATTGGGTATCGGCCCCTCCGCGGGTCGCAGTACCCATGCCTTCCACTTCCCAAATGTACGATTACATTATCAGGACTCCAAAGGCCTGTTGTTTACACTAAAAACCTGCTCCCTTTGTTATATCAGGAATTTTGGAAAACACAAGAAAACAAAGAAAATCCCGCCCCGATCGCTCAGGCTAGACCTCAAATTTTATATGTCGGGGCCTATAAATATCATCAGGTCTGACATATCGCATATCGCAATATGCACAAGCCTGGGGCTCCACCGATTGCGACATGCGATATGGCCCTAGACCCAAAAACATATATATATATATATATGCGTTAATACCACTGGTGGGTCCGTACTAACAGGCTTGCCTTTGAAAATCGGGACTTCAATGTTTTTTGAAAAACAAGGGAATATATGCGAAAAACCATGTCCAACCATAAGGCCGGACTTGAAATTATATACGCTCCAGTTCATAATAATTAGCCCTGGGCCCTGCGGATTGTGATATATGATTTGGATGGCGGACCCGATAGAATATATATCGTGGTTAATATGACTGTCAGGTACGGAAGACATACGCGCCTTTTATATATATGGTTTTTGGGCTTGGCTGATAGCGATTTGCAATGGGGCTCCAGACCCGAAATATATGCATTTGGGTTAATAAAACCTGTCGGGTCCGGAAGCCATAAATGCATTGTGTTGATTGCGATAGGCCCAAAAAGGTTTATGCATGTTTTGAGAAGCATTTTCGTTGTAAGGAATTATGATTGGAAAATGATGCAATAGAGGGTTTTGGGGGCTTATAAGGTTCTGATGAGGGGGGATGGATAGAGGGCTAGGCTGGGTGATGAATGGACCGTGCATCAAGGTCTAAAAAAAGGGGGGCTTGACCCTTAAGAACTAAAGATTTGGCTGGGCAAAGAGTTAAAGCATCTGGGACTAAACAGACCATTTGGAGAGGTAGAAGACAAACTTTTAGGGGACCCATTCAAAACTACTGCCAAGGCAAGTTTGATATGGTGGTGGTGGTGGCCACAACAGTACAATAAGTGACTCTCTTAGACTTCCATGTTACATTACATTGTTTGACAGCATGGCCGATAGTAGAGATGTGGGCGACATGACTCATGACATGAGTCGACATGACAGTGCTGGTACATTCGTGTTGCTACTGGAGTGCATGTCGAGCTGCAGTGTTGCTGGGTGACGGATTTCTTCATGGTGTGTCATAGCTTCACCTCTACATGGCAAGGTGCATGGAGTATTTTATGATCGTTGGTTTGCTTGATGTTGCTTTGGCACATTTCTCCTTGCTTGTATCTTGGAAGGCTTGACAGGTTCGTCTTCTTGCAAAAGGTGCATGTTCATTTGTTCATCCATCTATGAGCATATCTTGCATGTTTGCTCATCCTTCCATCCACGAACACATCTTTGCATGATCATCCATTCACAAGCACATCTCTTTGCATGCATCATTCGTTCATTAGTTGGTGTACCTGTCCTTCTGCATGTACTCCCTTCGTTCATCCCATTTGTCATCGCGCCATGTTTTTTAGTATACCTGTACCTGTAGTCAGTCATGATGAGATGACATCAAATACAAAAACCTCATAGTCTACCATGACACATGATCATTTCAGATGCAAGTGACTGGAAGAAGCAGCAAGGTTGCGAAGTGGGATGATGGCTCTGGGTACTGTTGATGAAAACTGAGCAAGAGTCACTGAGTGATGAATATGGGCAATCTGGGTTGACATTGACTATCTGCGAGGTCTGGCTCGACTAGAAGGAAAAACTGCGCAAATTTTGGGAGGGATAGTCCAGGCTGTAGGAAGGCAAGGTAGATAGAATTTGCACATTTTCCTGAACGAGAGGGCAGCTAGGGCTTGACATAAAAATTTGCGCAATTTTTTGGAGGAATAGGGCAGGCTGCATGGAGGATCAGCAGGAAGAAATTGCACAGTTTTTTGGAGGAATTGGTCGGGAGCATGGTAGCAGAAGCTGCACAATTCCCAAGGGGAACTGAAAGTCAGCTAGCTAGGTCATTGGCAACATAAATTGTGGAATTCCCAAGGGGAATTGGCAGTCAGCTGGTCGAGCCATTGGCAGCAGAAACTATGCAATTCCTTGAGGGAACTGGCATTCTGTTGTTGGGAGTTGCTGGCGAGAGAAATTGCACTAAGGTTGGGAGGTCAGATTACTGATCATATTTGCGCAATTTCTAAGCTAAGCGGACTTTTGGGAAGCAGAGGGACTTCTCATGAAAACTGCACAATTTTCTCGATTAGCAGTGAGGCAACTATTGGGAGGACTGGTTGGAAAAACTGCACAATCTTCTGAGGGAGATAGGGACGGGCACCAGATGTCTATTTGGCCTATCTACACAATTTTCCCAACCAGTGGAGTGGCCAAGGTCTACAACTTCTGCCCAAATTTTGAGGGGAATAAGTCCCGGGTGGCCGCGGGGTTAAATCCTATGATTTTCCAGCTTGAAGGATGATTGATATGCTTGCGGGTAGGCAACTTGAAATGACTTGCTTGATACTTCTGCATTGGTCTGGGTGATAGTCGATCAAGTCAATGGCTGGGTAATGGTCTGACTCTCATAGGGAAGTCCGGTCATCGAAACTTCAACAAAATGACTAAGTGTGTGAATGAGTGAAAGATGCACATGTGATCTTGCAAACACACACCAACATGACTTGACGACGAGATGACCCAAACCATCTAGACACACATGCTCAACATGACTGACCGATGGTGTGAGCGACAAGCGTGACACTTGTGATTGATCATTGATCGATCGTGACAACACTTGTGTAACAATGAGTGTGACTCCATGTGTGAGTGCGATAGATGCTTTCATAGCGAACACAACATGTACACACGAAGCGAAGACCTTGAGCATGACCAGAACATGGTTGCAAGCATGACTTCGATACCAACATGCAAAAACTTGGATGAAATGAACAAGAAAGGTAGATGCAAAGACTCACATGGGCTCACGGAGTGATCCTGAGTGTGTGCAGCCATCAAGTGAAACTCTCAAGGGAAGCTCCAAAATTGGGTGCAGACCAAAATTTTGGGGGGTGGTTGTAGCTGCTACAACACTTGGCGACACACTAGTAGAACTTGAGCTTCTCTATTTTGGTTCATTGATAGCATAGGGCCTTCGTCTCTCAGGAGTATTGAATCGTTGTGCAGGTCACTTCGGCTTCCCCACTTATCCCATGGAAACACATGGTTATCCTTGTGCCAACTCAGTCAAACACAATCAAAAGTTGAGCTTGATCACAATGTTTCAAATCTAGGAAGGGTAGTTTAGCTCGCGAATTGAAAATTTTCGAAGTATAAGTTTTCATCACTAGTGTTCCTCCACTGCCAATAGGCCTGGACAGTACCCCAATGGAGTCACACAGGAACACACACATTGCTCCACTGCCAGCGAGCCTGGTCAGTACCCTGGTGGAGTTTCATTCTTCACCTCTCTGCGCAGGAAGCCTTTCTCTTCTTTTTCCTTTGTATTTTGGAAGAGGACTGTGCATAGGAACTTATTTATTTTTGGGGAGGAAGAGGGATCTCAACTTATTGAGAGTAGAAAAGGTTGTTCCTTTAGAGAAGCATGTAAGACCTCTAACATAGGTTTTCTCATTTAGATTTTCCCCTCCTCTGTTTCTACTAGTTGGATGAGCTTGAACACACAGATTTGGAGGCTAAGTACAGGCATGGGGCTTCCCAGTGTGGACACGGGTTCATGGTTGGACCAACACTTCCTGTAGAGCCTTGAACCTGTATCTCCTTACACACCCTCTCAGCCTTCTTTTCCCATTCATTTCCTCCTTTTCCCACTCATTTCATCCATCAAATTGCTCAAATCATTGTATTTTAGGACTTTTTTACATGGTTTGCTAATTATGCTAATGACTGTTGTTGGTTTAGAATTTTGGTTCACAGTGCTGCGTTTCCGCAGCTCACACAGGGTTTCCGCAGCTGATCCCGGTTTCCGCAGCCAACCCCGGATTCCACAGTTGTTTTATTAAATGATATGTTCCAGGTGTCCTCCGGGAAGAAGAGCCACATGGGCAAGTTCGTGGAACCAAGGACATGGTGTGTGTCCTTCCAGCTCACCCAAACCGGTCATAAAAACCCATGGTCAACGAGGAGGCAAATACGGTCAACAGAAGTCATTGGCGGTGGCACGACTCTGCGTGTTCTGTTTTGGAGCACGTGAAGAACAGGTGGCATCTTCCTCAGCCACGAAGACAGTGGGAAACATGAATCCAACAGCAGATTGAATGCCCACAATGACCGTTGCCTAAATCCGAGGACGCAGCAAGATTACGTGTTTTTACACAGCTGCTTGAATAGCTTAGTTTTCGTTAAGTTAGTTTGCTTTCCTCTATTATAAATAAAGCGTCTTTGAACGCTGGATAGTTAGTCGCTGTTGTAATCATTTTGTTTGAACTCCCCACTGTACTTGACATTTTGATGTTTAATACATGAGAAGACTGTTTTACATCAAAGCGTATATTTGCTCATTGAATCGGCTGAAGTAGGCAGAGGGCCCTTGTTTGCTGAAGTCCTGTATAGTAATCTTTAATTTCCTGCATTTCTCTTTCTTGTTTCATGTATAATAGCTGTACAGATGTCTTTTAATTGCTGCGCTTTTATTTCTTTTCAACATGTATAATATCTGTACATAAACTTTGATTTCTGCTAATTTACATTTCTGCACTTTTATGTTCATGACTGATCAGTGTGTTATGCAGGTTTCTTAGGCGTGCCCGGGACAATTTTCTTTCTTTTCTTTTCATAACTAGTGGCATGTGTGATCATCTTGTCTAGGCTGCTGACCTTTGTTTTTCTGCAGTTTGATTTTCATTAGTATCATTTCTTTAACTTGCACTTTACTTTCTGCTCAATAGTTATCAAGTTGTTCATTTATTGATGGTTCTTTTTCTATAATCAACTAACTTTAATGGAGCCAAAATATCACTTAGTGCAGCTTGGTTTATTTTGCTTTAAGACTCACATTACTAACCTGTTCATAATTGTTCTCACATGATTAAGAAAAGGTTAAAATAGTGTGATTTGTCTCACTTAAATTTCATATTGATTAGATTTAGATGAAGAGTTAAATAGTGTAAAGTAGTGTAAAGTAGTTGTTCTTACCTTTAATTGAGTTAATATAGATTTCATTTTCATTTTCATCAGCAGCAGAGATACTGGGCCGATGCCATTAGTACTTTATTTGATTTTAAGCTTTGATTTTATTTCAGTTATTATTCAAGCTTTCTTTTAGAATACTCTTTAAGTTTCAAGAAATCACTTAGAAATCATCACAATCACCCACATCCACTCACTTTATTACATCTCCGTCACATCATATTAGGAAAGATACAATAAAAAACAAACTAAAAAGATAAAACCGACAAAAGACTTAGAAAAGGTTATCTAAGTACATATAGTACACCTCACTTCATCAGCTTACGAGCCCCGGGTTGACATTTAAAAGTTGCAATTTAGACATCACTAAATTGACCAAACATTTTGGCGCTGTTGCCAGGGAAGTGAAATTAGGTAGCCAATTCTTAAAAAAAAAAAAAAAAAAAATTCAAGGAAGGAAAATTGATAACCTCTCAAAGTATGCTCTCCTCTTGCACTTAATGTGATCTGGAGGATCAGAAAAGAGAAAGTTATTGGTTTAATAGTTTCTTGAGTATGCTCTCTTCTTGCACCTAGAGTGATCTGGAAGATCAGAAAGAGAATTATTACCCCGACTTGAAGAAAAATAAAAAATGACATGCATAGAGCAAGATATTCTAGGGGAAGGTTTTTAGCTAGAGCCAAGAGTTCGATTTTTACAAGTCCATCTACTTCAAGGAATAGACAAGAGACACCTCCATCTTCTCCAACTTACACTCCAAGCACTAGGATTCCTGGAATTCAAGAGGCAATAGTTGACTCTCCCACACCATCCATCGAATCTGAATCAGAAAGGGACCCTTTTCTTCCTTCCATAAGAGGACAAATTGTAATTGAAGAAGTAGAATCATCTGAAGAAGAGGGAGAAATTCCTTCTCGCTCACCCTTAATAGAAGAACCGGAAAACTCTGAAGTCTCCGGGGAAACTACCATGACAGAGGAAGGAGCACCTGGATTTGGTAGAGGTAGAGGTAGAGGAGGAGGAGGAGGAGGAAACAATGGAGGAGGTCGAGGTAACATCAGGGGAAATAGGGATGGAGATAACTCATTCGGATTTCCTATAGTTGATGAGGACTCCCGAGCCACCATGAAAAACATCTCACCATCTGTCCTCCCAAACTTCCATGGGATGAGGAATGAGGACCCTGAAACATTTCTATTTGAGTTTGAGGTAGTGTGTCGAACTTATGATTATCTGGAAGACTCTCAAAAACTCAAACTGTTCCCTTCAACATTGAAAGGAGCAGCCTTGAAGTGGTTCATGGGATTACTCACGCAATCCATTAGGTCTTGGAATGATATGAAACAAACATTTTTGGATATGTACCTGGACTATTGTATGGCCACCAATCACAAGGATGAGGTATTCAAAATGATGCAAAAAGAAGATAAAAATTTGGAGGATCTGCTTGAAAGATTTCAATACAACTTGAAAAGAGCAAAAATGAACAACTTAGATGAGGAGACCTTAAAAACCCTTCTATTGAAAGCCATTAGAGATGAATGGATAGATATTTTGAACATGATGGGGAAGGGAGATATATCTCAACTTTCACTCAATGATATAGCAGAACTATGTGTCCATCTCTCAAGGGGGAAATCTAAAACTCAAAAAGGGCCTAGAGATCCTTCTCTCATCAGAGCAAACAAATCTGCAACTGGATCAGTAAGTAGGGCTGAGATTGGCAACATGCTTGATGAATTTAAAACTGACATCTTAGGGAGTCTTAGTGAACAACTAGACACCCTTAAGATTCACAATAAGCAGAAAGCAGAAGCTGAGGCTTTGGCCATCTTTTGCCCAAAGTGTAGGAAGAAACATGCTCTAAGGGAATGTCCCTTGGATGCAAAAGTTGTAGAGATATGTGTAATTTGTTCAGAGAATCATGAGACCAAGGATTGTCCTTCAATCCCTGGGCTCAAAGTTGTCTTTCAAGAAGATCCAAATACACTCGAATCTCTCTGTTTTGTCGCAAGGAGACCTTGGCAGGGGCAACAAAATCAAGGATTTAGCAACTCTATGAATTTTCAACCCCAACCAAATTGGAATCCTTAGCAACAACCTTGGTCCCAACCTCAAAATCCTTTTCAATCATGGGTACATGGTATGCAAAATCCTTATGGGAGATTTGCCCAATTCTACCAATATCCTCCATCTTTCCAAAACCAACAAACTCCACAACTTCCAAATCAAAATCCACAATTATCATTGCCATTTCCACAATAACAACAACCTTCTCAACAGAATCCAAACTCTCAACTCTTGCTTCCATTCCAACAGAAGTCAAATCAACTTCCTTCTCAGCCATTGCCAAACCCCAATAATAAAAACCCTCAAAATGCTTACATGATGGAAGGTCAACAATTTCCTACCTATATGATTGTTCCTCTCAATGAAGTACAACTCAGATCAGGTAGAGTCCTAGATAAGCCTTCTATAAATGCTCAAAAGCAAAGCATTTTTGAGGAAGAATCTCTTGAAGCCAATAAGGGTTCTGAATCATCTCTTCAAAACCCAAACACTCAAAAAGAAAAAGAAAAAGAATTAACCCCCACAACTCCCATAGTTGAGCAACCTGCATCTTTATCCACACCTCCTTTTCCTGAAAGATTACAAATTGACAAAGGAGTGGAAAAACAAATTTGGCTGCCTGACTATAATTTTCTAGATGAATTGAAGAATGTTTGTATCAAGATTCCATTGTTACAAGCCATTAAGGGAATTCCTATTCTAGCAAAAACAATAAAGGAGTTGAGTTTTAAAAGACCAGGAAGGAAACCAAGAGATACCAGAAGGATCCACCTGGTAGGAAAAATTGCAGATATCATGATGGGAAAAATTACTATGCAGAAATATGTAGACCCTGGTAGTCCAATTGTCAAAACACATATCAATGGGGTAGAAATACCAAATACTTTGATTGATTTAGGGGCTTCTATTAACATCATGAGTAGACAGACTATGGAACAGCTAAAACTTCCTAATCTTCTTTTTACACCTACTTTATTGCAACTTGCAGATCAATCAATTATTAAACCAGATGGTGTATTAGAAGACATTCCAGTCTCCCTAGACTCTTGGGAATATCCAGTGGATTTCATGATTTTAACTCCCAAGAGTAATCTAGGAGGACATCCTCTTATTTTAGGAAGACCTTGGCTAGCCACAGCTGATGCTTTCATAAGTTGTAGGTCTGGGGATATGTATATTTCTGATGGTAATTCGACAAAGAAGTTCAATCTGTATCCTCCAGCAAAAGAAATTACAGAAATAGGAGATAATGAGTGGGTTGATGATGAAGATACTATACAACCTGTCTTTACCATTTCTGAGATTAGTGAAGATAGTCAAATTCTGAACACATTAGAAAACTTTGAACCATCTTCAGAATATGACTCCACACAATTTCAGTTGGATTCTGACATTGAGTGTCTATCATCTAGACAAATGTCTCTTTTCTCTATGGAAGAGTTTGGTAGTTTTGCCATTGAGATCTTTCCAGGAAAAACATTGAATATCAACAAAAACTTGGAAAAATCACAACAGGAGGAGCTAACCAAAATCTTGCAAAAACATTCTACTGCATTTGCATGGGAGTATACTGATATGAAAGGTATTGACCCTAAGACTTGCATTCATCACATCTACATTGAGGAAAACAGTAGGCCAATCAGACAACCTCAAAGAAGGATGAATCCAAACCTTAGGGAGATAGTGAAAGAAGAGCTCCAAAAGTTACTTAATGTAAACTTCATTTACCCCATTTCAGATAGCTGGTGGGTTTCCCCTTTGGTTATAGTACCTAAAAAGAATGGTAAATGGAGGGTTTGCATTGATTACAGGGAATTGAACAAAGCAACTTTGAAGGATCACTTTCCTTTACCCTTTATTGATCAAGTATTAGATACTTTAGCAGGCAAAAAGTACTTCTCATTTTTGGATGGTTTTAGTGGTTACAATCAGATTCAGGTAGCACCTGAAGATCAGGACAAGACCACATTTACCTGTCCTTGGGGAACTTTTGCTTACCGAGTACTTCCTTTTGGATTATGTAATGCACCCACAACATTTCAAAGGGCAGTACTAGGAATCTTTTCTGATCTAATTCATGATTGTGTAGAGGTCTATATGGATGATTTTACAGTTTATGGTAATTCATTTGAAGAGGCATTAGAAAATTTGGAAAAAGTCCTTATAAGATGTAAGGAAACAAATCTTTCATTAAGTCATGAAAAATGCTTTATGATGTTTACTGAAGGGATTGTTTTAGGACATCATATTTCAGGAGATGGAATTAAAGTTGATAGATCAAAAGTTGAAGTCATCTCCAAGTTACCTATTCCAAATTGTCAAAAAGATGTTAGAAGTTTTCTTGGGTTTACTGGATATTATAGAAGATTTATTGAAAACTTCACCAAGATAGCATCTCCACTCTTCAAATTACTTACAAAAGACTGTGAATTCAAGTGGGATCCTGACTGTCAATCTGCATTTGAAACTCTAAAAGCAAGAATATCTGAAGCACCCATTCTGAGAGGGCCAAATTGGAAACTTCCTTTCCATATTTCTATAGATGCTTCAGATACAGCTCTAGGAGCTGTGTTGGGTCAAAATGATTTAGTTCCTTATGCCATTTATTATACCAGTAAAAATTTGACTCCCACTGAGTTAAATTATACTGTGACTGAAAAAGAGTTCTTAGCCGTTGTTCATGCAATCAACAAGTTTAGACATTATATAACAGGCTATGAAACTTTTGTCCATACTGATCATTCTGCAATTAGATATCTCATGAACAAACCTGTTACTAATGGCAGAGTTACAAGATGGTTTTTACTTTTACTTGAATTCAATATTACTGTGTTAGATAGACCAGGAAAACAAAATACAGTAGCTGATTTCTTGTCTAGAATCCAAAATACTAACGAAGATTCTCCTATAGAGGATAAGTTTCCAGATGAATATTTGTTTGCAGTAACTACTAAAACTCCTTGGTATGCAGATATTGCTAACTATTTGGTTACAGGGAAGCTACCTCCACACTTATTTCCTAATGAGAAAAGGAAAATTATTCAGGAGAGTTCACATTATTCATGGATTTCTAATGAATTGTTCAAAACAGGGCTAGATTGTGTGATCAGAAGATGTGTTCGGGAAGATGAAATGCTTGACATCCTTAAGGCATGTCATGATGAACCATGCGATGGACACTTTGCTGACAAGAGGACTACCAATAAAATCCTTTCTTTGGGATATTATTGGCCGTCTCTGTTCAAAGATGCAAAACAATATGTTAGAAGGTGTGACAGCTGCCAAAGAGTTGGGAGACCAACTCTTTCAAATGAAATGCCATTACAACCACAGGTACTCATCGAACCCTTTGAGAAATGGGCTTTAGATTTTGTTGGACCTATTAATCCACCATCTAAACAAAATAAGTATATATTGGTTTGCACTGATTATGTTACTAAATGGGTAGAAGCCAAGGCATTGCCTTCTGCCACTGAAAATTCAGTTGTTCAATTTCTTTTTGAGGATATTTTTACTCGTTTTGGTGTCCCAAGAGAAATTGTGACAGATCAGGGAAGTCAATTTACATCTAACTTGATGGAGAAGCTGATGGAGGAATACAAAATCAAGCATAGAAAATCTACTCCATACCACCCGCAAGCAAATGGTCAAGTGGAATCTACAAATAAAGTTCTTGAGAGCATCATCACCAAAACTGTTCATCTCCACAGAAGAGATTGGGCAGAAAGGCTTCCTGAAGCCTTATGGGCCTATAGAACTACATGGAGGAACACAACAGGACATTCTCCCTATGAACTTGTTTATGGGAAAGAAGTCTTGCTCCCCGTTGAGTTTCAAGTCAAGACCTTCAAGATGGCAGTTCAGTTGGGGATGAGTCTATCAGAAGCCCAAAAGCACAGAATGGAGCAGCTGAATGAGCTAGATGAAATAAGACATGATGCAATTTTAAGGACCGATATAGTTTAGCACCAAAGAACTAAGTGGCATGACAGATATATCAAAGAGAAGAAGTTTCAAAAGGGAGATTGGGCATTAATGTTTGATTCAAAGTTTAAAGACTTCAAAGGAAAATTTCAAACTCATTGGCTTGGGCCATATGAGATTGATGAAGTCTTTAGCAATGGAGCAGTTCGAATCAAGACTATTGATGAGTTTCAAACTCCTCTCATTGTGAATGGCCACCGATTGAAAATTTATCATAAGCCACTCTCAAAAGAGGACTTTGTCAAAATGTTTCAAGAGAATTCTGCAATGAGGCTGGTGGAGAAGAATTCTTCTCCTCCATTAGCCTAGTCTTTGTTTTCTTCTGAATTAAAAAAAAAAAAAAAAAAAAAATGTGTATAAGCCTGAAAACCAATCTCAGATTGTTGGTCTTATACAGAAAATATGGAGTGAAAATCAAGGACACCTGACACTCTATATTTTCCAAAAAAAAAATCTCTTTCTCTTTCCATCTTCACTCCACCTCACTTGTTATTTCCATCTTCACCTCCATCTCATCTTCATCTCCATTCCACTTCACTTCCATCTCATTCCATTCATTTCATTCCATTCCATTAATAAAAGTCCCTCTCAGGACTATTTCATTCAGTTAGTTGTTTTTCTAACTATTTTGTGCAGTTAAAGGGGTGTTGTCTCAGTTTCCGCAGCTCGCACCAGTTTCCGCAGCTCGAAATGATTCCGCAGCCAGCATCACTCTGTCTCTACAGCAGCACTCTGTTTTCAAAAGAAAATCACAATCAAAGGTCAGCATCATCATCACCAAAGGCAGCAAAGATATGAGGCACCTGCAAGATCAAAAAGAAATAATGGGTCAGAAACCTTAATCAACAAATGGCAAACTTCCAAAGGTATGATCAAAATATTTTCCAAACAACAATTTAATGTCATTTTATGCATAATTATTAAATCGTGGAAAGAGCCACTAAATGCAATGATTCGGCAAGATCCATATCACTCCTCTTCCACGATGATAATCCGTCCACCTCATCCCTTTCTAACGGTTCCATAATCACTCTTAATTCAAACTCGAAATGGGATTGCGTTTTCATTTATTGGCCGTACAAGGAAGAAGTGACCTACTGTACTACGTCTCTCCTCCACCATCATTACCGCAGCCAACGCTGAGACGTGTGCGTAAGCCACCCGACTCTAAAGGATTCAGCCGTTATTCCGTCCACTTATCACTCCATTTCCGCATGCATTGAACTCATTTCTCATGTTTGTCTTCTACTCCCTCGTACTCACACTATTTCCACTCTCATTTCCGCTGCAAACTCCACAGCTATGTTTCAAACCCTGATTACAGTTCTGCAATACGCCTTGCATTATGTTACGGCTACTCCACTTACAGCCGTAATCCACCTGTTTTTTCCCGTGAGCATCCTCCTTGAGCATCCACACACAGTCAAAGCTTCAGCCGAAGTTGAGAGCCGAAGATGGGGAAGCTGCTTAGAGCTGAACCTGAGGGTCCAAAGTATTTAGAAGGGTATCCACAGACGAAGGAAGCATTAAAGAAAGCAAAGTGGTTGAAGTTTATTCAAAAATTCAGAGGGTATAATAAGGAGGTAACGAAAGCATTTGCTCGATCCTTCAATGGACACACCGTGGAAGTAGGGGACCTGAAATTCACAATAACAGAGAATACAATAGCAGCAGCAACCAGTTTACCACAACAGGGAGACAGATGGTTTAAGAACAGAGGGCTGGAAGATCAGGGATGGAAAGACATGCTTAAGAACCCAGGTATGGACACTTCAATATTCACTAAAGGGATTCCTGTGCATGTAATTAAGGAAGAATGGACTGCATTGTTATTACTTGTTCAAAAGTTTATCACATGTGAGGGCCGCTTTGGCATTATGTATATGTACCATGCAAGGATTATGATGAATTTCATGGAAGGCCATGCCCTCAATTTACCCCACTTTCTGTTAGCAAGCCTAAAGAAAATGAGTTCCACTGTCCAAAAGAATGTAGGCCATATTGAACCCCACTTGTATCATCACGGGTTCATTAGAATTCTCATAGAAGAGCAATTGAAGAATAACAAGGATACATGGGAAAAGTTTCTAATCAGAAACCATTTCCAAGAGGTGACTGAAGCCTCTAGCAGTTCCCCTAGAATTCCAAAAAGAAGTAGGAGAAGAAAAAGAGATGTTGCAGCCCAAGATCCTCCTACAGTAGAAACTCAAGAAATTGCTCAAGAAGAAGAGGAAGAGGGAGATAAAACCAAGAAACAGAAAAAGGATAAAGGGAAAACAATTGTTCAAGAATCATATCCATCACCTGAACCTTCAGTAGAAGAAGACTCTCAAACCTTGGCTGATAGACTAGCACAACTTCAAGCTGCTGCCCTCTCAAAGAAGAAACAGAAAGAAAAACAGAGTGCCCAGCAAAAGAACACTAGTGCACAAGTGAGAAGAAGCAGTAGACTTAAAGGAAAAATGAGTGTGACTAGAGAAAAACAATCACATTTCATTGATTTGGGAGAAGGTACACCTGAAAAGGCTCTAACTCAGCTTGACCTTGAGCCGAGTCCTCCACGTGTTGAGTCCACTCCTCCACGTGAAGAGAGTCCCTTTCAGCCAGAACCTCAAACAGAATTTGATTTTGAACATAGCCCAAGAAGAACACCTGAAATTGACCCTGACCAGCAGGAGGTATACAATTATTTGGAGACCTTGGAGCAATCAGTTGCAGGTCCAAGCACTATATTGCCTCTTGATGAACAGGTCCAATCCTTAAAACAGGAGGTGTTTGAGCTAGAAGTCCTGAACCGACATATTAAACAAGAAAACGAAGCATTGAAAGAACAAATCAAGGTGGACAAAATTGTCCATGACAATACCATGCTTCACCTAGGACTCTGGCAGAAGAAGAACAGAAAATTGAAGAGAAAATGTAAGAAGCTGAGCAGGGCATTGATCAATTTGAAATTCAGGTGTTTAGTCAGAAAACCAAGGACAATTTTGGCAGCAAGGAGAAAGAGAAGAAGGCTAGATGTTTTGGCAGAAGCATCTGAGCACATGGATTGAAAAACAATGACAAAGTTTTGGTTGCATGAGGACATGCAACACCTTCATAGTGGGGGTATGTAGAGCCTTGCACCTGTATCTCCTTACACACCCTCTCAGCCTTCTTTTCCCATTCATTTACTCCTTTTCCCACTCATTTCATCCATCAAATTGCTCAAATCATTGTATTTTAGGACTTTTTTACATGGTTTGCTAATTATGCTAATGACTGTTGTTGGTTTAGAATTTTGGTTCACAGTGCTGCGTTTCCGCAGCTCACACAGGGTTTCCGCAGTTGATCACGGTTTCCGCAGCCAACCCCGGATTCCGCAGCTGTTTTATTAAATGATATGTTCTAGGTGTCCTCCGGGAAGAAGAGCCACATGGGCAAGTTCATGGAACCAAGGACATGGTGTGTGTCCTTCCAGCTCACCCAAACCGGTCATAAAAACCCGTGGTCAATGAGGAGGCAAATACGGTCAACAGAAGTCATTGGCGGTGGCACGGCTCTGCGTGTTCTGTTTTGGAGCACGTGAAGAACAGGTGGCATCTTCCTCAGTGACGAAGACAGTGGGAAACATGAATCCAACAGCAGATTGAATGCCCACAACGACCGTTGCCTAAATCCGAGGACGCAGCAAGATTACGTGTTTTTACACAGCTGCTTGAATAGCTTAGTTTTCGTTAAGTTAGTTTGCTTTCCTCTGTTATAAATAAAGCGTCTTTGAACGTTGGGTAGTTAGTCGTTGTTGTAATCATTTTGTTTGAACTCCCCACTGTACTTGACATTTTGATGTTTAATACATGAGAAGACTGTTTTACATCTAAGCGTATATTTGCTCATTGAATCGGCTGAAGTAGGAAGAGGGCCCCTGTTTGCTGAAGTCCTATATAGTAATCTTTAATTTCCTGCATTTCTCTTTCTTTTTTCATGTATAATAGTTGTACAGATGTATTTTAATTGCTGCGTTTTATTTATTTCAACATGTATAATAGCTGTAGATAAACTTTGATTTCTGCTAATTTACATTTCTGCACTTTATGTTCATGACTGATCAGTGTGTTATGCAGGTTTCTTAGGCGTGCCCGGGACAGTTTTCTTTCTTTTCTTTTCATAACTAGTGGCATGTGTGATCATCTTGTCTAGGCTGTTGACCTTTGTTTTTCTGCAGTTTGATTTTCATTAGTATCATTTCTTTAACTTGCACTTTACTTTCTGCTCAATAGTTATCAAGTTGTTCATTTATTGATGGTTCTTTTTCTATAATCAACTAACTTTATTGGAGCCAAAATATCACTTAGTGCAGCTTGGTTTATTTTGCTTTAAGACTCACATTACTGACCTGTTCATAATTGTTCTCACATGATTAAGAAAATGTTAAAATAGTGTGATTTGTCTCACTTAAATTTCATATTGATTAGATTTAGATGAAGAGTTAAATAGTGTAAAGTAGTGTAAAGTAGTTGTTCTTGCCTTTAATTGAGTTAATATAGATTTCATTTTCATTTTCATCAGCAGCAGAGATACTGGGCCGATGCCATTAGTCCTTTATTTGATTTTAAGCTTTGATTTTATTTCATTTATTATTCAAGCTTTATTTTAGAATACTCTTTAAGTTTCAAGAAATCACTTAGAAATCATCACAATCACCCACATCCACTCACTTTATTACATCTCCATCACATCACATTAGGAAAGATACAATCAAAAACAAACTAAAAAGATAAAAACGACAAAAGACTTAGAAAAGGATATCTAAGTACATATAGTACACCTCACTTCATCAGCTTACGAGCCCCGGGTTGACATTTAAAAGTTGCAATTTAGACATCACTAAATTGACCAAACACTTCCCTTGCAGATGGTTCATATTTTTCGTCAAGACTTCATCGGCCAAAGGTTACAACCAAGCACAGAGAAGACAGACACAAGACTGGCCAAGTGCTGCACTGTCACAAGTCTCTTCAAATTTCAGCCACATACTCTATTCAAAAGTTAAAACGTAGTAGTTGGCAACACTTATGTCCAGAAACAAAAATAGTAAGGTATTAAGCAAACCAAACAAAAGAAAACAAAAATAGTAAGAAAAACAAACAAAGTGAAAACAATAGCAAGCAAGCAAAGCAACCAAGTCAACAAGAAAACAAACATGCAAACCAGGAAGAAAAGACAAGCGAAAAAGCAAACACTACTCCTATTCCTACGTTAAGCAGTCAGGGTTATTTGAAATGAAATTTCCAATGAAACCACTGTAGGCATACCCAACCTACAGTCATAAAGATATGAGCAATTAAAATAGATAAAAAATAGTGTGCAACAAAAAATGAAAAAACTTGAAAAACTTGCACATGAGAGAGAAGGTCTCGCCTGTGGGTTGAAGAATATGTCACAACCAACCCACACACACACTTACCTCTTTCATGACTACCGTTTTTCAATAAACGTTGGAGGCCTCTTGAGAGTGTGTGTTGTTCTACACCAAGTTTTTCAGCAAGTGTGAGGAAGGACTAAAGCTTGTTACTTGCAAGACAACTCACCAAGTAAGATTGTTCCATCCATTTAGCGGTTGGATCATAAAATTTGTGATGGTTGTTTTGAAAGATTCATGATCTTTGAGAAGATGGATTCCTGATTCGAGAGAAGGGATCACGATGGGAATCTGATATGGATAGATAGATATGGTCATTCTCATCAGTCATGTCAAGACAATGAGGGCCTGCTATAGCCATCAGTGTAGGCTGAAGTGCCTCACTTACTTGAGAGAAGTCTAAGAAGAAAGATGTTACATGGCCAAGATCATAGTGTGCGAAGCGACTGTCATTAGATGTATTATTGGGACAATGATAAACTACATGACAGCCACCCAAGATATAAGAGAAATTAGACCAGTCGGTCGAGATGTCGGATTCCTAGTTTGACATGAACAAAGAAACCTTTCGAACAATCGTGTGAATGCTTTGAATGAGGGAACCAAGTTAGATGTGCGCCAGGCATGATAGAACACCCACATGAAACTAGTGAAAAATTGTGTGGGCATCATGGTCCAACACGGTAAATGTGTGAAACCGGTTGGGGTGTCGTGAAATGAGAGTAACTTGATTAGCGTGATAGGTTGTGCGCTCGTCATCACATAGGGAGATTGCTAGTGTGATGAGTGGGCAGATTTGACGTGCAAAATCTGCAAAAATACCAAGCAGTTGATTATGAGAGAGGACATATGATAAGTGTGATTCAAGATAGAGATAGTCTTTGAGATGATCAACTTCACTATTCCATGATTCGATGAGGGACGGACACTCCCAACCCGAATTGGATGTAAGAGAGGTACATGAAGATAGACATGTTGTAACAGACTCGTGGATTCGATCATTAGAGAAAATCTAAAATTTTGAAATATCATACCCTGAATAATAAATATTCTTTACACAGGGATCCATGTCAAGTGTAATCATGTAGATAGACAGATTATGCATGAGAAACAAGATCTGATTTGGTTTGATGGGCTTACCAGAGTCGCGAGGTCCTGACATAACCATCAACGGACATTGAAGTGCCTTGACTCCCTGGCGTGTCTTGGAACTTTCCAAAATTGAAAATTTTCATTTTGGGATGTGAACCAGATTATACATGGCTTGAGGATAGCTCTTGTTACTAATTTCCAAACTTCTCTTAGGATGACAACCATCTCTGTAATAGGCTTCATCAAAATTTTCAGCAAGATGACCTAACGAGCTGTCTTCATGCAACACACAAGATGATGATGATGATTGGGAAGATTCCTATGTGTTGAGACTATTTTCATCATGGACAACCTCATTACCTTATGTCAATCGAGGATAACTCAGAAGATGAAGAAGCAAGAGAATGTGGAGTGTCTCTGATGCATGTTGATGCACTGTGAATGATAGGACACATAGGCAAGTGAGGTGTACAGGAAGCTTCGATATGGATGCTTGCTTTGATTGGTGCACATTCTAGATCTGAGTTAGATTGTACATGAGATGACAATATATCATATGATGTGCTTGGGCATTCATCACAACATACAGAAGTGTGGGAGTGATGAAAACCCAAGACTGGAGGTTGATCGAAAGAATTGATTGTGCATGATGTTTCACCAAGATTCGTGGATCGAGGATCAATCAAGAAAGGAATTTCAATGTTTTGAGATGAATTGATTGTGTCTTCACCATCCTAATCCTCCGCTTTTATGATGAGACTACCTTGCACATGGCTGCAACTTGAGCCAGCAACTGGAGAATCAAGAGAGTGCATGCAACTAGCTTGTGAAGTAGATCGCTCAAGCGAGTCATGGTGCAAGGAGGCATGGCTTGTAGATGATGAAGGATGGCAGAGATGCAGATTAGACTTAAGATTTGGGTTAGGAATGGTGATTTATGCTTGCGGAATGGAGGGATGAGTTTCTGTCATATGCTTTCCTAACCATTCTGGAATTTCCTCCATTGCAGTGGGAGACAGCTGAGCAGATGGATTTGGAACATGCTGCACAGATTTCTCAGCTTTGCAATCGCTGCAAGGGGGGACCCACTGCACAAATTTCTTAGTTTTGCGGTTGCTGTGAGGGGGCACCCTCTTTGAGACATGAGCTGTCTCATGATCCGCAAGAGTTGAGGATGAAGGGAAATCAGGAAGGTCACCATTTCGGGAGACATGAACCAAGCATTTCAGCTCTTGGCTCATGAAGTCAAGGTCCAGAAACTGCTCAGGAATTTTGTGACATATGTGAAGGAAGCTAGTAGCGAATTCCTCAACTGATTCGCCAAGCTTCATTCTTAAACGAGAAATTCTTTCATAGATATCTAGGTGGTCACACTCATCGAAGGCTTTATGGAGCTCCTTGAGGAAAGTGAGAAGGGAAAGGATGGAAGCAGGTGGCAGGGTATGACACCACCGATTAGCACGACCTTCAAGGGTGAGGAAGAAGAGTACGCAAACAAGCTCATCACTATCGATTTCATGAGATTCCCATAAATGAATAAAATCATAAATGTTCTCGGTTACGGACATTCTATCCTCATCGTCAAAATTTAACAAAGACAAGTGATCGAGAAGCTCATCAGGGATTGATAACTAATTAAGGAAGAAATGATACAAACACCCTGGGAGCATGAATTGAGTATTATTCATTGGGTAAGATATTTAACCCAGATGTACAGGCTCAGCTTATAATCTGGCCCTCCTTCTAGTGCCAAACGTTGACGATGCTGGATCCACCAACATCAGGGGATCTCCTCGATATGAAGTCCCAACTATACATCACATTGTTTGGTGTAGGAGTCCCATCCGGTACGATGGCCTAATTTCCGTTATCTTAAACATTCACCTCAACTCTTGTCAGCACAAGAGAGTGGTCTGCTTTGTCTTCCGAGAAGTGAGGTTCACATGCTTGGTGAGTGTAAGTGTCACTTGCGTCAATGGTTCTTTCGTGATAGAGGGAGAGGGTGGGAGTGAGTCCCAACTCTGCTAGGAACACACAACACAACATGACATGCGTAGCTTTCGGTGGAACAGTCCACACGTATGCGACAATCACAACACACAAGGGAAGATAACACATATAACACTCAACGGATTAGTCCGTGTGAGTATAATGGTTGTTATAGCAAGTTCCATGTGAAAGGTTTGTTTGATGTCCGGGGGAGTAGTCTACATGGGCGAGATAGCATTAATAGCATATACAACACATTTTAGTTAACATATGTGTATTACAACAAGTGAATTAGTTCAAGTGTTAAACACAGGTTCAAGCAACATGCATTACAAGTGTTAAAGATTAGTCTTACAACATATACAATACATGTTTGAAAATGTGCTAACCTATTAGCAGGCTTCTGAATTAATCGAAAGATCCAAGACACATCGTTACACCATACATCACTAACCGCACGTGCAGAGCGTTGGAGCCACTACTTACTCCTCAAAGAAAAGATTACAGACTTTCAAGTCTATGTGGGAGGAGTTGAGGTGAAAAGTCCTTTGCATGTACAAATGAGGGGGCATTTATAGCCAAGGGAAAAAATGACCCTTATGGCTATTCGACTACCCTCATGACTATTTGACTTCCACGAATTTTCAACTTTACATGACTCTTTGTACAACAAGTGGGTCTCTTGGACTTCCACGTTACATTACATTGTTTGACAACATGGCCCATAGTAGAGATGTGGGTGACATAACTCATGACATGACTCGACATGACAATGCTGGTACATTTGTGCTGTTGCTGGAGTGTATGTCCAGCTCCAGTGCTATTGGGTGATGGATGTCTTTATGGTGTGTCACAGCTTCACCTCCACATGGCAAGGTGTGCAAAGTCATCGATGTTTTTTGGTTCGCTTGATGTTGCTTTGGCACATTTCTCCTTGCTTGTATGTTGGAAATCTTGACAGGTTCATCTGCTCGTGAAAGGTGCATGTTCGTCTGTTCGTCCGTCCGTGAGCATATCTTGCATCTTTTCTCGTATGTCTGTCCGTGAACACATATTTGCATGATCATCCATTCATGATCACATCTCTTCGCATGCATTGTTCGTTCATCCGTTGGTGGACATGTCCTTCTGTATGTACTCCCTTCATTCATTCCATTCATCATCGTGCCATGTTTGTTAGTATACATGTACTTCCAGTCACTCATGACGAGACGACATCAAATCCAAAAACCTCCTAGTCTACCATGACACTTGATCATTTCAAATGCAGGTGACCGGGAGAAGTAGAAAGGTTGCGAGGCGGGATGATGGCTTCACGTACTACTGATGAAAACTGCGCAAGAGTTACTGGGTGATGAAGATGATTAATCTGAGTCGACAATGACTGTCCGCGAGATCTGGATCAGTTGGAAGGAAAAAATACGCAAATTTTGGGAGGGATAGTCCGAGCTGCAGGAAGGCAAGGCAGACAAAATCTATGCATTTTACGAAACGAGTGGGCTGTCAGGGTTTTACAGCAAAATTTGCACAATTTTATGGAGGAATAGATCGGGCTACATGGAGGATCAGCAGGTATAAATTGCATAGTTTTTTGGAGGAACTGGCCAGGAGCCTGGTAACAAAAATTGCATAATTCCCAAGGGGAACTAATAGTCAGCTGGTTGGGTCCCTAATGGCAGAAACTGTGCAATTCGCAAGGGGAACTGGCAGTCAGCTGGCCGGTTCATTGGCAACAGAAACTATACAATTCCTAGAGGGAATTGGCAGTTTACTAATGGCGAGAGAAACTACGTTGAGGCTAGGAGTCTAACCAGCTGATCATCTCTGTGCAATTTCTGAGCTGAGCGGACTGCTGGGCTGTAGAGGGCCTGCTCATGAAAGCTACACAATTTTATAGATGAGCAGCCAGTCGATTGTCGGGAGGACTAGCTGGCAAAACTTTACAATTTTCTGAGGGAGACAGGGATGGGAACTGGATGTTTGTCCGGCTTGTCTGTGCAATTTTCCCATCCAGCAGAGCGGGCAAGGTCTATAACTTTTGCATAAATTTTGAGGGGAATGAGTCCAAGGGTGGATGCTGGGTCAAATCCTCCTATCAACTAGCTTGAAGGTTGATTGATATGCTTGTAGACAATGCAACTTGAAATGACCTGCTTGATGCTTCTGTGGTGTTCTAGGTGACAATCGATCAAGTCGATGGCTGGGTGATGTTCTGGCTGTCAAAGGGGAGTCCGGTCATTGAAAATTCAGCAAAATGATTAAGTGTGTGAATGAGTGAAAGATGCACATGTCATCTTACAAACACACACCAACATGACTTGATGACAAGATGACCCAAACCATCCACACACACATGCTCAACATAACTGACCGACGGTGTGAGCGACAAGCACAACACTTGTGATTGATCTTTGATCGACCATGATAATGCTTGTGCGATAGTGAGTGTGACTGCATGTGTGAGTACCACAAATGCTTTCATAGCGAACACAACATGTACACACGAAGCGAAGACCTTGAGCGTGACCAAAACATGGTCACAAGCATGACTTTGATACCAACATGCAAAAACTTGGATGAAATGAACAAATAAGGTGGATGCAAAGACTAACACCAGCTCATGGAGTGAACCTGAGTGTGTGCAATCATCAAGTGAAACTCTCAAGGGAGGCTCCAAAATTGGGTGCAGGCCAAAATTTTGGAGGGTGGTTGTAGCCGCTACAACACATCTCTCAAGGGACTCCAATTCCTTGATGAATCCAGCCATAATTGAAAACCAACTGTTATACCTGTCAAATACATGTTCATGAATATAGCACATATCCACATAATCTCAGCCAAAATCAAGGTTAAGAAGACTTATTGTATTCATGCAAAGCACTCATTGGTTTGGAATTGTGGTTTCCAAGCATAGCCAAAAGAATTCTCATCCAATTACTTTCTTTTACCTTTTTCCTTGTTGCAATTGAGTATTACTATGTACTATCACATCACCCAGTTTTTAGCTATATAAACAAATCAATTGTAAACTTGCCATGATAATGCCAAACATGTTTCCCTACAACTTTTCACACATGTCAGTCACATGTTCCAAAGATCAATACATCATGTCTATTAATTTGAAATCAATCCTTACTAAGACTAACAACCATATGATAATAAACTCATAGTCATTAGTGATAATACTACTATTGTAAATAAGTTGTCATTGATGTCAACAGGCATCAACTAGAGGCACGGGTGTTAAAGAAATACCTCAGGGAGTAGGCTCCTGGCACACAAGAAAGGAAAAGGATCAGAATTATTAGTGAAGTGGCTTTAAATCTAGTTCTAGAGTAGTTGATCATCTCAGGAGAAAATGGAACCCACCTAGACGGATAAAGCTCTGAAAGACCTTTCCAACTGTATGTGGAATTTCAAAAATGGATTTCTAGATCGTGAGATAGAGCCATTCAAAGTTGGTTACCCCAAGTCCAACCTTGTAGAGTTAAGAGGTGGTTAGGTGAGATTTTGGCACACAACCAAGTTTGGAACATTTCCAAAATACAATGCCAAGACTAGCGAAACCTATAAGAGAGAGCACTAGGAAAACTTGGAGGACATCTTCGCAACAAAAAATGTTTTCATTGGCAACAGGATGATGCCATCCCGATGGTGTTACCCTGGCAGGAGCACCCTAGAGGATTCATATATGGAACAAATGTAAAGCGACGGGATGTAATAGAGCGAGTGGATCCCACCTCGCTATGTTAACCTGATGTCATTACCCTGGTGCAATCCCTTTTAAGCACAAAGGGATGGATCGTGAGGAAAGACCTAGGACATGGCAGTGGTGAGCGATATCCAATAGGAAATAGGCAGAGGACCACTCCGCCAGCTCAGCCTGTGGAGGGCGATCCTAAAGGCATAACAAGGGGGCAATGCAGAGGATAGCCAACTCGATGGAATTCTATGGAAATATAAAGGAAAAGGTCGATGAGCCAAAAATTAATTTAATGAATAAAAAGGTTGCAAAATAGGTCTCAAATGACCTTTCTCTCTCCTCCCTAATAGGAAAAGGTGGTAGCATATCATTGACTTAGACATCGGAGGATAGTGACTTCAGCACCAACCAATAAGAGGTGAACACATGGCATGCATATTAGGTTTTTTGGGCACCTAAAGGTCCCATTTTTGGGTGACACATGTCACCACTCCAGAGGCGCAAGGTGTCCCTGGTGATGTCATCACAAAGTCATCTCGACGGGATGACCTCAATTTTTTTTAAAAATAGCGCAAGATGTGTTGTTAGGTAGTGGGAGTCGAGACACGTGGGCACTGACAACATGATGACAATCAACCAATGAGATTCAGGCATGAGGACCCCATGGGGAAACTCAGCCTGCAGGACAAAGCCTGGAAGATTCAATTTGGTGCACTTAGTAGAAGTTTCAGAAATCAATATTATAAATACCAAAATAACCGAAATAGTTCAACTACTTTAGCACATATGAAAGCAAACATGGATTAAAAATATTCACATAATAGTCTTACAAATATTCATAATCCATGCATGAAGAACGTGTTGGCCATAAGGCTTCTGATATTAAGTAAAATTTCCAAGACACATGTATACAATGAACACCACTAGCTCCAATAGTGGAGCATTGGAGCCACTCCTTACTTCCCGAAAGAACTAGCTTGTCTATTTAATGCTATGCGGGAGGAGTCAAGCTGAAAAAGTCCTTTGCTCATATAATGAGGGTGTATATAAAACCAATGGGGTGATGCTTCACCTCCCTTGTGACTCTTTGACTACCCTCATGACCGCTTGACTTCCTATGACTTTTCAACTTTACATGACTCTTCATCTTTTTTACATGTCCTTTAGAGTTCCACTTTACAATACATTTTCTAATAAGAAATTACATAATCCACAAGAATGATGTGGCATATGGTGACTCATGACATGACATGGCATGACACTAATGACAAGGACTTCCTGAGGGCATGGAAATGTCGTACCATTCTTGTCGCTCCTTTGTGTTCAACAATATATGTTCAATGCTTCATCTTCATGAGAGATATCCTTTTTTCTCCATATCCACCCTCTAAAGGGTTGTGAATCAGATGGAGCCTTCATGTGGTTCTGATCTTTGATCTTCTGTTGTGATCTAGTGTTCCTCTATCTTCTCGTCTGATGATAATCTGATCTCTTTAGCTCCATATGTGTCTTCTAGCATGTCCTCCTTATCCATTTGATTCTTCATCACCGTGCCATAGAATGATAGAGTTCTCGCATATGCAATCCACTCATGACAAGATGACATAAGTCCAATAAACACCTAGTCTAAGATGTTGCATGATGATCAACTGACTAAGCTAGAATCGGGTGGCAGGCTGAGGGAGAGGCCCAGTGACTACACAATTGTGCAACTTAGGCAGTCAAGGGTCATGCTTGAGCCTTGAGACTACGCAATGCGCAGTTCAGGATGGGACTGAGCAAAACGATTACGTAGTTGGGGAGCTCAGGGAACCAACCTGAGGGCTTGAACACTGATTTTTCCCATTGCATAGTTCTGGAAGACCGAGGGTCCCAGGTTATTGAAAATTGCATAGTTTAAGGGCTCAGGGTTGAGCTTGATCCTTGAGACTACACAATGTGCAGTTCAGGCTCGATTGTGCAGGAAGACTGCACAGTTTCGAGGCTTAATGAGTCAGGATGCAGGGTTTTACATTGTTTCTATCAATTGCATATTTCTTGGAGATAAAGAAGACTTGGTGATTGGGAAGTTTTGTAGTTGAGGAGCTCAGGGTTTGGGCATGAGCTCAGATACTACACAATGCGCAGTTGGGTCTAGGTTGGAGGGATGAATTGTGCAATTTTGGAGGCCAAGGCTTGGGCTTGAGCACTGAAACTGCGCAGTTCACAGTCCTGGAAGGCAGGAACTACACATAGCACAGTGTCAAGAGGAAGGGTTGCAACTTGAGGGCTGGGACTGTGTAATGTGCAGTTCAGGAAAGTTGGATGAGGCTAAGTTGTTGGGAATTTTCTGAAATTTGGCTAAGTGTGGGATCAATGAAACTAATGTGAATAGTGATAGGACTTGACTGTGATCACACACTTAGAGTGCTTGATGAAACAACATAGATCATTTGAAATAGATTAAAAACATGCTTACTTCAGTGTGACAACCTTCACGACAACTTACGACAAGTGTGACAGTAAAGATACACTTTGCGATGACTATGACAACACTTGTGCGACAGTCGTTAAAACTTTGGAAAGGAATGTGACAGAGGTTTACATGGTAAGATCATCTCAGTTACACAAGGAGAACCTCTTGAATCCACCAAAATAAGCTTATGTACATTGTGTGACACTTAACATACCAGAAGATGACAAGTGCTAAAGTGTGAACGACACTTGCAATATGCAAATGATAGTGAAAGAAACACATGCCATAGAGAAGATAATATGAAAACGACACTAATTAGAGTGAAAGAAAGCAAAAAAGACCCCCGAAAACATCAAAACAACACTCGTGAAAACAAAGGTGTATGAAAGCGAAAATTTGCATAACTCATTGAAATAGAAGTACAAACACAGCTAGAAGTGAGAAACTGCCGATGTGAGTGCACACTGATTGTCGACATGGATTGGGCATTGCACATGCATAGTCTTGATGGACCGTGCTATGCTTGTTGAAGCTTGCGTGAAAGAATGTGTTCATGAATGTGTTTTCGACTTAGCATGTGCGAGAAAGTACCCTTGACACTTCCAATCCAAGAAGGGAGCTCAAAAGCATCAACTAACCAAGAAGTGACTATGGAATGACCGATCGCAAGATCCACAGTAGGCTCCAAAATTTGAGTGTATGCAAATTTTGGAGGGTGTTTGTCGCAACAAGAACACATCTGTTGAAGGCCACCATGGTCAACAAAACCATCTGAAAATCCAAATCTCAACCAAATAGAAGAACCCCATCACACTATGGCTATCTAGAAAATGGCAAGGCTAGAACCACTGTCACACCCAGTAAAATCCATGTCAATGACAACAAGAGGACCAAATACATGCATGCATGTACCATGCATTCACAAACTAGCTAGGGAATCACCCATGCAACCTGTTACCTGCAAGTCTTCTTTTTGAAGTTGCTTGATCCATATTTTCCTTACTTGTCCCTTGATTTCCTTTGCTTCCTTATCCTTCCTTTTCGTTCCTTGTCCAATGCTAAAGCACTCCAAGAATGCTCTAAGTGTGAAAGATTATGAAGGAGTGAGAGAATATAAGAGAGCTCCAAACTAAAATTGGCAAAAGGTTATGAATTGATCCTCATAATCCTTTTTATCATTGAGGCCTCTACTTTCTTTAATTTCCTCTATTTTCCTTCAATTTTCCTCCTCATGCAAACTTGTGTCCTTTCACCTCCTTTTTCTCCTATTTTCATTTATTTTCACAAATAAATGCTAATTAATGCCTCTTTTCCTTTTCCAATTCCTTTTCCAATTTCCTTAGCAATAATAAACCGAAATGAAAATTCATGAGGGTGTTTCACCCTACATTCATCTTGGAATACATGTCCCATGACCTCGATCTTATATTTTTTTACATGGAAAATCAACAAGGGGTTGTTACACATGTGGGCAGACCTACATATTCGTGAAAGGGACACTATGCATTATCTTTTGCATGGAAGAGCAGAACTGTGTGTGAGGATATTATGTGGAGGATTTGCTACAATGTAGAGATTTTTGAGATAAACCTTGTGTTTTTTTGTTGATGTGTATGATGGTGTTTTTGTTGGGTGTATTGTAGAATGACTATATCTATTAGAGATTTATTCTGAAGGCATTGTGGCTATTCATGATTTTTTGTTTCATACCATTGAATGACGTCATGTGCTCATTGTAATCCTCACAAGAAGGACACTCATGATGGACCCTCATTATCAATTCACATTAGCTATTTTAGATCTTCCTTGGTACCAAAGTGCCTAGATTCTACCAAAACTATGGTTGATTGTTGTGTGTGAAGTTTGCATGGATCTTGGGTCAATCTGTTTGGTCTTATCATGTGCACAAGGTTTCATCAGTCCATTTGGCCACTCCAAAGGCATTGTCAACGTGTATTTTGCATGTTTCTCAAGTTATAAATATGGTTGTGGTTCCTGAACTTTCCCCTATCTTTATTCTATCACTGGTAAAGAATGATTTTATTGGTTTGAACCATAAATATTTTAGCGATGACTTGGGAGAAACAAAACCTAACCCATGATTCAGCTTGAATTTGAGAAACCAAATTTAATGATTTGTCCAAAGACAACCACTATACGTGAATGAATTTTTTCTAGATGTAGTAGATTGTAAGTTTCAGTGCATTGTTTCGTGTATGAACATGTCATGTCATGGTAAGTCTGGTTGTCACTGGAGCTAAATTACTATGTCAAACTATTGTCACCTCTATTGAAATTGGTCATTCAGACAATATACAAGTTTTATTTGCAAGAATTATTAACTACTATATATTATGGATGCATGGAAAATATTTAAAGAAAACCAAAATGATAGTGGTTGGAGCAACAACAAAGAGTAAATGACATTGGAAAAGATTGAATGTGTGTGTAGAATAATAACAAACCCGTGACCATATGTGAGTCACACACATTCTTTGTAAGCAAGTTTATGATGTTTTGTAGTGGTCCTTGAAAATTTTGCAATAGTATGTACCCGATTCATTTATGATGTAAACCTAATAAGGCATGTGTACCCCTGTGAAGTTTATGGTAATCTTCAAACCACTTTGTAAGTGCGAGTTTGTGGTAAGTCAGAAACCGCTTTGTAGTGTAGGTTTATGGTAAGCTAGAAACCAAGTCTTGAGAGAGTGAAGTGGATAGGAATTCTTATTGCATGGTTGAGGACCAACTGATAAAACCATGAGTATGGTTTAGGGTAAGTCGATAAAACCCAAATCATGGTTACGGGTAATCAGAAAAAACATAGGTTGATAGTGATACAGGAGGCCTTGTAGGTAGAAGATTAGTTACGCAAATATAATGGTTCACTAAACCAAGTACACAAAGGACATCCTAGTAGATTGGCGGTTGCAGTGGTTGGGTATTGATGCATTCTGTGGATGGTTGTTCCTTTATATGGATGTCAACATATTTTTTTTATCATGTTTGCAAACACCAAGTTAGACCATAGCTAGAATTTGTTGATTGAGACTAAGACAAGTAGTCATTAAGGGGGAGAATTAGAAAATATAATTCCTACTTGTCTCAAGTGTGATGCTTTCTAAGTAAAGGAGTTTGTTACTGTTCTTTAGGATTTTTTTACATCTAGATGTTTCCCTAGTTAGTGTGTGACTGAGATCTAAGTGATTATGTGTCCAAGATAGTTTTCCTATCTTGAGACGACACTACATGTATTTGTATGTAACATTATTTGATTAATAGTGAGTGTGATCAATACTTTAATTGAAGATGTTCACACACACACACACACAAATGTATATAGATATATATAATCGTTTTGACACCATAGATTACGTGGTCAACTATGTCCCTTGTCTGCCTCAAAACAAACACCGATTTCACTACCTTTGAATCCCATAATAATATATTACAACACTGTGTGAAGGAGTTGTGGTCAAAATGTTTAACTGTCACTCTCACCCATAAATAAAATATTTCAATATTTATGTCAAGTAAAATAATTTTATATCAATTTTATAATAGATAAAATAATTGAAAATAAATAAAAAAATATATATTATCACTTTTGAAAATGAGATATATGTATAAAGAACTTTTTGGAAGAAGTCACATTGAAGATTTTGGTCGATGTGTTTGGAACCAACAAGTGTGGTTCATGTTCAGGACACGATGAAGAAAGAGATCTAGGAAGAAGGTTAAATAGGGAGACAGGTCAACCTAACAACTAGAAGAAAACGACTATGTTTGACTCGGGGAAGGGGAGGGGACAGGGTTAATAATATTTAAATATTTGCTTTTATGTTTTTTAGTATATATATATATATATATATATATATATATATATATTAATCAACTTGTTAATGGCTATATCTGATTAGGGCTAATAATATTCAATTCTTTTTACTTTATCTATATATATATCATTACATATATAAATAACTAAAGATTAAAACTATAACTATATATATAATTTTTGTATTTTTAAAAAATGTTTCAATAAAGAAATTAAATAAACTACTTGAATATCTATGTTAGCCAATTTATTTTAATATAAACTTTTTATATATGTATATATAGAGAAAGTATTAAAATTAATGTTTATCATAATAAAATATTTCAATAAGCAAAGAGGAGAAGTAATTGAAAAAAAAAAAAAATTGTTACAATTAAGAGTAATAAGAGGGAAAAATATAACTCATTCAATTATTAATATAAAATTGGTATTAATATTTATTAATATAAATAATAATAAACAACATTATTCAAAATTAATAATAATAATTATTTGCAGTGAGCCAATTGAGCCAACAATGGAATTGTATTAATTTAAATAATAATAAAAAACATTATTCAAAATAAATAATCATTATTATTTGCAGTGACCCACTTGAGTCAATAATATAATTACGCCGATAGGCTTTCCTATGCATCAACTTCTTTGTCAACACTTTTACCCTGCTCCGTTCAATCAAGTGAGACACTTTCAACCATTGATCTAAACCAGAAAAGGAAACAACAGAAGAAAAAAAAAAAAAAAAAAAAAAAAACACAGAAAGTCGAGAAAGCACAAAAGCTCACGAAAAAAGATTCTATGCATAAAATCAAGAAAGTCTACCCTTTTTTCTGTGGAAAAATCATAATCTCATGCCTTTCCACCATGAAGCACTATCATTTCCTATTATGAAACAAAAGGAACATGTTACTATAGGAACATGTTACAAACATAGGCAAGTGTAGCACCGTGAACAAGCTCGCCCTGTGTCAAAGCCTCCTTTAAACACCATACTCCCACATCATACTCCCACATTAGATTCCGCTCGACAGTTTTACTGCGATCGACGACATACTGACTATAGCCACTGTGTAATAAGAGCCTTTTGAAGATCGACCCTTAGATATTCAGATTTCAACCAAAAATGGCTCTAAACAGGGCTACGTCTAATATGGATGGATTGGTATGGATTGGTTCATTCAACTTTTGCTTCAAGATATGTTCAGGAACCCTTGCCTCGGTACGTCTTCCTTCGTTCCTTCACCCCATTCTACTGCTTTGCTGTTTCCAAGGATCGTTTGAATTCCACTAGCAAATAATGTGTGCATTCAAGATCTTTGCCATCTGTCTAGTCTGGTTTGAATGTGTGTGTTCTCAGGTTTCGAATGTCGGATGGGTCCATTCCCAAAGATGCCGCGTATCAAATCATCAATGACGAGCTGATGCTGGATGGGAACCCTAGGCTCAATCTTGCCTCTTTCGTCACTACATGGATGGAACTTGAATGTGATAAGCTCACCATGGAGGCCATCAACAAGAACTATGTTGACATGGACGAGTATCCTGACGTTTTGACGGCTAAATTGCTCGTCACGGGACAATTTAATCGTCAAATACGGCCAACACACTTCCATACTTGTCATGAAACAGCTTTGAAACATGCAAAATGTTTAACGATTTGATTACGAGAGACAAACCACTCTGAAATATGTAAAACGTTTAGCAATGGTACCATAAATGTTTACAGATGAAGTGATGCAACTAGCAAAGTTATTCACCGTCAAATTTGTGTTTTCAATCAATCTTTATTAAATCGACGGTAATTTTTTAAAAAAATATCACTTACAAACACCCAATTTATTTTATAATTTAACTTATTAGTTTTCTAATTTAACTCGTAATCACTATTCACAATTAATTCTTCGATTTGATTTTGAATATTCTATTGATATTTTGTTGATATGTTATTTCTATTTGTAATGTAACCCGACCACCTTGGTTTTCACAAATATATTATAATACATGTTAAATATATTATAATACAATTAGATATAACAAAAATACTAATAACAACCAAAACTATATATTTAAACATCCTTCCGAAATTGTAAGGAAAAGTAGATGGCGGCCCAGTGAGTACAAAAGAAGAGCCAAAAGCAACATGCTGCTTTTGTGTTTGGGTCATCCTCCACTAACGCTATTTTGTCGGATAGCAAGGTGGGTCCTCCTTTTTGTTAGTTGTTCCCGATGTGGAAAGAATGGGTAGTGCGCTCTTGACCAGACGCCACTTTGTCGTTTCCGGTTGCCTCCCCACTTGCACCCATGTTTCCCTTTGCTTCTTCTTCTTCTTGTTGCGGGAGATCCATCGTCTTCTCATTCTCCTTTCCTTTGCATTTGCCTCTCCACTATTTCTTTTTTCCTTTCTGTGTTTTCTGGAAGAGCCGAAGGGGGTCAGTCATGGGCGGGGAGAACGAAGAGTCACGGGATCGAGTCGCAGCGGGCAAATACAAGAAAGTGGCGCTATGCCAGGATGAGGTCGCCACCAATATTGACATCCTGAACGAGATATTCAAGTATCTGGATGCACCGTCTTTGGGCATGGCTTCTTGCGTCAGCAACAAATGGAAGCAGGTCGCCCACGACGAGGGTCTGTGGGAAGGCATCTGCACGCGCCATTGGCCATCCACCGCTTCGCTTCAGAGTGGGCAGTTGAAATCCGTGGTGGTGGGCCTCGGCGGATTCGGGCGTCTTTACGTCAACTGTCTACACCCTCTTCTTGCCAGAAACAATAGCAATCGCAAGCATTTGAAATCGAAGGATCCTTCATCTTCTGCGCCCAAGCAAAAGTGGAGCAAGGATGAGGTCTATCTTTCCCTCTCGCTCTTTTCCATCGATCGCTATGAGAGAATACTCCCTCTGCATCTGAATTCAGCTCGCAGGGCCGGACTTGTATGGAATCCCTGTTCAGATGAGCAAGAGCCAGCCTCCTCCTCTTCCACCGCCTTCGCTTCCGATGTGCACCGCCTTCTGGACGGGTGGAGAGGCAACTCTATCCCTCATCATTCTTCAAGGAAGATGGACATTAAGGCTGAAGGTACAAACTATTGCTGGGGATCCATGGATGCACAATCCGCCCCCAAATAATCGTCACATACAGACAGCATTAAAGGTACCAGACAGAAGGCTTGACTATCTTCAATTCTGTAATATTAACGTTATTTGTCGATTACTTTCTAAATCTTTTAATCACAGAGATGTATCAGAAAAGGTTTCCTTCTCCCGGGTTGCAGATATTTGCATTAAATTCACTGCGGATGAAAATGACATATCTTAATCTTGTTAGGGTTGTTAAAAGTTGGTACCTCTGGAGATGTAATACGACTTTCAAAACTCCGTGATGCCGTGGCTTGCGCGGGTGTTCCTGACAGTTGCCTCCTCAAGGGCGTAAGATGATGAGTATATAGTGTAGAAGCCTCTTTTCCTATGATGGACATTAAGGGTGAAGATGCTGGGGATCCATGGATTCACAATCCTCCCCCAAATAATCGTCACATACAGACAGCATTAAAGGTACCAGACACTTGTTACAGAAGGCTTGACAATCTTCAATTCTGTAATATTAACGTTATTTGTTTATTACTTTCTAAATCTTTTAATCACAGAGATGTATCAGAAAAGGTTTCCTTCTCCCGGGTTGCAGATGTTTGCATTAAATTCACCGCGGATGAAAATGACATATCTTAATCTTGTTAGGGTTGTTAAAAGTTGGAATCTCTGGAGATGTAATACGACTTTCAAAACTCCGTGAAACCGTGGATTGCACGGGTGTTGCTTCCAATTAAATTAACCGCAGCCTCATGAGGAGTACATAGTGTAGAAGTTTTTTCAGATTTTATTTTATACTGGCCATCAGTTCTATCGTTTTGGTATTAATTTAGAGGAGAAAATAATGCTGCCTATAGCCTCTTTTCAAATTTATTTTTTAATTTGTACTCTCTCCTTCTGTCAGCGTAATGTTTTCTTATTGCACACCATGTCGATGTTTGAAAGTTTTTATTGAGCACTGTTTACCGTTTATGTAATGTAAACTTTCACAACAGCTAGAATTATTCATAGTAAAATAAAAACTATAACTGATTTAATCAGCCATGGGTAGTTTAAAACCATGACTGGTTTTAAGTTGTTTTAAAATTTTATAAAAGAATTTTCTAATTTGTAATGTGTATTTGCATAAGTTGTTTTAAAATTTTACAATAAAAAATTCTAATTTGTAATGTTTATTTGTAGAAGGTCTAATAATATATTATTTGTAGATAATGGGTGTAGCAATCATATGGCCTGAAATATAAATCTATTTAAATTTAAATGATATATTATAATGATTTATTATAAATTAATGTTAATTTTGGGTGAGGAAATATTTTAAATATTATGTTAAAAAGAATGTTCAATATGTTGACCAAAAAACTAAAACTAGATGTATTATACCCTAAGGTTGAAACATAATCTTTTTAGTGCTTGTGAAATTACTCTAAGAGGATATAATGCAGTCTTTAAGGGAAATGGTTGTTTTATATATGATAAACCTCTTTAGAAGATGTTGATTGTTAGGAAGAAGATACAAAATTATAGAATGTATAGCCTTGCCATGAATTATGATAGATATGATGTCTCATCTATGAAAAATGTGACATGTTTGGATGATTTTTTGTTGTAACATTTTAAATTTGGTCATTTACATTTCAATGCCATAAAATTATAGTAGCAAAAAAAGATGGTTGAAGGTTTGCCTCCCATTCAAGAGCTAGCTAGTTCATGTGACAACTACAATTTGGAAAAGCAACACAAAGATGGTTTCCTAAAGGAGTGTATTTTAGAACAAAGACACCATTAACGTTGGTTCATACAATTAGTTCTATGCCACCTAATGCAAATCCAATCACTACGAAGAAGTTGCTATTTTCTAACCTTCATAAATAATTACAACAAAACAATTTGGGTGTAGTTTTTGGCAAAGAAATATGAAACCTTTGACAAGTTCAAAAAATCCAAGGCATTGGTGGAGAAACAAAGTGATCAGCAAAATAAAGTGTTGAGATTGGGAAGAGGAGATGAATAGGATTCAAATGATTTTCATTATTTTTTCAAGTAGCATAGGATCAATAGAGTGACAATTCATGATAAGGTGCACTCCTTAGCAAATTGGTTTAGTAAATAAGAAAAACAATACTATTATTAGTATGGCTAGAAACGTGTTGAAATCATAACATTTGTCAAATGATCTTTGGCGAGAAGGACTTGAATGGGATTAAGCAAACTTCCACATGATGGTATAGCAATATTGATTCATATCTAATCATAATGAGTTTAACAGAAGTAGGAGTGAACCCACACTGTATACAAAGGTGAATAAACAAGGTCAAATATTGATTGTTTATTTAAATGTTGATGATATGATCTTCACAAAAAATCTATCAATATACAAGTTTAAATCAACCATGAAACAAGAATTTGAAATGATTGATTTGGAGTTAATATGATATTTCCTTGTTATTAAAGTCCTCCAATCAACTTTAGAAATAATTTTGTTTAAAAAAAAAACATATTATGGATCCACTGAAGAGGTTCATGATGATGAACTGTAAACCAACACCAACTCTAATTATAATGGGGAAAAATTCCAGTGAAGAGGATAATGAATCTAATGTAGATCGAACTCTATTTAAGAGATTGGTTAGTGGCCTCAAGTAACTCACTACCACGAGGCTATTGCATACTATCAGTTTGATTTTAAAGTTCATGGAGTCTCCAAACACTACAAGGAAAATACCTTCTAGCAGAGGTTTTAACAGAAGCCCGTATAAAAATAGCCCAAATATTTATTTGTAGCTAAGGTCACTAGCAGAGGTGGGCACGCAGATATTTTAGACGATGTTTTTTTAATAATGCATCTAAAATATACAAACGCGTTGGTGTTTTACTATCCATACAAGCACTGGTGCTACAAATAACATGGTGCACCATTGAAAATTTATTTTTATAAAATGAAAAAACATGGTGCGCTACATAACATAATGCATCGGTGCTTGAATAGTCGATAGCATTGGTGCCCTTCACATGGTAAAACATCTTGATGCATACCAGTAAGGAGCACCGCTATAATTTTAGAGAAATGTGGTGCTATTTTCCAGTGAAGCCCCAGTGTGGTACACTTAATAAAATGGCCTCAACCAATTTCTAAAGAGAACTGCTAGGTGGTTTTTAAATTCTAAAAAAATGGCCATGCTATAGTACCTGTAGCGAAACTCCCCAAGGTGTCTCAAGAAAAGCACTGTGATATTTTTTAATTAAAAAAAATGTTGCTTTTGGATATATCCTGCACCGGTGTGTTTGGAAAATGCACCAAAGGGGGGTTAAATACAAAAAACCCTCCTAGCCATAATTTTCATTTTTATAATCTATAGTGCAAGAGAGTTCTGAAGCACTAGTACCACTCTTCCCAACTATGGTTAATATAGTCAAACATGGTCAACCTAGGTCACCATGGTAAAATAGGTCAACCATAGCTATCCTTTATTAATATGGACAACTATAATTTATCATAGAAAACTATGGTAAACCATTGTCAAAGTGGTCAACCCATATTCACCCATGGTTAAACCATGCTCATTCATAGTAAGGGTTTACATATATTTAATAACATTAATGTTAATATCATTTCAAACACATTTACTAATATTAATTGGGTTCGATAAGCTTTTATTTTTTTAAATTTAAAATTGTTTATTAATCTTAATATTAAAATTATTTATTAATATAAATATTGTTTAAAAAAACTTAATCTCAAAGTTGATTAATTAATAGCATTAACAATAAAATTAATAAGGTTTTAAAGATTTTAATAAGAAGATTTATAATGACATTTATTAATAAGGTTTTATTGGTAAGGAATTATATTTAATAAGGTATCATGATAAGATTTATATTTAATGGTATTTAGAGTTTAATTAACATTTAATTTTTAATATGGTTATTAAAACTATTTTTATTCCCTAGATGGGGCGACGATCAAGACAAAGGTGGAGGTGGTGGGAAGGGGGTTGGGGTGCAGGTTTCCACCACCCCACCTAGCTAATGAGTTAGGGGATGTGGTAATGTGCGCTCAACGAGTATAAATTATGGTGTTTGTGGCTTTGGTGATCCCTGTAGCAGCTATGGTGAAGGGACGATGATGTTCAGATGGTGCGTTGGTCGAGAGGTTTAAGCATGTGGAGAGGGAATCACTCATAATGATGTTGGTACCACTAAATCCTCGAATAACTATATAGGCTTCAGTCATGGGAGGAGGGAATTGACAGTAGGAAACTAGTTTCAATGCCAGAGGGGAGGTAAGAACTTTTTTTATTGGGCCCAAAGCAACCATGAAATATATGTTTCCTTAGTGACGATGCATTCCTAGTTGCATGTTTACCATAGAGCAGATAACACAGGTCTTCAAGAGTGGCATATTCTAGTGGACATAGGGCACTCCATTATTAGAATTTTTATGCTAATTTGGTTAAATTGTAGATATTTGAGTTTAAGACTTGTGCTAGGGCAATTACAATGGTTGTTTTTATCTTACTTCTAGCATTTAAAGTGGTACTTCTCCTTTATTATGTTAGATGGTTGTTATTGTTTATTTTGGCAATGATTTTTGCTTGTAGATATATTTTTTTCTTTCTGTTACTAGCCCTATGAGTGCTATTTGTCTTTGTTTGAGGTATAGCTATTGGATGCTCTCTTTGGTGGGTTGTGTAGAATCCTTGCATTAGGTTTTGGGTTGCTAGAAGGAGTTTGGGGACCGTTCTCTCTTTTCCAGTTTGTGTTTGATGTTTTATATCTATGGACCAAGGCTCCCTTCTATTTGGTGATTGTTTCCTAGTTCCTGGGTGACTTTTTTGTTTAGAAGGTGGTCAGTTGGAGCTTTGGTAGTGGTAGGAGTGTTGATGGGTGAATGAGTTTAGCTCTATTTCTAGTTTCTTCCTTCCTTCTCAATCTACGAGGTTTGCTTCATATTTATTTTATGGTGATGCCTTTTTGATTCCTCTGTGTGCATGGAGGCTTCCTTGTTTGTGGCTCGAGTGGTGGCATGAGGTAAGTTGGTGGCTGGAGGTGTGGTTGTAGTCTTCGTATATGTGTTTTCCTGTATTGGAACTTAATATAGTTGGATCCTATAGTATCCATTTTGGAGTTTTGGGCATTATATATTATGGGCATCCCTGAGTTATATTGGGCTTTCAGTTTGGTGATTGTTTCCCATTACTTGAGCTACTTTTCTATTGGGAAGGTGGTCATTTTTGGGCCTCGGTAGTGGGAGGAGTCTTGGTGGGTGAATTAGTTTGGATCTGTTTATGATTTCTTCCTTCCTTCTCATTCTATGGAGTTGGATTCATATTTATTTTATGGTGGTGTCATTGTGACTCCTCTGTGTATATGGAGGCTTCCTCATTTGTAGTCCACGTGGTGGTGTGAGGTACGTTGGTGGTTGGAGGTGTGGTTGTGGTCTTTGTGTATGTGTTTTGTTGTATTGGTTCTTATTCCAGCTAACACATGTGCTATCCATTTTGGAATTCTAGGCATTATATATTTTAGGCTCCCAGGTTTGCACCTAGTAAGTGGGGAAAAATATTGTCTTTAGATAGTTGGTTGTCTCGTTCCTCATGCCATTTCAGCGAGCTTGAGTCTGGAGATGTGTCACTTCTTATCAAGAGCAGATCTACCAGGGACAAACTCACATGGATTGTTTGATTGAAGGTTTCAGCTTGTTTCCAGGAGCTCACTCTTGCTCCTCTACAAGATGAACTCACTAGTATGGAGGGGCAATCCTCTTCTCATAAAACCTCCCTTTCAGACACATAAGTTTTAGTTAAATGGGTAGACTGGATCCTAGATATTGGCCATAAGAGAGCGAAGTTTACCAATATGTGTAGAGAATTGACCTTTATTAGGAGATGGAATTTTTGATGGGGCGAACTCTCTTGGATCATCATGAATCTTGAATGGACATCCTTCAATCCCTTGAACACTTGCATAAGAATCTAAGGAATCTTGATAGGAGGTTGGAGAATATTAAGCATCACCTTGGCATCCCCCCAACAACAAGACAAACTTCAACAAACTCGACAACACCCATCTTGACTACAGGATTAGATTTAGAGACCTTGGCTTGATTGTGATATGGTCTTAGTGTGTGATTGCATAGTTCTAGCTTCTTTTGTACAAGGTTAGTTAGGCCATAGTTTTATATATAGTGTGATCATTGTTGTATCTTTCAAGTTTCAATTGGCTCTCTAATCCTTAAGGAGAGTATGTTTTCGGATCTAGTTTAGGCTCCCTTGTGAGAGACCAACCTAGATTTGAAAATCGTTATGTAATTTCCCTTTCTTTCAAATAACAGAATTCATCCCACAAAAAAAAAAATTATTGATATTATTAATAATAATAATTTTTTTGAATATGGTTTAATATTTATATTTAACAAGGTTTAAGGTCTTTTAATATTTAATTGGCATCACAATGTGATGAATAAAAACTGACATCACTTATGTTGAACACAAAATTCACATCACATTTTGATGAATAAAACTCAATGTTGCAATATGACAAACACATAAAAATATTACAAAATTATGGCATAGTCAAATGTAGTCAACTTTTATAGTCAATGTTTAAATAGTTAACCATACCCAGACTTAGTCAACCATATGTTTACCATAGTCAACAATAGTCAACCTTCGTCACTCGTAGTGGTCTTTAATCAACCTTGCTCGACCATATTCAACCATAGTCAACCACAGTTGGCAAAATTCAAACATTGTCAACCCTAGCCAACACCATTTAAAATGTTTAATAATAATAATAATATTAATAAGGTTGGTTATTAATTATATTAATAATGATAGTATTAATATTAAGATTGACTATATTATTATTATTATTAACTAATTATTAATAATAATATTATTATTATTAATATTCAGCTGATTAGATTAATATTAATGAGATTTCTTAATAATATTGATATTAAATCTTGTGGATAAGGTTTAATATTTATATTTAATAAGATTTACGGTTTATTTAATATTCAACATTGCAGCATGATAAACAAAAATTAAAGTATGGTTGATCATGGTTAACTAAGGTTTACAATAGTTAGCCATAGTTATCCATGTCAATATTGGTCAAGCATAATCAACCATGAGAAATCATGATTAACCTTAGTCGACCATGAACAAGCAATATCATCTTTGATCAACCATAATCAACATATAGTCAACCATGGTCAACCATTATCGACCTCAGTGGACCATAAGTAAACATGGTCATCTTTGATTAACCATAGTGACCATAGTCAACCATAACCAATCATTATCAACCATAGTGAATGTGGTCAATCATAGTGAATGTGGTCAACCATAGTTATATATGATCACATGGTTTACTATGGTTGACTATAGTTAATTATGGTAGCTTGACTCATTAGATACTCCACAAAATTTGAGGTCTTAAATTTCACAGCAGATGACCTACTTTGTGTAACTGTAGAAGTAATGGGCAAGAGAACTTATGGAATTGTGTATAAGGTTATTTTGGAGGACAAGAATCAAGTTCCAGTGAAGATGTTGAGGGAGTGAATCAAAAAGAGTCAAAGAGGATTCGAGACAAAAGCCAATGCTGTTGGGGAGATCAGGCATCTTAATTTGCTTGCTCTAAGAGATTATTAATGGGGTCCTAAAGATAAAAATATCTTGGTCTTTGACTTCATGCCTGGTGGAAGCCTTACAATATTTCTTCATGCAAGAGGCCCGGAGACACCTTTGATATGGCACATGAGAATGAAAATTGCAATTGGTGTCGAGAGAGGACTTGCTTATCTACACAACAATGAGAACATCGTTCATGGAAATCTCACTTCCAACCACATCCTGCTTGATGCAAACATGAATGCCAAGATTGCGTATTTTAACTTGTTTGCATATTTTAACTTGTATAGGTTGATGACAAAACATGAATGCCAAGATTGCATATTTTAACTTGTATAGGTTGATGACAACTACTGTCAATTCCAATGTGATTGCCACATTAGGGGCTCTTAGATACAGGGCTCATGAGCTCACAAAACTAAAGACAGACACCACCAAGACATATGTATACAACTTTGGGATTGTCTTGCTGGAGCTTCTGATTCGCAAGGCACCAGGTGAGCCCATGATTGCAGACAACGGGATGGACCTCCCTGAATGGGTTGCTTCCATTGTGAAAGAAGAGTGGACTAATGAAGTTTCTGATTTGGAATCGATGAAAGAAGCTTCCAATTCTGGAGACGTGTTGCTTAACGCTTTGCAATTAGCTATGCATTTTGTGGACCTTATGCCATTTGCAAAACCAAATATGGATGAGGTTGTGCATCAGCTAGAGAAATCAAACCCGAATTTGATCACTCCTCCACTTCAGCGACACCACAACAGTAAATAATAAGACTCATAAATAAGATATCATATAATAACTATACAATATATTACAATAGATTCGTTCTTTCAATTCATTCTTTGATTTTATTGTTAGATATGGCAGCTTCCCTGTTTTGTTTTTTAAACCTATTTGAAATTAAATATTGTTGTTTTCTTTTAAATATATTGTTGACCGTAAATAAAAACTTTGTGGATAAACTAAATAATCTTTCTAAATCTTGAGCGTATCTTTGCACATTTTAGAAACCATTGCTAATAAATAAAAACTTTAGACATATATTAAAACGCCTTCACGAAGTGGCCAGGAAAAGAGGGGCAAGTGAGTAGAAAAGAGGAGCCATCGGCAACGTGTTTTATTAAGTTTTAGCGTGCAGGTCGTCTCCCAGTCCCACTACCACGACCGCTATTTTGTCGGGAGAGACGTGCATCTGCGTTTTTGTCAGTTGTTGCGACGTGAAAAGAGCGGAAAGTGCTCCAGACGCCTCTCTATCCCTCTATCATTCATCCAAAAAGATGGACATTAAGGCCGAAGATGCTGGGGATCCATGGATTCCCAATCTTCCTCCAAATAACTGTGATGCAGACAACATTATAGGTACCGGACACTTCGGTTTCTTTCTCACAGTTTGCAGATATTTACATTAAATTCTCCGCCAATGACATATATTTATATTATTAGGGTTCTTGTGCAAAAATTACAAGTTAAACCCCCATTAATACGGTTATATAATTTGGTAAACTATTCAAAGTAGTTTTTCAAAACGCCCTCAAGCCGTGGATTTCTCCGGGTGTTACTTCCCTAAATTCACTCAATCCTCCTGAAAGACATAATAGTGTGTATATAGCGTCTTTTCAGATTTTACTTTATACTGTGCATCAACAATTCTAGTGTCTTCGTATGTGCTGAAATACAGATGAATTTAGAGCAGAAAATAATGGTGTTCAAAGGCTCTTTTCAGATTTCTTTTTTATCTATACTCTCTTTTCGGACCATGCTGAATGTATTTTCGTGTGGCACAGGTCGGTATGCGAAAGCGGTTTATGTAAACTTACACAATTGTCCATCATATTTATGATTGTTAAGATGTCCATGATATTTGTTATTGTTAAGGCGTTCTAAAATTTAATGAGAATACACACTACTTGTTTGATCCATGAACTTAATTTGAATTCTCCGATTGAGAAGTTTTTTTAAAGAAATAATATATTTACTGTTAATTATAATAATAGTTAATAATATGATAACCTTTTTTTCACTGGTTTTCAATTCCAGTTTTATTACATTTTAGTTTTAACTTTTTTTTTACTTTTAATTGTGTAATAAAATTTTAAATTTCTCTAATTTTAAATTTCTTTAATTTTGTAATAAAAGGAGGTTAGCAATGACAAAAGTGATTGCTCTAATCTTAGACCAAAAAAATATAAAACTAAATATTACTTTCACACAATTATTTAATTATTAAAATTTACACTTGTTAAAATTTACTCTTCTATTCAAATTATACATATATAAAATTTACTGTTATTTTCAAAACAAATATAACTTATTTTAACTTATATATATATATATATATATATATATATATATATATAATTCACTGTTGTTTAGCGCAAAGGTTCAATGTAATTAATTCACTGTTTTTTAGCGCAAAGGTTCAATGTTAAGTTGGATCTCGAGTGATAATAATCTTATTATTTTAGCCGAAACCTAGGAGCATGATGAATTTAGGGTGTGATAATAATCTTATTCTCTTAGTCGAAACTTAGGAGCATGACGAATGTAGGGTTCTCCACATTGATGGATTCATTCTTTGGTCTACTTAGAAGAAGAGATCGTCTCTTCGAGGGGTGGGTTGTATAGCCTATTATATCAAAAATAACATTGCTTCCCACATGCAGCTTCATAAGGTTGACCCCCTTAATCAATACATTTGGATCGAAATCTCTTACACTAATACCAATAGAATTTTCCTTGCAACTTGTTACTTTGCTCCCATTAACTCTACCTCCTATAAGAAAAACAACCTAGATAAGAATTGTCTTTTCATTAACTTAGAACATGATATCCACAGCTTAAGGAATGAAGGAAACATCATTGTGCTTAGCGACTTTGATGCTCAGACTGCCACTATCCAATCCACTATATTAAGTAATAACTCTAACTCTAACCCCTTGTGGCTTGGTGAGGATTATGTTCTAGCTAGTAAATTTCAATGAAACTTCGAAGACACTACCAAGAACCTTTTTCACACTGAGCTAATTAAGATTTGCAATTCCCAAGACCTGATTATCTGTAATGGGATCAATAAGCGGCCTTCCTCTGGTCAGATGACTTATATTCATGGGCGTGGTAGCAATGTTGTGGACTACGCAATATTTGATACACAAATTCTCCACCGTATAGTTAATTTTGATCTTCTAAATGACCATGAGCCTGACTCTAACCATAAACCTCTCTTCTTAACCCTTCATCTTGATATGTACACCAACCACATGCATAAGGATGGTGAGAGTCAAAGACATCCATTTTGACAAAGCTAAATAGTTCTCTTCTTAAAAGTTTTAGCAAAGGAATTAGCTTTCTTAACATATAATGGCAACATTGATCACATCTACCACAATTTTACTACTATCCTCTCCACTACCATTAACAACTTCCCTAAGGAGTTATCATATAATAAGAGTAATAAGACTTCCAACCCCTGATATGAAAATGATTATATATATGTTAGGAATGCAATTAGAGATGCTCCCAACGAAACTATTAAGGGTGAGAAAATCAAGGTGTACAAAGCTCTTATCAAAAGGAAAAAAAGAGAATATATAAACAAGAGGCAAGATCTTCTCCTTCACCTCTCTAAAGTTGAGCCTAGAAAGTTTTGGAGGAGCATTCTTTCTCGTAAATCGAAAGAGAACAATTTGATCCCTTTAAAGGAATGGGATGTCTATCTTAGGAACCTTTATGACTCCCTAGAGACCATGGGAAACATAAAAAACAAACCTATAGAGGGAGGTACATTTTTTTGGAAGACGTGGAGTCCGAGATTAAAAAGCTTGCTAATGAGAAAGTTATGGATATTGAAGGATACCAAGATGAAATTCTCAAAATTGGAAGTTCCATCCTCACCTTGTACTTGCACAATCTCCTCAACTTGGTGGTTATACATGGCTTCCCCAGGTTGTGGATGTAAAGCGAAGCCTTATCATTCCTATCTTTAAAAGTGGGGTTAATAACTTTCCCTCTAACTATAGGACTATTATGATTAGCCACATTTCAGGAAAGTTGTATGGGCTTATTCTAGAGAAAAATATTAGGGCTTGGCTTGAAACCCATGGTAAAAGAGCATTTGGGCAAGCTTATTTTAGAAGACACCACTCTGCGATTGACCACCTTGTCACTCTTAGGACCATTGCCGAGGATTGTCGTAATAATAAGACTAATCTCTTTTCTTGTTTTATTGACTTTAGAAAATCTTTCGACATTGTTCCTCGAGAGAAGTTATGGCAAAGGCTCGATGAAATAATGTTTCCTCCCAAGTTAAGGTGTTATAGACATTTTTGTGCCTAACAGCATGAAGCATGAAATGTCGATAATCTAAGGGATCCAAAGTCCCTAAACATGTTGTTCCTACCCCTAGAGGAACAAGGTCAGCAAACCACAGCACTAAATATCAATTCTCCACCTGAAAACACTCAAAAACAAGCTAATTCTGGATCATGTCAACTGCTCCACTGAGCATCTGCGCTGAATGTCAACTGCTCCACTCTGTACCTGTGCTGAATGTCAAAAGCAATGAAGGCTACCTGCGCTGGGCGAGATTGGCCAAGTGGCACAGTCATTTTGCAAGGTGTCAAATGCCCAGGAAGCTTCCAAAATGACACTTGGATAAGGGAATTCGCCTTGTGATGAGTAAGAGGATCTAGATCTCCAAGTGGAAGCAAGAAACTCCAAGTGGACTCAAGAACTGAAGTATAACTGAAGTGGGAGAGGACACTAGTCAGCTTCATGCCAGCCTCAAGCTGACTCATCCTTTCTCCTAATCTCCTATATATAGAGCTCTCTCATGAGGTCTAGGGAGGCTGGAATCTTGTGAATGTAAGGAAGTGTTGTTGGTTTGAGTATAGAACTATTGGGTGATTGCTTTGAAGGAGGTGAAGAGGAGATTTCTTTCTGCTGGGAGGTGTTGCTGGATTGGGCCTATTATGGTTGTAACACTCTCAGAACTTTACTTCTTCCATTAATAAAGCATTTGAGGTTCTTCTATATGCATGTGTCTCTGTGGCGTGTTGATGCTTGTATATTTGATTTATTCTAATCCTTGAATCAATTATGGATGTATGCTTCTTGTAGTTTCCCTTTCTTGTGCTTTTGCAGGATCTTTGTGTAGCTGGGCCAGTGAAAGAGCAAGGAGCTGGGAGCAAGCAGCAAAGAGGGAAGATTGGATCAACCATTAGCGGAAGACAACGGTTAGTGGATCCCTTTCTCCTCTCTCTTACATCTCATAAAGAAGTAATCTTGAATAGCTTTGCTTTGATTGTTGCTGAGGTACTATCACCCTTAGAGTGGGATAGGGTCATTCCGTATTGGATACTTTTCCCAACAACAAATTGGCGACTCCGCTGGGGATCGTATCTTGTTGGTTGTTTGTGTTTTTGCTATTCATTTCATAAACAAAGGGAGTACCGAATCGAACTGTATTTGAATCTTTCAAATGCAAAGTAGAGGGCAGCTACTCTAGCTCAGTTTCTGGGCAAGTTTATGATTTGAAGAGCTGATCCACAAGGACTCTAATAAGCTCTTAGTGATAGCTTTTCATCCTCCTTGTCATCTCTTAGTGTGTCCTTGACTGATAGCTTCTGATTTGAGCAAAAACTGTGAATGTTTGAGCAATCTGTGACCCGGAAACCAAGAGAAACGAAAGTTTCGTTCTTCAGTGCAGGCTGTACAAAGGCTGTCTGCATTTCAGCGCAGTTCCCGAAGGGGCTACCTGCGCTGAAGGTCAAACAGACAGTGTCCCACCTGCGCTGGACCAGTCTTGCCTTGTGCTACTGGGGTTTCCTGCTGTTTCTTGCCCTGTTTTCACTCTTGTTTTTGCTGCCTGTTACCAGTCAATGTGCCTATCTGAAACCAACTTTCCTTGCCACTATTCTGCCTCGGTTGTATAAAGAAACTGTGTTTGTTCTTTGTGTATTTCTTGTATCATTTACAGTTTCCCATAACGAAAGTGAACTAGTCTTGCTGTGACCTCTTAGATCTAGACCTGTGATAAAGTGTCGTTTTGATCTTAAGAGTTAGTTTGTTTGCTGTTCATAGCTGATTGGGTTTTTGCTTTCGTTGTTTGGTTTGAGTTTATATATTTCTAGTGTCGAAACAAGTAAATCTTAAGGTGTCTTTCGATTTTGGACAAGCTTGTTTGCTTTCACTTGAAATTGAATTCAAAGTTATACAACAGCTTTCTTTTTGTGTCGCACAAACATTAAGGAAGAGAAAAGAAATACTTGCATTGTGCATGTGCATTATGACAGCTTGCATGTTGATTTAGGGAAAAGTGCATTAGTGTGTGCTCTATGATCTGTGTGAAAAGATGTTGTCTTTCTTTTCCCTCAGTAGTTAAGATTTTCAAAGTTGAAAGATTGAAAAGCTTGCTTATCATCTTAGACTGCATTTAGGAGTGTTATCATACATCTTGTGGTGATCCATAAAGGCAAACTGCTAAACAAGATCAACCTTAAAATAAATTGAATTTACATAACAACGCATTGAAACATAACGCAAACACATAGAGGTCTAAGCTAGAGACGTGTTCCGGCGTCGTTAAAGGTGATATCTTAGCGTTGAGTGGTTGGGTGATTCCTCCACGGTGAAGCGATAAGTATCAATACGGACTTGTGCTCCCACGTACCGTCGCGTATATATTGGGAGACCCCTATAGGATCAAAGCCTTTATCCAATAGGAAACCGTGTCGGCCGCCCTACTGATCGCAATGCAGTGAACACAGCATTCACGAAGATCGACCACTCGTACCGTAAAACGTATTCTGTGGTTTTGCGAAAAGTTTGGCACACCCTCTGCCTAGAACTCCAGAGCGGTTTCTTTTGGCCTTTTTCAAACTCTATAACTGAAAAAGTCCATCCGAGCATTTGTCACTTCGGGCTCGTTAAAATATCGAAGGAGACTAGAGTCATCTTTAGCTTTTTCTCGACTCTTAAAAAGTGAAAAAGCAAGTTGTGTCTAAAGCGTCGTTATAAAATTTATTTTAAACGGAACATAATCACCTCCTATTCCCGCGTTGATCTTTAGGTTGAGAACATGGAACGCCCCAATCAAGGAACTCCACATGATGGAAATCCTAGTCCTTTCTCCTCTTGGGGAGAAGTTGGTGCGCCCCACATGGCCACATTGTCGCTTCCAGGACTGACAATTGGCCTGCCTATTTGGCTATTCTCAACCAATGTAGTTCAGACCACCATGGTTCCTGAACAGTCGAGTCAACAGTTAGATCAGTCTAGAGCTGCCCACCAGCCTTCTACTTCCTATAACTCTTCCTCCAATCCCTCATCTTCGCAAGGTAGAGCCGGCAAAAGCCAAGCTCCCATGGAGAAGAAGGAGAAGAAGAAGAGAGAGAAGAAGAAGAAGGAGCCTAAGGCAACTGGGGGCAAGCAAAAGACATCTAACAAAAATCCACACACAGCACAGACCGGGCCTAAATTGCCATGTGTCATATGTAAAGGAGACCATTTCCATAGAGATTGTCCCTGTATTCCCCGGATACTAAGGGACTGGTCCCCTCGTTTGCACAATTCGGGAGCATCAACCTCTGATAGCCATGTTGAATGCTTTCCCTCAACCAGCGAAAGTGAAGGTTCAAGACAAAGAGGGGGATCAAGATCCCCCTGCAGACTGTGTGAAGGCGATCACGCCATCCACCGTTGTCCCTTCTTAGACGAAGCGAAGAGAGTTTTGGAAGATCGTTCGGTTTCACAGGTAATACTTCCTCCTGGATACAAAAAACTCGCGCCAAGTCCTTCGTTGGTTGAAAATGCAGCTGGCCCGCTCAAGTGGTCAGCTGAAGCGTCAGTCATTGAAAATGAACCTACTGAATCCAGACCAGACGAAAGTCTAAAGGTCGATATGGCAGTTGACCCGGTTCTTCCTTCAGAGGTTTCATCCTCAAATGACACCGTCACTGAAGATTCATCTTCAAAAGACACCCTCACTGAAGAGAAAAAGGATGACACCATCCAGATTCTTTTCATCAACACAGATTCCGATGAGCATCAGGGCAATGCGCCCATTCCTTTATCGCAGGAAGGAACATCGTCAGGGTCGTATCCGGCCGTGTATTCGGTCCCACCACTAAGCAACCTGGTTGTGTCCTTTGATTGGAACCAACTAGGCAGACCCCGGTTACCAGCCAGTATACCATTCAGAATCATCGTCCAAATTTACAGGATGGTAATGGCTGGAACTATCATTGATGAAGGGGCATCTGTGAGTATCCTTTCCTCTATTGCTTGGAAAGCACTGGGTTCTCCGGAGCTTTTGCCTGAGATAAGAAATCTCTCAGGTTTTGATAAAGGAACCAGTCGACCGTTAGGGATCCTCCCCAATGTGCCTGTTACATTGAAAGGGAAGACCGTTCAAATGAATGTGATGGTCGTTCAAGGACCCTTGGATTATAACCTACTCCTTGGACGAGACTATATATATTGCATGGGAGCTATAGTCTCCTCACTCTTTAGAGTAATGTGTTTTCCACACGAAGGGAGAATGGTCAAGCTTGTAGACCAACTTTCATTTCCGGGATCACGCATCGCAAATAGTCACATACCAACCCTCAATGGTCTATTCACCCAAGAAATGTCTCCACCCCCAGTCCTCCTTCCCGATGAGTGCGAGTGATTCGGAAAGATGGGACTGGAACCCAGGGGGCATGCATCCTGGTCTGCTTTGGGCAGAGGAAACCTTGGGTATAGGGTAGAATTTCCGCGAAAGAATATGACTAGTCCGTACCCCGTCCATGGAAGGAAGAGGGGTTGTTCTAGAACAGGATTCTTTTGTCAAGGTTACTTGTTTGACAAAGGTCATTCACCATTGTCCACTTCGGTAGACAGTGCCGAGGAAATGTTTTCGTTTGATGGTGTTAACAAAACAATCTTTGGGTAACCAGAAAGAGGCAAGCCTCACCCTTTAAAACAAATGTTTTATCGGATAAGTAGGGGCAGCCTTGAAATTATACCTTACACCTGGGGGCATGCAACCTTTTGGAGTGCAAGCAAGGGACGACTATTTATTTTTTTAAATTTTTAGGTCCTCCCTTTAAACCTGTAGGTCTAACCCTTTAAACTCGTAGGATTAGCCGTTTCCAAACTTGCATAAAGAAAGGATATGGGGCAAAGGTAAAATTTGCCGCATTAGGAGCATAGCTTCGTGAGATAAAGCTCCATAAAAAATAGCTATCTCACAGGAGACATTCTTATCTTATGACTGGTATACCGAGCAGTTTTAGCGTCATAGTTCATGCTCGTTAAAAAATAAACATAAGCTATCGAGCAGTTTTACCGCGGAATTTATGCTCGTTAAAAAATAGAAAAGCGAGATCCGAGCAGTTTTAGCGTCATAGTTCATGCTCGTTAAAAAATAAACATAAGCTTTTGAGCAGTCAAGCTCATTAAAAAATGAACACCCCGGTAAATAACCATTGTGATCGTAAAATCATTAGCCATAAAAGCCTTGGTCGTGTTTGCACCTGCCACCTCCATTTCATTTGGCCAATCGTTCACCTCCATATGATTGTTTACCCATTTTGAGGAACAGCTGCGAAGAGTGATTTCACTTAGCCATCCTTGTGACACTGCCGTGATTGGAAAATTCCAACCTGTACCTGGAATCTGTTGCTATCCCTGTTTATCACTCGTTCCTCAAAAAACGAGTCTTCTTTGAGCTCTTTTCATCTGACTCGTAAAATATGAAAAGTTTGCCGAGTTTTGGCCTTCCAGCTCGTTAAATTGACCGGAAGAGCTATCCCTCCTCTGGATTTTAATCTTTTTGGACCTGAGGGATTATTGCACAAAAAGGTCGAGCGCTTGTTTTATTCGGCTCGTTAAAATTATCGAAAACTCATCCCTTCTGTATTGTTTTATACTTTTTCGGACTTAAGGGATTAGATGACGAAAAAGGAATTTTGGAGTTAACTTTCTGTACCTTTTCAGACTCTCTAAAAATGAAAAGGACCGAGTTTTCCTTGTCGTTAGACTCGTTAAAATGATTAAATAGTGACAAACTTGTCTTTAGACGAGAACGAGTTTCCCTATCGCTAAGCTCGTTAAAACATAGCGATGGGCTTGCCCGAAGGGCAGGTTATAGAACAAACATATGTTATCCTCCTCAAGCTTGACAAAAATAAAGAGGTACTGGTCAGAAATGACTGGGGAAAAATTGGGAGAACCTCAAAGCTTTAATGGTAGCAAGTCGCTCTTGAACATGACACTTTGTCCTCCGTATCACATCGGGTTGGGTTGTTTCATTCACCGGTCTCATCACCATGGTCCTCGCCAAACCATCCACATTTGGGGTAATGCTACCGATCCATCACATCAGTGTCGTTATATGTTCAAGAGATGTGTTCAGAAAGAGTCAACCGTGTCCCATCCACTGCCATACATTATCCTTCATCCACCCATGATCGCCACCCTGAATCATATTTCACAGATTGTTTTCACCTCCACTAAAATCATTAGCTCCGTTCCATGTCATTGATGTGGGATTCATTAAGGCCCTCCTTTGACGGATCGCTTCTTGTCGACTTCAGCTCATTATCCAAGAAGTTGATCTAGGAACACCCCCCCCAGTACTTTGAAGCTTGCATGCCTCAAAGGCAAGTTTCTCACTTCCAGCGACAGGTATACATCAATGACCTTCGACCAGAAGATTTTGCGTGGTGTTTGACGCCAAGTCCTTTATTCACACCACGTGAATTGTACTGCAGTACCTTGAGGATCATTGTCATTATTGGTGATTCCTCTCGCGCTTGTTAATGGTTTACATTATTGATCGGTAATCAAGCGATGTCTTTCCATGTTCGACTTCAGCGCAATTCTCACATGGATCGACTTGTACTTAGAGTGAAGATCGAACGAGTTTGAAGACCCCGGATCTAGTTTCATCCATCCGGGCTGCGATATATATTCAGGAAATATAAAGACATTTGATATGTACATCATTGCAGCAGATGATCATCCTACTCAAAGGATGATAATTTCAGCAGAGGATTATCAGTCTACCATCAGACGATCGTCTGTTCTATGTACCAAAATGAATTTATAAAGCTGAGCATGGGAATGCCCGCCTCAGCTAGATCATGAAAGCAGAATAAAAAATAATGTATTGTATTGTATTTTATTACAGGGCACCTCTCAGCGATTGAATGAACTTCGGATCCTCCTGATAAAGCATTTCACCCGATAAACGACCTCATACTTTAGGGGGCAACTGTTATAGACATTTTTGTGCCTAACAGCATGAAGCATGAAATGTCGATAATCTAAGGGATCCAAAGTCCCTAAACATGTTGTTCCTACCCCTAGAGGAACAAGGTCAGCAAACCACAGCACTAAATATCAGTTCTCCACCTGAAAACACTCAAAAACAAGCTAATTCTGGATCATGTCAACTGCTCCACTGAGCATCTGCGCTGAATGTCAACTGCTCCACTCTGTACCTTCGCTGAATGTCAAAAGCAATGAAGGCTACCTGCGCTGGGCGAGATTGCCCAAGTGGCACAGTCATTCTGCAAGGTGTCAAATGCCCAGGAAGCTTCCAAAATGACACTTGGATCAGGGAATTCGCCTTGTGATGAGTAAGAGGATCTAGATCTCCAAGTGGAAGCAAGAAACTCCAAGTGGACTCAAGAACTGAAGTATAACTGAAGTGGGAGAGGACACTAGTCAGCTTCATGCCAGCCTCAAGCTGACTCATCCTTTCTCCTAATCTCCTATATATAGAGCTCTCTCATGAGGTCTAGGGAGGCTGGAATCTTGTGAATGTAAGGAAGTGTTGTTGGTTTGAGTATAGAACTATTGGGTGATTGCTTTGAAGGAGGTGAAGAGGAGATTTCTTTCTGCTGGGAGGTGTTGCTGGATTGGGCCTATTATGGTTGTAACACTCTCAGAACTTTACTTCTTCCATTAATAAAGCATTTGAGGTTCTTCTATATGCATGTGTCTCTGTGGCGTATTGATGCTTGTATATTTGATTTATTCTAATCCTTGAATCAATTATGGATGTATGCTTCTTGTAGTTTCCCTTTCTTGTGCTTTTGCAGGATCTTTGTGTAGCTGGGCCAGTGAAAGAGCAAGGAGCTGGGAGCAAGCAGCAAAGAGGGAAGATTGGATCAACCATTAGCGGAAGACAACGGTTAGTGGATCCCTTTCTCCTCTCTCTTACATCTCATAAAGAAGTAATCTTGAATAGCTTTGCTTTGATTGTTGCTGAGGTACTATCACCCTTAGAGTGGGATAGGGTCATTCCATATTGGATACTTTTCCCAACAACATAAGGGTCGTTGTCATTAGATTATATGAGAATGTTATTGCCAAGCTTAAGACAACCAAGGGTTGGTCTACTAAAATTAAATGCAACATCAATGTTAAACAAGGGTGTCCCCTATCCCCCACCCTTTTTAGCATTTACATTGACAAGCTTGAGGAATGCTTAGAAGTTCCTGGTTGTTAAGGACTCAAGCTTGCTGGTATAGTGATTATTCTTCTCCTTTATGCTAATGATATCATTCTTCTTACTAGGAGACCCAACGATCTCGAAAAGGAGCTTAAAACCCTCCATGATTATTGTATCAATATGGGTGTGTCAGTTAATACTAACAAAACTAAAGTTATGATTATTAAATCCAAAAAGATCACTTATGACAATTTCATCTATGATAACAATTACTTAGGGAATGTTTCTTCTTGCAAATATTTAGGTATTGGCATTCACCATGAGCTCAATTAGAACTATAGCATTGAGAAAAGGATTTTAGGAGGTTGGAAAGCTTACTATGAGTTTGAAAACAATTGTAAAACAACTGATCTTTAGGTTTGGAGTAAAAAAAGTTCCTCTTCAAGGCTCTGGTCACCCCTATTATATTTATATGATGGGAGGTGTGACGTTGTAGTCTATCTAGATATTCTTGGAGAAAGATTGAAATAATCCAAAAAAAAATCATAACCTACAACCTCAAGACTAAAGGTAATACTCCCTACCCTATTCTATTGGTTGAGGCTAGCCAAGAGGCTCCCAAAATTTGCTTCTAACTCTAGTCAAAACCACCTTCAGCTCAAGTGAGGGTGGCATAAGGATGCCAAGTCCTTGCTCAACCATTTGGAGATAAGGGAGGAGATCCTCTTAGGGATAAAGGATAACATTAAAAATGTCATTACTTCCAAATTTATGGATAAGTTGTGCAGTGATAAGGAGTTAAAAGGGAAAAGAAAGTTAAGATACTATAAGGAGGTAATCAACCCCACACTTGCTAACTAGAATTAACTTTCTGTATTAACAAGTGCTAAGAAGTGAATGAATATGCAAGGATCAAAACTAATTCTCATGAGCTCCGGAGTGAAACTCAGAGTTAGTATATTCCCAAGATTCCTTGGGATGAAACAATATGCCTCCTTTGCGATACTAAGAGAGTCGAAGAAGAAAAACACTTTCTATAAGAAAAAGTTTTTCGGTGTAAATCACATGATAATACATTTGTTGACGTGTTTTGAACCAACGAGTGTGGTTCATCGCCGGGACAAGTTGTCTTGATGATGAACCACACTCGTTGGTTCGAAACACGTCGACAAATGTATTATCATGTGATTTACGCCGAAAAAATCTTTCTTATAAACTCGATATGGATCACAGAAGCCTCGATTCAACAAAAAAAAACACTTTCTCTTGGATTGTCCAGCCCTTACTCACATTCGTTCTCATTTCCATAACATTTGCCTCACTACCAACCTCCTTGACTTGCTCAATGAAGAAAACTATAGTGACCTCATAATGCTTATTTCCCTCCTTTTTTATCAAAGCAATAAAATCTTAAATAATCTCAATTAACCACTTCTTTCAATTAACCACTTCCTTCTTAAAGTCCAATAAGCCATATTAATCTTAGTAGCTAATCATCATATATTTATATAAATTTATTATACTTATTTTAACTGAACTTAATTTTATTTAAATTAAAATCTTAAAAAAAATTATTATATTTTATAATATTTAAGAAATTGAATGTTTTGAAAGGATTAATAGTTTTTTCCATAAATATTATATATTTATTTATTTAAAAAAATATCATAACTTTACTTAGCCTCGAATTTTTTTTGGTTTTTTAATAATAAAAAAATATTGTATTTTATTTTTAAAAATCATAATTTAAAATTATAATTTTATAAAATTACTTTATATGGTTAATTTCTTTTGTTTATATAATTAATAAATTGATATTAATTTATATGTTTTTGCATTCATTTGATTTTGATATTAATTTATATGTTTTTTCATTCATTTGATTACATTACTGTCAGAAATTAATTTATTATCGTTGCCGACTGAATGAGATTCAGCGAGTTATTTCTACATTGAGGACTTGGTACCGACATTTCCCTATGTTATGTGTGCAAGCCCAACTCAACACTGTGGGATTACATTACTGTCAGAAATTAATTTATTATCGTTGCCGACTGAATGAGATTCAGCGAGTTATTTCTACATTGAGGACTTGGTACCGACATTTCCCTATGTTATGTGTGAAGCCAAACTCAACACTGTGCGAATGAAGGCACTAACTCTGACAGTCCGCTATCCCAGCCATCACCGCCACACCTACACCAAACCTACCACATCGCCATTATCTTATCCCAGCCATCACCGCCACACCTACACCAAACCTACCACATCGCCATTATCTTCTAGATCCTCTTTTAGCCTCTATAAATTTGTAATTTCTCTGGCCAGTGATTGTAAGCAGGCCCATGCCTCTCTATGTGTAATATCTGGGATTATATGAAGTTATGTTTTCTCTGCTATCAATTTCTTTTGTTGTTGCTCCATTGTCTATGATTTATCTGTGATGTTTGTTTGCTGCCATAGAAGTTTAATCAGCTCTGTTCTTTGGAGTAGCAACTGGTATCGGAGCCATGTTCCATTAAGCCTGGTGGAGAGAACGCTGGAGGGCTATCTGATGTAGAGGTTGCCGTCCTAATAATATCAAAAGTAAAGCTACCTGTAGTTTGGTTAATTGCAGACAGTGAAGCCCTGAGAGCTATTTGAATAGGGCGTGTTAAGCTCCATTAATTTAGTGCGTTGACAGCTTGAGAGCTGCAGAAGGCACCACTGTTAGTGAATCGCAGTGTTGAGCTTGGTTTTAAACGAAGCTCGCAGCATCAAACAGTGCAAAAGCCTTCAAAAGCACTGATCGCAGAGTGCCGAGATCTGTCCCTAACAAGAGAGCTTGATTGGAGTCCTAGCTTGAAAGGACCATAAAAAAATTGGACAAGAATAGGAGGGAGGACCGCTGTTGAAGGGAAACCAAAATTAAAAGAAAGTGGACAACTGTTAAAGAAAAACTGAGGTTGCAGGAAAAGAGGACGACTGTTGACGTTGGAGTGCCAAATGTGAAGTTCGATGCCATGCTGTAAGGTTTTCAGTTAAATATACGAGCCACTTATTATTGAAGTGTGAAGGCTTTATGTTTTTTATGTGTTGTCTTAACTCTTCAAAAGAGCACGTACGTGTGAACTTGAGCCGAAAGTTTTTTTTAACTTATTACTGTGATTTTATATATCTTTTAGGTTGGATTTTATGTTTTATTTAAAACATAAAAGGTATAGTTTATTAAAAGAGGGAGATTTATTAAATTAGTAAACAATTTTTTAAGTGGTAAAAAAACAAAAAAAAGAGCTAAAAGGAGATTGATTTTGGCAAAAGTTATAATAATTAAAGTTTTATTTTTAAGTGGCGTTTTTGTGTTTTGGGACGTAAATCTAATTAAAAATGGAGACAACAGTTACAGATATGGAGAAGTTTAGTGGGGCTAATTTTTCCCTATGGAAATCACAGATGGAGGATATACTGATTTTGAAGGATCAGTATTTGCCGATTGAGGGCACAACACAGAAATCCTCATCGATGACAGATAAAGAGTGGAATAAGCTACATAGAAAGACGATTGCAACAATCCGCCAATATCTAGCAAAGAATGTATATTTCGATGTGTCCGAAGAAAAGATGGCAGAAGGATTATGGAAGAAGCTCCATGATCTATATGAGAAGAACATGGCATCAAACAAAGTGTTCTTGATGAAAAAGCTTTATAATCTCAAGATGAAGGAGGGTGCTTCAGTTGTTGAGCACTTGAATGCATTTAATATTATTACTAATCAGTTTGCCTCTATTAAAATCATTTTAGATGATGAAATTAGAGCCATTTTGCTAATGTGTTATATGCCAGATAGCTGGGAAAATTTAATTGTAGCCATGAGCACTTCAGCAACTGTAGGGACCCTAAATTTTGATGATGTCAGCAACAGTTTAATGAATGAGGAGCTACGACGAAAGTCAATTGCAGAAAATCAGGGAGGAGAAGCTCTAGCTCTAGCTGATCATGCTAGGAGAATGGATCGAGGTCGGCAAGGGCGATCAAAATCAAGAGGTTGATAAAAATCAAGGAAAGGCAGGCTCATCTGCTTTCATTGTGGCAAACCTAGTCACATGAAGAAAGAATGTCAATTTTGGAAGAAAGGACAAAAGGATCATAGACCGTCCAGTACAAATCACAAGTCATCCAGCACAAATGAAGGTGAGACTACCGTTGTAGCCATAGATGGTGATGTGTTGTATACTGTTTCAGTAGAGGATGCATGTGTATATACATCTAGCAGTAGCTTTGATTAGATTCTTGACTCTGGGGCATCTCACCATGTAACCCCATGCAAAGATAGTTTTGTTTGATATAATCCTGGTGATTATGGTAGAGTGCATTTGGGGAATAATCATTTTTGCAGTATTGTTGGAGTGGGAGATGTCCATATCAAGATGAAAGATGGACAAGATATATTGTTGAAACAGGTCAGGCATGTACCAGAAATGCGCATGATTTTAATCTCTATGGGACGACTGGATGATGAAGGCTATTCCACATGCTTTGGAAAAGAAGGCTGGAAAATTAGCAAAGGAGCATTGGTCGTGGCCAAAGGACTCAAGATGGGAATATTATACACATTGAAGGCATTGATAGGAAAATCAGATTTGGCTGCTATCACAAAAGAAGGAAATTCAATAGATCTGTGGCATAAGCGCTTGGGTCACATGAGCGAGAAGGGATTAAAGATCCTTGTTGGTAAAAATTTATTACCAGGTTTGAAATCCTACAATCTTGATCTTTGTGAGCATTGTATATATGGTAGACAAAGAAGGGTTTCATTCCATAGAGGTGTTCATGACAAAAAGAAAAATGTGTTAGAATTAGTACACTCAGATGTGTTTGGGCCTATTAACATCAAATCATTAGGAGGAGCATCATATTTTGTAACATTTATAGATGATGTATTGAGGAAGGCTTGGGCATACCCTATGAAAAATAAAAGTGAAGTGTTTGGAATATTTCAAAAATTCCATGTTGTTGTTGAAAGAGAGACTAACAAATTGTTGAAGTGTTTAAGAACAGATAATGGTGGAGAATATTGCTCAAATGCATTTAAGGAATATTGTAACAAGTTTGGCATAAAGCATGAGAAGACTGTGCCTAGTACTCAATAGAATGGTGTTGCAGAAAGGATGAATTGCACCATTATGGAAAAAGTGTGAAGTATGTTGTCCAATTCTGGTTTGGAGAAGAATTTTTGGGCTGAAGCAGTCAAGACCACTTGCTACCTCATAAATAGATCTCCAACTACAACCTTGGATGGCGGTATCCCTGAAGAAGTTTGGACTCGTAAGAAGCTCAATTACTCTCACTTGAAATTCTTTGGATGTGAAGCATTTGTACACATTCCCAAATAAAATAGAACTAAGCTAGATGATAAATCAATGAAATGCAATTTTTTGGGATATGGAGACAAAGATTTTGGTTGTCGTCTATGGAATCCAGTCAAACATAAAATTATTAGAAGCAGGGATGTTATATTTAATGAGTCAAAAATGTTCAAGAGGACTGTAGGTGAGTTGGAGGTCAAGAAAGTTATTGACAGGTTTGAAGAGCAGTAGGAAAACATCCCACCAATGCAAGAAAATGAACAGCAAAGTCAGGAGCATGAAGAACAACAAGTGGAAAATGATGAACAAAAAGAAGAAGGAATTTTGCAGGAACCTTTACAGGAGATTCAACCTAATAATGCACCACCATAGTTGGTTCGCAAATCTTCTAGGCCTCATAAGCCTTCACAAAGGTATCCTCCTTCAAACTATATTTTGTTGACTGATGAAGGTGAGCCTAATTTTTTTCAAGAAGCTTGTAAAGTTGAGCACAGTAAAGAATGGAAGAAAGCAATGGAAGAAGAAATGAATTCTTTGCAAGAAAATAAAACTTGGGAGTTAGTAAACCTCCCAAAAGGAAGAAAGGCTCTACAAAACAAATGGGTGTACAGGATTAAGCATGAAGGTGATGAAAAGAAGGAGAGGTATAAAGCAAGGCTGGTGGTGAAAGGATTTGCCCAAAAAGAAGGTATTGACTTCACTGAGATTTTCTCACCTGTTGTTAAAATGTCATCCATTAGAGTCATTCTTGGTTTAGTTGCTACTTTAGACTTAGAATGTGAACAGTTAGATGTAAAAACTGCTTTCCTTCATGGTGAATTGGAGGAAGAAATTTATATGGAGCAGCCAGAAGGCTTCATAGAAAAAGGAAAAGAAGACCTTGTTTGTAGGTTGAAGAAGAGTCTCTATGGGTTGAAACAAGCACCTCGACAATGGTACAATAAATTTGATTCATTCATATTGGAACATGGTTTTTAGAGGTTGGAAGCTGACCATTGTGTCTATATCAAGAGGTACGATCAAGGAAAGTATATCATATTATTATTATATGTGGATGACATGTTGATCGTTGGGCATGATAAGAATAAGATCAATAGGTTGAAGAAAGATTTGGGTAGCAAATTTGCAATGAGAGATTTGGGACCAGCACAATAGATATTGGGCATCCAGATTATGCATGATAGGAAAAACAAAAGGTTGTGGCTGTCACAAGAAAAATATATCAAGAAGGTGCTTAACAGGTTTAATATGAAGGATGCCAAGCCAGTTGGTACACCACTTGCAGCCCACTTCAAGTTGAGTACTGAATTATGTCCTAGTGATGAAAAGAAGAAGGAAGAGATGAGCAAGATTCCTTATGCTTCAGTAGTTGGCAGCTTGATGTATGCCATGGTATGCAGACGACTAGACATTGCATATTCAGTGGGAGTAATGAGTAGGTTCCTTGCCAATACAGGCAAACAAAATTGGCAAGCAGTAAAACGGATTTCGAGGTATCTCAAGGGTACTAGTCATTACTGTTTATGTTTTGGTCATGATGAGACTATGCTTGAAGGATTTACAGAAGCAGATATGGCTGGAGATATGGACACCAGGAAGTCCACTATAGGCTATTTGTATACATTTGTAGGTGCAGCAATATCTTGGGTGTCAAGACTACAAAGAATAGTAGCCTTCTCTACAACAAAAGCAGAGTACATAGCTGCAACAGAAGCTTGTAAAGAGATGTTATGGATGCAGCGATTCCTAGGAGAGATAGGAATATAATAGGACAAGTATGTGTTATATTGTGATAGTCAGAGTGCCATTCACTTGGCGAAAAACCCAACATTTCATTCAAAAACCAAGCACATTGACTTAAGGTACCATTGGATCTGGCATGTGTTGGAGGAAGAATAGTTATCCTTGGAAAAGATCCATACATATAGGAACCCTGCTGATATGCTCACTAAGATTCTACCACGAAATAAACATGAGTTATGTAAAGGCATGGTAGGACTCGATGTGACTTGATTCATGACTATGATTTGGCTTCAAGTGGGAGAATGTTATATGTGAAGCCAAACTCAACACTGTGCAAATGACGACACTAACTCTGACAGTTCATCGTCTCAGCCGTCCTAGCTGTCACTGCCACACCTGCACCAAACCTACCACACCACCATTATCTTCTATATCTCCATTTGAATCACATGCAGGATTCTAGATCCTCCTTTAGCCTCTATAAATTTGTAATTTCTTTGGCCAGTGATTGCAAGCAGGCCCATGCCTCTCTGTGTGTAATATCTAGGTTTAATATGAAGTTATGTTTTCTCTGCGGTCAATTTCTTCTGTTGTTGGTCCATTGTTTATGGTTTGTATGTGATGTTTGTTTGCTGCAATAGAATTTTAATCAGCTCTGTTCTCTGGAGTAACACCTTAATTGTCGACTAGTGTTTTTTAATACAAATGGGTCCAAACTTCATAGCACCTAAATTTTTGCGTAATCGCCAATCATTGTTGTTTTTTAAAGCAATTAGGTCCATAGCATGTGAAGCCCATATAAGGTATATACTATATACAACTTATTAAATACTTATGTTTTCGGGCGGATTCTTACTGTTGTATCTTCTCTGAAGAGATGCATAGTATGAAGTCCAATCCTGCTATGTGCCCTCCTCTATACAATTTGACTCCGCCAGTAAGAATTTGTGTTTAATTATCTTAAGGTTTGGAATTTGGCATATTTTCCCCTCAATTTTAATCTAAATTCGGAAATAGTTGTTAAAATTAAGTTAGTTGTGTAATCTATTCATGTGCTTCAACCAGCGTCTAAAGTGTTCAAATCTATTTAAATTATAATATAGCTTGTAAATATCTCCACTTGTATCATAAAATTTCAAAATTAAAATAAATAAACAGCACTTTGGTGGCACCAAAAACTCCTGTGGTTGTATCTCAAATGATTCGAGATGAAATTGGATGTTCTTATCAGTTTCCCCTCTCTTTTTTGGAAATGTCTCATAAATACATAAATTGATATTTACCATACCCATTTTGGTACAAAGGCTCGCTACTTATGATATTAGCTTATTGATGGGAAAGGGAGGTGTAAGATATGCCAGAATGTTTTTTAGCGGAAAGCTATCTACTATTGATGTGAAGGGTCAGCAGTAGAGTAGCAAAATAAGGGATCTTTTTTCACTTTGATATGAAAATATTTAATTAATTAGTAATGTAACATTTATCATTTTTGGTTATTCATGAATGTAGTTGATTTATTATAGTTATTCAAGAAAATTACATTATTTGAAATTATCCACTAATGGTTTGTAAGGAGGTATATTTTTGCTTTTTTTGAACCTTGACTCGTTAGCCTGTTTCTTTAGGTCCTAAGAAGATGAATTCTTAGCTAAGCAAAAACAGTGTTAGGGTATGTTTTCTTTTGTTTTAAGCAAATAAGTTTTTTGCCAATCAAAAACAATTTTAGGGCATACTCCATGCACAATATAGTTCAATAACATCATGAGAAGTAAATTTACTAATATTTATATCTTTTAAAGTAATCTAATCACAATTTTACTAAAATTTAATTAACTATATTTAACTAAAAAATCAAATAAAAACACATTCACTGATATCTATATCTAATAATATATTTATATAAACTAATTACAATGTCATTAAAAATTTATATAATTAAATTTTATATCAAAATATCAAGCAATTAAATCAATACTTATCTTCAATTCTTATTATATTATTAAATTAATCTAACTAATTTTGAATTCAATATTATTTTAATTAAAAATATTAATAAATTAAAATAAAACATAACAAAATAATAATAAATTTATTCAACTATTTTTTTAACGACTAATTCATGACATCTATTTCCTAACCGCTAACTCTGGAACAAATGCATCCTTGCTATTTAAACATTCTGACTAACTAATTTTTTCACCTTTGTCCTGATGATGAACCACATTAGATGGTTCAAAACGTCGACGAAAAACTCATGATGTTATTAATCCAAAAAAATTTATTAAACTCAGTATGGATCACAAAAATCTAAAATCAACTTATCTTCTCTTTAAAATATTATATTTTATTTTCGAGACTAACTTTTTAAAATATGATATGTATTAATATATTAATATAGACTAATTCCTATTTCATTAAAAAATAAAAATAATTAAATTTTAATATAATATCAAACCATTAAATCCTTACTTATCTCCTCATTAAAATATTATATTTTATATACCAAACTATTTTTTTTAAATAAGATATTTTTATGTTACAAAATTATTCTTTTAAATATTTTATTTTATTTTCAAAACTTTTATTACCCAGTGCCAAATTTCCCACAAACAAAAACTTGTAAATTATCTTAATATATATTTTTTTGAATTATGTTTTTCTTTGGAGTTGTTTTTAGTGTGACTTTTTGGAAGCTTTTCGAGTATATTTTTCCAGTTTAATTTTTCAAAAATTCTGCCGAAATTCATTAAACTCACAATATTGATGGGTAAATCCTCCACAATAGAAGTGCCCTAGGGTTTTTAATGTCGTTGAATCCATATATATAGTCAAAAAAATATTTTAAATAATACAAATGAAGATTGTGCCTCAAATTTTTCTACCAGATTGCGCCACAGGAAACTCCAAAATGTTGCATTATAGACAACTCCTTTTTCTTTTATAACAAAATTGTATAATTATATATTTTTTAATTTTGATAAAATTTTGAATATGAAATGAAAATATAAATGATTAGATATCATTTTTTTGGGATTCAACTATGTTAAGTAAGTCATTCATCTATGACCATGTCCATGAAATGAAAATATAAATGATTAGATATCATTTTTTATTTGGGATTCAACTGTGTTAAGTAAGTCATTCATCTATGACCATTTTCATGAGAGGTAGTGGTAACTGACTAATTTCTCATGATTTTTTTGAATAGTTCACTTAACACTCATTGCATCGGGTAATTTCTCATGATTTTTTTGAGTGGAGTTGTCTTTAGTGTGACTTTTTGGACTTTCTGGTGCCCAAATCCGATGGAAAAATTTGAGGTGAAATCTTGATTTGTGTTATTTAAATTAGTCATTCATCTATGACCATTTCCATGAGAGGTAGTCGTAACTGACTAATTTCTCATGATTTTTTTGAATAGTTCACTTAACACTCATTGCATCGGGTAATTTCTCATTATTATTTTTAATGGAGTTGTCTTTAGTGCGACTTTTTGGACTTACTAGTGCCGAAATCCAATCGAAAAATTTGAGGTGAAATCTTGATCTGTGTTATTTAAATTAGTTTTTTGATTGTATATATGGATTCAGCACCCTGGAAAACCTCTAGGGCACTTCAATTGCACACGATTACCCATCAAACTTATGATTGGACTTTCCGGTGCCGGAATCCGGTGGAATCTTGATTTGTGTTATTTAAATTAGTTTTTTCACAGTATATATGGATTCAACACCCTAGGAAACCCTTAGGGCACTTTGATTTCAGGTGGAAAAATTTGAGGTGAAATCTTGATTTGTGTTATTTAAATTAGTTTTTTGACTGTATATATGGATTCAACACCCTGGAAAACCCTTAGGGCACTTCGATTGCACACGGTTACCCATCAAACTTGTGATTTCAATAAATTCCTACCAGATTTTAGAGAAATTTGACCAAAAAAACTTCCAAAAAGTCGCATTAACCGGGACTTCCTGGGAGGTCACCCATCTCAGATTACCTCTGGCTCGAGCACACTTAACTATGGATTTTTCCCCACAATAAAGCCCACTTAGCTGGCTACCCCGTTTGCAAAATCTTAACAAGTATTGCAGCTCATGAACCATTCAAGTAGAGTTCCATTCACTCTTTTTCAATTTAAGTATAGGGGTTTTCGCAGTGCATTATATTAGATATCTGCTTAACTATGGAGTTTTCCCCACAATCAAGCCCACTTAGCTAGCTACCCCATTTGCAAAATCTTAGCAAATATTGCGCCTCATGAACCATTCAAGTAGAGTTTCATTCCCTCTTTTTGAATTTAAGTATAGGGGTTTTCGCATCGCATTATATTAGATATCATTTTTTTGGGGGGATTCAGCTACGTTAAGTAAGTCATTCATATATGACCATTTCCATGAGAGGTAGTCGTAACTGACTAATTTCTCATGATTTTTTGAATAGTTCACTTAGCACTCATTACATTGGGTGATACTCACAGGGGTGAAGAAGTGGGATTGAAACTATTGAAATGAATCACATAGCATCAATCATCACTTCTGGGGCTTGCACTCGGTAACCAGGACTTCCCGAGAGGTCACCCATCCTAGATTGCCTCTAGCTCAAGTGTGCTTAACTGTGGAGTTTTCCCCACAATCAAGCCCACTTAGCTTGCTACCCCATTTGCAAAACCTTAGCAAGTTTTGTGCCTCATGAACCAATTAAGCAGAGTTTCCTTCACTCTTTTTGAATTAAGTATAGGGGTTTTCACAGTATATTATATTAGATATCATTTTTTTGGGATTCAACTGCGTTAAGTAAGTCATTCATCTATGACCATTTACATGAGACGTAGTTGTAACTGACTAGTTTCCCATGATTTTTTTGGATAATTCACTTAGCACTCATTGCATCGGGTGATGCTCATAGGGGTGAAGAAGTGATAATCATAATATGAATTTAAATTATGATTAGAAAAAAGGTAAGTATTGAATTATTGATATTAATAATGTATTTTTAACATACTTTAAAATAATTTTTAATAAAAAAAAAGAGGAAGATTGTAGACCTAACTTATGAGGTGAGATGGAATATTTCGCATAATTTATTATAAAAAATGAATATTTCACATTTTAAAATGTTTTTATATAAAAGCACTAATTTAGCAAATGACTCTAATTTGAAAAATGAAAAGTAGTGAAAATAACATTGTGATAATGCAAAGCTATGTGAATTCTTATTATTTTAATCATAGATATGAATAGACACATAATGTAACAAATTGGATTTGAATTATTTTTACTTTTATGCTGCTATATTCCAACAACAAAAGTGAAATTATGGGAATTAGCTATAGTAATTGATTTATTCTTTAAATAATATTTTGATGAAGAAAAGTCCCTAGTATGGAAATGAACAAGGAAGAGAGGGAAATTTATGCAAAGGCCTACATTGGCCGGAAGACAAATATCCATTTAGTTGATATTCTTACCATTAATCAAAATTTTACATGGAATAATCCTTAACGGGTCACCATTGGATCACTTTTTTGTTTCAAAATCCGTGATGGTAAGGAAATCTTTTTGGAGGCATCCATCCTACCTTGTCTTGGTTTAGATTATTGGCCTATCTGGTTGGAGGTTGACCTTAAAGAGGCACCAAGAAACAAACACTTATGTTTCGAAAAATTCTAGTCGAAGGCACCTAATTTTGTGGATAACGCAAAGGCTAGGTGGAACGAAATCTTTGTGATTGATAAGAACAAAATGCACTATTTTCATTTGAAACATAAAGCATTGAAGGTGAAAATTAAGTTATGGAATTGCAAGGAATTCAAAAATATTTTTGAAGAAAAGTCCAAATTAGAAGCTTAGATCCAACAACGTATGATCTTGGAAGGGTGAATCGAGGAGCTCATTATTCAAGAAGGCTCTACTTTGAATCAATTAGAGCTGTGGTGACAACAAGGGGAAATCCTATGGCACCAGCAAAAGTCCAGGGTTCAGTGCTTGAAGGAGGGTGAACAAAACACTAGTTTTTTTTCATAAATATATACTTCAGCGGAGACACTCGTATAAGATTTTCACTATTCAAGGTTGCGATGGAATGTGTAAACTACTGCATGAAGAAATAGCAGTGGAACTGATTGATTGCCATCGGGGAATTCTTTCGGAAAGGTCTTACAATCGATAATCTGCAATTAATAATATTTTAAGGAGTATCCCTAAGGTTATTAGTCAGCAACAAAATGAGGCTTTGATGCATCCCATATCTTATCAAGAGGTCGAAGTTGTAGTGATGGGATGCCTAAGAATAAGTCATGAGGTCTTGATGGTTTCACCACTGATTTTTTTCAAGCCTGATAGTCCTTTCTAGGGGGCGAGATTCATGTTGTGGTGGAGGAATCCCCTTAAACTCAATCGTTGCGGTTAGGTCTTAATGCAACCTTCTTTTCTCTAGGACATAAAGTTGGACAATCAAAGGATCCTAGTGGCTTTCACCCTATTTCACTCTATAATTTCATCTGTAAAGTGATCTCTACAGTGATGGTTAATTGTCTCAAGCCTCTGTTATCTCTTTTAATCTCTCCGGTGTAGATAGATTTTGTTGAAGGTCGCAAATTATTTGATGGGATAATTGCTACGTAGGAGATTTTTCATACATTGAAGAACTCAACACATCCTGGGATGATGATCAAATTAGACATGTCCAAAGCTTATGATCATATTAGTTTGGATTATCTGATGCAGGTTATGGATTCCGCTGGTTTTTCATGGCATTGGATTTCATGGATTTATTCATTAATCTCCTCCCCCTTTTTTTCAATCCTAATTAATGCCTCTCCTTCAGCTACCTTCTCATTTTTGTGTGGACCATATTAGGGAGATCCTTTGTCTCCCTTTCTGTTTATAATTGCAATGGAGGGCCTTGGATGATTTATTTCCCTTTCTAGTTCATAGGGACATATGCAGGGCTTAAGGATTTTTGGTGTAGATCTTCCAATTACTCATCAACAATTCGTTGATGATTTTTTTTTATTCGGGCCTCCCACTCTTAGAGAAGTTAATGGAATTAGTTCATTTTTGCAGCCATTTATGGTGGCCTCGATAAATCTAATAAATAAGGAAAAAATGAGTATATTTTTCTTCAATTGTAAAGGGTCTTTTCAATGTCACTTAACGCGAGTTTTAGAGTTTCGCAAAGCTCAACTTCCCTCCAAATATTTGGGGGTTCCTTTGGATTTGAATATTAAGTGAATAACATGTTGGCAAGATATGTTGCAAAAACTTAATTCCAAAGTTTCCAATTGGTATTTTCATGTATTAAATATTGCAGGTCGATTGGTTCTAACTAAATCATTTTTGTAGGCGATTTTGATTTATGAACTATATTCAATGCTAATTTTGAAGGTTGTTTATGGTAAACTTAGATCTCTTTGGTGAGATTTCCTTTGGAAAGGTTCAAATAAGGTTAAGAGATGGCCTTAGTAGCTTTAGAATCACTTGTAAAATCCAAGTTGTTAGGTGGATTGGGTCTGTGCAACCCTGAGACTATTAGTAAAGCTTTTGGGGTGAAGCTTTGGTGGTGATGGGTGATAGGCGGTAATGAACTGTGGAAGAAAATTTGGATGAGGAAGTATGCTTCCTTACCATCTCAGGAAACTAGATTACGTCAGGAGGGGGTTATCTTTGGCTTGAATCTTTGGAATTAAGCACAAGAGAGTAAATATGTGCTGCATAAACATGCCTTTCAAGATATTTTCTTAGGTTGCTCGACTCTATTTTGGGAGGAGGTGTGACGACAGATGACATGTTTTAGTGACAAAGAATATTTCCGAAATTTACAAGTTTTCTTAATTAATCTTGGTGTTGTGAGAGTTGGTGATTACTGGAAGTAGGAGGACCATTCTCAGTTTTGGAGAGAGTGGAAGAAAGAAGAGGATTGTCTGGATTATTCACAAGATTTACCACAGGACGCTTTCCAGTAGGAACTACATGAACAACGAATCACATGTTCTTCTAGTGTAGATATATTGTGTTGGGGTCACCTTCCCAAGAGGGTATTTCCCTCTAAAAGAAGCTTATTTGATTATTTCTAAGCTTGGGACAATGGAACGATACATTATTTGGATGAAGATATGGTCTATTATATATTGGAAAAAGATTTCTTATTTGCTCTTGTTGATAGCAAGACAGCGACTCTTAGCTTGAGAGCACATCTGTTGGAAAGGTTATGAAGGCCCATCCTTATTTTTTCTTTGTGGTAAGGATGAATAGATACAAGATCATATCTTCCTCACCTACTTCTATGAAAAGGCGGTATGGTCTAAACGTCTTTCCATTTTTCGTATCCATCTCTCTGAGAGACAAAGTTTCTCTTTGTTATTGGCAAAATGGAGTCATAAGAAATTCCATAGTCCTATTGTCAATCAATCCCAATGTTTACTTATTGGTTTTATACTTTGGAATTTATGGAAATAACACAATTTTAGGATTTTACGTCATAAAATTAGACCTAACTAAATGCTTATGGAGTTGGTTTTGTCTAATATTTGGGAATCCCCATTGATTATTTCCTGGTCTACTGAGGATTGGGTTGCTAATGTTGTGGAAATTTAGATCTTGAAGGCATTGAATTTGGATCAAAGGGTGGTTGTTAGGCCCAAATCATCCTTTTGTCCCTTTTATTGTTTCCAATGCCTCTTATGCTCCTCCTCCTTTGAATTTCATTAAATTAAACTTTGTTATGGCAACAAAGGGTAATCCTAGTTTAGTCAATGTTGGAGGAATTTTCAAGGATGACCATGCTTCTCCTCTAAGAGTTTATGCCATGCATTGTGGATTTGTGAGTAATAATATGGATGAGATTATGGATCTGGAAGAAGATCTTCAAATAGTTGTAAGATAAGGCTTCAAACTCCTTCATATCGATGGATATTCCCTCATTGCAGTTCAATGTATTCATAAAATTATCAATGGTCATCCAGATCATAAAGTTATTAAAGTTGGAGGTTAGAGGGGATTGCAAAACATATTATTGTTCTGTTGGACTCCTTTGAGTACATTCATGTTCAAAAGACTTGCATATCTAGTAATTGGGTTGAGGATTACTTGGCCAATATGGGGTGTTGCTCTAACAACTTTGATTTGGATGAATCTTGGCCCATGCCCTCCATCCCAATTGATATACAATTTTTGCAAAAACTGATTATTGAGGAGACTCTAGTCCCCGATGGGGGTGTACAAGTGAGTGTGTTCATATCATCGGGATGAGTGTCGCTGTACCTCCTAGATTATCATCATGACGTGGTGGTTGCAAGTAGTTAATGTGTATGCAATTGGTATGTGTGCCATTAACGGTGGAGGAATGTTTGTTGTTGGTGGCATTGTGGGGTTCAAGGGCGTGGTTACCACCTTGTCCTCTGGTTCTGATAGCTCCTTTCAGTTGGCATGGAGGGTGGTCTATAGCGGTGTAGTTTCCCTGGTTAGTGGAGGAGTTACAATGGAAAGTGGTCTTTGTTCGGTGAGCCATTCCTTATACGCCTATCTGAATCATTTTATTCTCTGTTTATGGGGGACGATAGTTTGGCTTTTGGTGTATTGTTTAGTCATTATTGTTTTCTTTGCTTATTTTTTGGTTATGTTGGCTGAATTGTAGTTTCATTCTTGTTCACTGGGTTTATAATTCAAAGAAACCACTTACATTTCTTGTTGGAAGTGGAAGGATGGGTTGTCTTTTTGGATGCGTAGTGAGTTTCTTAACCTTTTGGGTCTACCCGTGTTAAGTGGTTCATTAGGGACGACTTTATTGTCTTCACCTCTGATCATCAATGTCTCCTTCCTTGTCCCTCACTTTCCTTCATTGAGCATTATTCATCTTTTAAATATAATAGATATATAATAATCAAATACATTTTCTATATTTTATATACCAATTAACATATAAAAATAAGACCAAACTAACATACATCCACCACAAAAATAACACCCATTTATCTATATCAACCACATTTAAATAATTTATTTATTATAAAAAAAAATAACCATTACCGTATTATTAAAACGCCTTCACTTAAGTGAGAGGGAAAAGAGGAGCAAGGAGCCAAAGGCACCGTGTTTTATTAATGTTTTTGGGCGCTGGTCGTTCCCCACTACCACGACCATTGTTTTGTAGGGAGAGACGTGCATCCGCGTTTTTGTCGGTTGTTGCGACGTGGAAAAGCGGAAAGTGCTCTCCTGACCAGACGCCTCTCTCCCTCGTCATTCGTCAAAGAACATGGGCATTACGCTGAAGATGCTGACTATGGCGGTAATTTATGGATTTACAATTTTTTTCTAAATTATTGTTATATTTGGAGAGTTAAAATTTGTATTGGTTAGTTAAAGACTAATTTTCGTCAACTCCATTGTGAAACAGGGCACTGGAAAAGGCCAAAGGAAGTGTGGAAGGAAAGAGTATGCATTTTTTGTTCTTGTGGAAAAGTGGAAACAGAAAACATTTCATTTTAGAATGTAAGGTCTTCAAAGACAACAGGAAAAGTTATGCAGATATGCTGGCAGCTAGCTCTTAGAATAACTTATTTAGCTAGGGGTTTGTAGATAGAAACGTTTATTTTGAAACTTCACAGAAAAAAAACCAAATAAATCAAGCAGATGAAATTAAAAATAATTTCTTTCTTTCTTACTGCAAACGACATCATAAGTACCAGACAGACACTTATTTACGATGGTTTCTTTCTCACCAATCACATATATTTGGATTGAATTCTCTGCTGATCAAAATGACATACATTTATATTTATTTTATTAGGGTTCTCGTGCATATGTGGTCGCTCATAAAATAAATTTAGAAAATAAAATCTCCATAAATTTTGTTCTTCAAAGTAGCTTTTCAAAACGCCGTCATGCCGTGGAGTTTTCCCGGTGTTTCTTCCCTAAATTTACTCCATCCTCGTGAGAGACATAATAGTGTCGTCGTTTGTGCTGAAATACAGATGAATTTAGAGCAGAAAATAATGGTATTCAAAGCCTCTTTTCATATTTCTGTTAATGGACCGGATTCAATGTTTTTCTTCTGCCACATGTCCGTTTGCGAAAGCTTTTTATTAAGTTTTGTGCACACTGCCATCATTGCTAAGTAGATTTAGGTTAAATTTTAAGTTAACCGTCATAATAATAGAGTTTTATGGAGGAAATAATTTAGAAATTTTTTTTAGTTTTATTACTTTCAGTTTTGAAGTATATATATATATATATATATTCTTCTTTTAGTTCAGTAATTTTAAGTTTTTAATAAGATTTTTTATTTTTAACAATAAAATAATATGAAAATAATGTTTATATGTTTTGGGCAATTGGCTTACAAATCCCTAACATTATCACTATAATCACAAGGTTATTGGTGAGACATTTGTAAGATTTGAACATATATTTTTTTATTCACATTTATTTTACATTTTTAATAGTTTGTTGAAAATTATAATACATATTTTATAATTTAAATTTGTTAAAATTTATTTATCTACATAGATCCATTTAGACTCAGAACTTAAAGTGGATCAAATATTAAGATGCAAATATTTTTTGATGGCATATTATTAAAAAAAAAAATTGTATTTGAAGAAATTTTAATTTTTTCTGGACGTTTAATAGATATGTTAAGATATATCTATGCTGATTCTTAATAATATTGTCTATATTATATAAGTTTTACATATCTATATATAGAAATATTTTTATTTTTAATTTTATTAAAATTACGATAACAAGGGCCCACAGGGCTTTGGATAATATATCTAGTGAGATATATATGAGTTTCTCATTTTTTATTTAGATGTGTCTTATAATTTTTTCAATTTATTTTCTTAATAAGATATGCATAACATTGATTATAGATATATAAATAGTTAGTTTAGAAAAAAATTATAAATATTAAATTTTTATTTGTTTATCAATCAAATTTAAATATAAATTTTTGAAATATAATGAGTACACATATGAACCATTATTTTAATTGATATGATAAAATAGATATAAATTTATAATTATTGTTTATATTTATATATATTAAAATTTTCTAATTCTTAGCTATATGCTTATTAATTATATGTTGTGAATTATCATATTGACAAATATGAATTATTATTATTTAAATTTATTTTATTATGATATGTATATTAACATTGCATTAGAGGTTCAATTAAAAATAAACAAAAATTTAAAAGTAATATAGAGCCGAATATGGGTGAGATGTTGTAGTATTTGTAAATGAGTATAAACATTTAAATGTTGACTCAATTAATACTAAAAGGTTAAAAATTGTTTGTAATTTTAAAAGCTAAATTACAATATAATTGATTAATTTGTTATTTTCTTTTCTTGGAACCCAACAAGAATTTGAACTTTGAGTATCACGTTTTACATGTTAGTTCATAACAAGGCAATTATCCATTGAATTATATCTCAAGGACAATTGATTTATTATTACATTTTTAATTAAATTGATATTATATTTTTTCATTTAGCACATAGTCAACATTTACATTTTACACTCATTTATGGGCATTACAACATCTCCCCATATTAAATTATTGAAAATTAATAAAAAATATATATATATATATATATATATATATATATATATATATATATATATATATATGAGTTGTCTTATTACCACTTTTTGGAAGCTTTTCTAGTGGGTTTTTCCGGTCAAATTTCTCTAAAATGTGGCAGCAATTTATTGAAATCACATGCTTGATGGGTAATCCCTGCACAATCAAAGCATCTTAGGTGATTTTTAGGGTGCTGAATCCAAATATGGAGTTAAAAAACTAGTTTAAATAACAAAGTTGCACTAAAGCCAACTCATCTATATCTATATATATGAAAGTGAGAAATTGAATTAAAAAAATTATAAATGAATAAATAATTTTGTTTTGATAAATTTATTTATAGTATTGTTATTTTTAGAGTTTTAGTGTGTATATGAGTCAAAAATATGTCCAATGTTTAAGATGAACCCTCCACCCATCCTCAAGGCCAAGCTAAACAAAATAATTAGAAAAGTGTGCATTGAAAATTATAAAGATTATGATGGAGAGTAACCTGCATACAGATAAAATTTTATTTAATTTAAAATATATTTATTTAGAAATATCTAATATATTGTATTGTTATTTATATAAGATTGTATAAGTGTGATAGCATTTTTTTTAATTATATTATTTTTTATTATATATTATTTTTAAAAAATCATAATTTTAATTTATTAAATTTATATCCTCTAATACTCCAAAGTTTTTTAAATCATATAATGTCTTTATACTTAACTATACAATTTGAAAAACAAAAGATTGCAATGTCTATGAAAATTAAATTTGAAAGACAAAACAACGAAGATAAAAGATAACACAAAAGAAAATAATAATAATAATAATAATAATTTTGGAAAAATATATAATTAATTAATTTTATTTATAATTTTTCAATTTTTATTTTTTATTTTTATGAAATTACTTTATATAATTAACCATTTTTATTTATTATACAAGTGGATATATTATATTGTTTTTTTTATTTTGGTCACAAAGTTTGATTTTCAATTAGTTTTGAAAATTTTAAACAATTCTATGAAGTTTAGTTTATTAAAGTTAAAAGAATATTAAATTGAATATTTTGAAAATTAAAAATAATAATAATAATAATTTAAATATAAATTATTTTTTTTCTAATTAATTGATGATAGTTTTAATTAAAATTTTATTAAAAAATCTAAAAAAATAAATCCTGGAAGTGTCATGATAATAATACCATATCTTATCAATACAACATGCCCAAAGAGATCTGGCGGATGGGGTCTGCTTCATATGAGATCTTTTGGTAAAGCTCTCCTGTGTAATTCTTTGCAGCGTGGTATCTCCGGAAAGGGAAAATGGAGCTCCATCATCAACCAAAAATACCTGAAAGGAAAGCCTCTGGTATATTGGTATCGGAGAAAGTCTCTCGGCTCTGCAGGGGGTTCAGCTATATGGCGTGGATTCAGAAAGATTCAGCTGCTCTTCTTTGATTTCCTTCGATGGCGTTTTAACACTAGCTCTAATATACTTATTGGCCTCGAACCGACTGTTCTTGGACTGGAAGAATCCCTCTCCCCTGTTCTCATTTCTTTTTTGCACTCTCAGGGTCTATTTACATGGAACAATCTCATTCTACATTGGTCCTCATCGACTCCTATCTGGAAGACTGCCGACGACCTTCATCTGCCTCCTTCCCTTTATCAGCCATGGGCATCAGCGGTTATGAGTTTCGATGGGAAAGGAATAAAGCAATCTGGGATCAATGACGTATTGGTTTGGTCGAAGTCGAAATCTACAATGCCAGTCACTGTCAAAGACCTCTACGCCGCTGCTTCGTTGTCTCTACAGCCGCTCCACATGCCTTTGTTCCCCATGAAGTTCTGGAAATCATCATGCTCGCTCAAAGCTACATTATTTTCCTGGTTGGTTTTTTCCAATAGGAATCTTACTTGGGAGGTATTGCAAAAAAAAGGCTGGACGGGTCCTGGCAAATGCGTCATGTGCTGCCAAGCACTGGAAACAAACTCCCATATGTTTTTTCAATGCCCTGTATCGGCCAAAATATGGTATGATCTTTCATTATCACATGGTTTTCCTCATCAACTTTTCTCCTCTGTTCAGGAGGCTTTCAGGTGGTGGAGTAATCAGAATCCAGCTTGGCGATCGATTTTTATCCTCACTTGCTGGTTTCTCTGGAAGTGGAGAAATGCTCGTATTTTCCAGGACTCTAATGCTCCTATTGATTCGGTGATGGATTCCATAACTGCACTGCTGGCTTTGGGCTGATATGTTTTTCTCTTTATTTTGCTTTCCGCACATAGCTATGGGGACCTCTACTTTTTGGTTCAATACCGGAAGGATATTATGCATTTGCTCATGATCTGTTGATCGAACTTGGTAACAGCTTCTTTTTTTATTAGGCTCATAGCTAGCGCCTATTGTTCTATGGGCTGCTCTGTTATTTCCTCTTATGTATGCAGCTGTATGCAGCTTATTATATTTCCTTAATATAATTTACAGCGTGATTTTTCCTCTGAAAAACATGCCCAAAAACCATAATTCATTTCAAAATTAAAATATTTTATAAATATTTAATTTTATAACATTTTAAAATTAAAACTTAATACTTACAACATAACAAGATACTTAACCATGGATATTTACCTCATTTTACCATGGATATTATTAACTTGTGAATAGCCTTTGTTACAATACCATTATCAATACCACTTTCCAAAAAACCATAGCTCATTTCAAAATCAAAATATTATAAATATTAATTTAAATATATATATATATATATATATATATATATATGATTTAGAATTATCAATTATTTTTTGAATAAGATGCTGGTACTAAGCAACAATGTTGCATATTACTTTTACAAATAATAATTTGATATTAGTTTGTAGTTTTTTGCATTCATTTGATAACACTACTTTCATAAATTTATTTCATTATTATTTTCCATTGTACAAGATTTGGGCAGCTATTTTTGTAGTCTATCACTGAGCGTCTTAACCACTTATCAGTGTATCTACATTTCCTTAATAATCCTTGCAAAGGTAAGATTTTAGAAATCTATATGCTTATTGATCACTATTAGTTTAAGATTGATCAATGCAACTTATAATATTTAACTTTGAAAAACAAATATTTATCTTTTCATATTATTGAAAAAAAATTCAAATATTTCAATGTAGAGTAATTTAAAGATCTTATTATAACTTTTACATAATAAAACATCATCTACATCACATATTTTATGCCATAATTTATAAATATAATTATAATATACATAAATAATTTTTAGATATTTATATCATATTTTATTTATTTTTAAATTTTACAAAACATCAAAAATAAAAAATAAAATTCTCATCGGTGAAATCAAAATGGTTATCTAACTATTTTACGTTAATTTACAGTCGAGATGAAATTGGATGTTCTCGTTTCAATTAATTCACATTCGATATTAATTTACATTCAATGAATCAGAAATCGAGGTTAAATTGGATTTGCCCATTTTTTTCCTCGGACTTTACCTTAATCAGAATGTAAAATCGAGATTAATTTACATCCCAGATGAAATTGGTGTTCTCATCAGTTTTCCCTTTTTCCCCTCTATGGCTTTTTTTGAAATGTCATATTAATAAATAAACTGATATTTACTGATACCAATTTTGACACCAAGGCTCGCTACTTTTGAGATTGATGTGAAAGTTAGGTGTAAGATCTGACCTGAAACCTATCTACTATTCGTGTGAAGGTTCCGCATAAGAGTAGCAAAACCAGGGGATTTGTCTTCTTTCCACAACATTTAATTAATTATAAATATCTCAACTTTCATATAGAGTTTTTGCTGTTTTTTTACCCTGCATTTTATACACGGTGTTTGAATCAAAATAAATATTAAAGACTAAGTAGTGTTTTTTACGCATATTTTTTAATCAAAATAAAGATTAAACATCTGAGTCATAAGCCTACTTAAATTATTGTCTTTCCATCCTATTCATTATATATAATTTTAGTCTTATTAAACAGACAAAATGTTAATGTAATAACAGTTAGCCAATCACTACTTTACTAACTTAATATTTACCTCTAATCCATAACTATCAAATTTCAACGTAAAAAACCATACGTAAATGATGGTCAATTTTTTTAATGCGTTTACCCTATATTGGATTTTTTAAAATCCAGGACTCTTAAGTGCAGTGGTCACGGTTGAAAGTGAGCAGTCGATAAAAAAAGGAATTCAACTTCAAAATTTAAGGTGATGGACATTGTTCAGAGCCTCGCAAATGAAGGAATTGATGATGAAAATTCATGCTCTGATAGACACTGAGGGAATTTGTTATTCATAATCAGTGCTGTTAGACTCTGTTTTCTGTCTATTCCTTCACAAGCAGGTTTCCTATTACGTTATTTTCTTTTTAAAATGCATTTTTCTTCTTTCACATTTATCACCATAAAATTGTGAACATATCTTAATTATTTTATGAACATATCTTAATTACAAATTTCTTTGATGCACAAACAAAGTCGATAATTAATTTTATTTACTTTGATGCACAAAAAAAGTCGACAATTAATTTTATTTGAAATCTCTAAGATCCATGTCATAAAACAATCATTTCTGGCCAAGGTTTAACCATTTGTCACATTGCAATTTTATAGTAGTTTTTAGGTAACCACATTAAAATGAACTGACTAAAAATTATTGGTAGATCATGGCAAAGGCTTAAATAGAGAACAATATAAAAATATAATTTCAAGTAAAGACTATATTTAAGCGATAATATTTAAATTATGATATTAATTTATTAATATATTAAAAACAAATATTATTAAGTAGTAATTAGACTACTAGTTTTTGAAAAATAATATTTAAATAATGATATTAGTTTATTAATTTATTAAAAATATTAATAAGTAACGGCTAGGTAGTTTTTAAAGAATAATATTTAAATTAATTTATTAACACCAAATTTTTGTTTTTGTTTTTTTTTTTTCTATTTGAATATATAAATTTTATTTAAAATTTTATAAGCTAAGAAAAGTCTTTGGGGAGAAATCACAGGATCATATGAATAGAGCCACCATGGCAAAGAGCAATGTAGAGACTATAATTTCAAGTAACGACTATAATAATAATATTTAAATTATGATATTAATTTATTAATAATTGCTATATTAAAAAATCAAAGTCAAACTCCAAAGAGAAAAGTAAAAAATTATAAGATCATTTAATAAATAAAATAATTAATGGAAATAAAATAAACTAAATTAATAATAATTAATGGAAAATAAATAAAATAAAACAAAAATATAAGCGAGTTATATATAGCATTGAGAAAAGGATTAATGGGGGTGGAAAGCTTACTTTGGTCTTGAAAATAATTGTAAAATAGCAAACCTTGTAATGTGGGATAAAAAGAAGTTCCTCTTTGAAACTTTAGTCACTCCTGTTATCTTATATGGCTGTGAGGTTTGGGGTTGCAGCATCTCGAGAGAATCATGGAGAAAGATTGAGCAAATCCAGAAGCGTTTTATAACTTATAACCTAAAAATTAAAAGTAATACACCCTATCCTATTCTCCTTATAGAAGCAGGTCTTTCCCCTATTGAGAGCCTAGCTATGCTTAGGTTTCTGTTGTACAAGCACAAAATCTGTAACATAGACGATCATAGACTTCCTAAGCTAGCTTTAAATTCTAGCCAAAACCACCTAAGGCTCAATCGAGGGTGGCATAAAGACACAAGGGCCTGGTTAAACTATTGGGAGATCAACGAAAATGATGCATTGCAAAACATAAATAACATTAAAGATATTGTTACTTCTAAGTTCAAAGAAAAAATGTGGTGTGAGAAAGACTTAGCGACTAAAAAAAAATTAAGTTATTATAAGAAGGTCATCAACCCCACCCTAGAAGATGAAAAGTATCTCTCTATTTTAACTAGCTCAAAGAAGAAAATTAATATAGCAAAGATTAGAACGAATTCTCATGAGCTCCATAGTGAAACAGGTCGTTGGGCAGTTCCTAAAACACCATGGACGGAAAGGATCTGCCATATATGTGAGAATAGGAATATTGAGGATGAAAACCACTTCCTCTTAGAGTGCCCCACGTATAACCACATTAGATCTTAGTTTCACAATCTTTGTTACAATACTGACCTTCCTAGCCTTTTACAATGTCAAAATTATAGTGAGCTCGGGAGGCTTCTCTCCAAGCTTTTTGAGCATAGGAATAAAATCTCAAATCAAAATAGATAATTTGTTTCTTTAGGTTCGATAGACCATTATTTGGTCTCAGCAGATGTTAACCATCATCATCATCATCATCATCATCATCATCATCATCATCATCATCATCATCATCATCATCATCATCATCATATATATTATTTTATTTTATCCTTTTAAATGATTTAATAATCAATTTTGGTTATATATATTCAAATAAAAGTAATCAATAAATATATATATATATATCCAAAATTGATTATTAAATCATATTTAAAAGATAAAATAAAATAAAATAAAATAATTATATTTCGTTTTTAAAATATAATTAAATGACATCTAAAACATATTTAATAATATTTATATTTATTAAAATAGTCTAATAACAATTTTACTAAAAATTATATAACTAAATTTTAATTAAAAATTCAAATAAAAATACATTTACTAATATCTATATCTATTAATATGTTATAATTACATTTTCACTTATAAAATAATTACAATTTCACTATAATATATATGTGATTAAATTTTAATATAAAATATATCAAATAATTAAATCAAGACTAATTCTTTAAAATATTATATTTTATTTTCCAAATTATTTATTTTTTAATAAAAATTACATTTTATAAACACACAGATGTGTATATGCATTAAGTTTCATCCATCATATGAAAATATTAACACACACACACATATATATATAACCAAAATTGATTATTAAATCATTTAAAAGATAAAATAAAATAAAATAATTATATTCCGTTTTAAAAAAAATAATTAAATGCAATTTGAAACATATTTATTAATATTTATATTTATTAAAATAGTCTAATAACAATTTTACTAAGAATTACATAACTAAATTTTAATAAAAAGAAATCAAATAAAAATACATTTACTAATATCTATATCTATTAATATGTTATAATTACAATTTCACTAAAAATATATATATGAATAAATTTTAATATAAAAAGATCAAATAATTGAATAAACACTAACTTTTTAAAATATTATGTTTTATTTTCCAAATTATTTATTTTTTTATTAAGTTACTTTTACTTTCATGTTTTTTACTTTACAATAAGGAAACAAACCCTGTTTTTACTTTTGAGAAATGGACAATAAATAGATTCAGTAATAATAGTAGTTTTTATTTAATAAATAAATCATTATGGCAGACGTGGTATTCCATGGGAAATTCTAATAAAAAAGAATTACTGATGAACCTTAGTAGCTCGCTTTTACCCAATAGTTAACAGTTATCAGCTAGTTAAAGAAACAATTACCCTTCCTCTAGTCTTCTCTTACATGAGGGAAGGGAGAAGGAGGGATAGTGGTGCTTTTTTTTGCTAAAAAAAGAAAAGAAAGAGATTCCTTGAGCTCAAGGAGGATTCAGTGGGAATGAATCTTGAATAGATTTCCCTGGAGGAAGTAGAAACCACATATCAGATGCATCATTATATTAAAAGGATAACTGTAAATAATTAATAACATCAGTTCATTCACACTCAAATAATTTACAAGCAAGAACCCAGAAAATTACATCCACATGCTGAGATATTCCAAGAAAGAATAGCTCAGGGAGCTGTCACCAATAAAACAACAGAACCTGTGCGCAGAACTTCTCATAACATGAATAAGAATCGAAAATGAGGAAAAACCCTATTTTGAGAACGGAACCCTCATTCAGGGCAAGAAGAGCCAGCAACAATCAAGGGAAAGCTTGCATACCCAGAGCTTGGCGTTGGTAGAAACTAGGCTGTGCGAAGGTCTAGTAATCGCGCCCACCCTCCACTCGAGAAAACCCTACACCATAAATGTGGGGTTAAACATTTCATATAGCCATTTGATCCAGAATGCTATGCATATCAAGACCTACAAAAAAAATGAGAGGAAAACCCTCATTACTTACTCGAGGGAGAGGCGGTGTAGCAGAGGTGTTTCTGCGACAAAGACTCCAGACACCATCGCGGAGGCGACACCTGCAAGAACCAAGCTCATGTTAGAACAGTGCCGTTGCAAGGATGTGTAAACCTGTGAAGCAAGACCTAATCTAGATGACGAATAGAGATAAACTTTAGGTTCAAACCTACAATAAGGACTTACCTGATAAACAATTTCGAAATAGCAGTATACAACCCCAATGCAAGCCTACTCGCAAGTAGGAATGCCCAGCGAACTCTTCACATTGCATAGCAGGTGGGAAACGATGAGTTGCAGAGGAACCTCACTGCAGAGACCAGAACGCAGCCTCTAGAGCCATGCCCAGCAAATGAGCGAAGAAACCAAGCGAGCACCAGGTCGTAAGGGCTTACCCTCAAAGTTCGACAAAGCCTCGTACCCATCGCCTTTCCCATGTTGTGCTCCGAGCAATAGATGGCAAGTGATAAGGGTGAGTCCCGGCAGCTGGCGGCCATCCAGCCATGGACCGACCAGATAAGTCGTGAAGGGTCAACACAACACAATAATATGAGATACGGAGAATCGTTCGGGTATTACCATTGTGTACAACCTGTCAGGTCAGGTTTAATAACCAGCATAATCGCATCAATTAAGTAATTGTAATCTGAACCTTAATGGCATGGTATCGAGATTTGATACTTCATTACAATGCAACAATGTATTAGGTTGTGGTAACATTAATATTAGGTTTTGTTCATAATTTTTTTATTATATTCATATATCCTATGTAAATAGTTGGAATTATAAGTGTTACAATTGGTATCAGAGCCTGAGATTGCTACACTGTGGACGGGTTGAATGACTTTCGAAATAACAAAATGATTTTGATGCGCATAGGAGCACCGGACGTAACCCAGAAGTATGGGTTCAATTGGGAGAAACAAATGCTGTCACCAATGCTGCTTTACTCGAAATAGTACAGCAGTTAAGAACAGAAATGCAGAACCTGCGTGCGGAAAATGAAAGACTACGTCTGGAACAAGAGAAAATTATGAAAAGTTTATCGGATAGACAGAATCAGAGGAATCCAGACCCTAGTCAAGGAGAAGAAACAGAACAAAAACACACAGATAGCAAGAACAACATCAGGAATCAGAAGGGGGACAAACTGGTAATGAGGAAGAGTCAGATAATGGTTCCAACAAAAAGGGATTAAAAAGACAAAAACAGAACTTCAGGGAGAATTCAAAAATATCAAGCCACCAAACTATAATGGTGAAATGGAGGAAGCGACAGAGGCCTGGCTTATTAATATGAACAAATATTTTCAAATATACGAATATGATGAAAATTTGAGAGCAAGGCTAGAAATTATCAGTTGTAAGGCAAGGCCACCCTGTGGTGGGAAGAAATTAAAACAGTCAAGGAAGTCAATGAGAAAGAGGTTACCTGGGAGCAATTCCAAAAGCATTTTAAGGATAGATATCTGACTGAGCGATTTTATGACGACAAAGCAAAAGAGTTTCATGACTTGAAACTAGGGCAGCAAACCATGGATGAATTTATAACTAAATTCATGTCACTATTAAGATACATCCCTTATATCCGAGAAGAAAAGGCTAAAGTCCAACGCTTTATCAGCAGCCTGCCTGCCTTCATGAAAGAGAAACTAGAATTTGACAACCCAAAAACAATGGATGAAGTAGACTGGAAAGCTTGGATCTGCTACCAGCAAATGAGACAGAAAGGTGAAGTGCATAAGAATTGGCCAAGTAAGAAGGGACATAAATTTTTTACAAATAATAAGAATATGAGGAACTCAGAAACCAGATTCTCAGGACACAAAGTACCAAATGGACCTGTTAATCAGAATCAACAAAAGTACAGACCTCAGTGCGATATAAGACAAAATGAGGCATCAAGTAAATTGGAAACCAGTCAGGTTCCTGAACCGCCATTGCAGTGTTGGGGTTGCAGGGAACCCCATTACTACAAGAACTGTCCTCATAGAGGAAGAGCGAAACCTGTTGCAAATATTCATGAAGCTTCTACTGTGGGCGACGTGGCACAAAACGTACCTTGAATCAATGCAGCATTAGAAGATCGCCAAGTAGATTATCAACCTTTAATGGTGGAACTTGAAGGTAAAATATCTGATCATCCTATTTCCATTTTAATAGATCCAGGTGCTAGTTTGAGCTATGTCAGTCCCAAAATAGTTGATGAATGCCATCTAAAAAGTTCAAAATTTAAGAACCCTTGGTTGGTTCAATTAGCTACCGGTGCAAAGAGAAAAGTCTGTGCAAAAGTAGAGGGTTGTGAAATAAAATTAGCAAAACAGTAAATTAGGACAGATTTAAATATATTACCATTAGGCTCTTATGATGTCCTGATAGGCATGGACTGGCTGGAGCGACAGTGGGCCTTAGTAAACTGTAAAGATAAGACCATTAATTTTCTGTCTAAAGATGGTACTAGAATAGAGATTCAGGGAGTCAAGAGAGAAGTCAAGTTGCGATCTGTTACAGCCCACCAACTGGATAGATGTATGCATAAGGGCTATCAAATGTATGCAGTTCAAGTGGGATTTACAAACTCCAAAGACAAAGTATCAGCCTTAGAGGAAATACCTGTAATACAAGAATTTAAGGATGTGTTTTCAGAAGATATCCCTGGACTACCACCCAAGAGAAGCCTCGACTTTGCCATAGAACTGGTCCCTGGAGTGGCACCAGTATCAAAGGCACCCTACAGAATGAGTGTTCCTGAGCTAACTGAATTAAAAATCCAGCTGCAAGAGCTGTTAGATAAAGGGTATATCCAACCCAGTGTATCCCCTTGGGGAGCCCCGATTATGTTCGTAAGGAAGAAGGATGGTACTCTGCGATTGTGTATAGATGTCAGACAGCTGAATACGTTAACCATAAAGAATAAGCACCCCTTACCCTAGATCGATGACCTCTTCGATCAGGTTAAGGGAGCAGTGGTATTTTCAAAGATTGACTTAAGATCTAGATATCACCAAATTCGGATTAAAGACGAAGATATCTTCAAGACTGCTTTTAGAACCCGCTATGGCCACTATGAGTTTGTAGTCTTGCCATTTGGTCTTACTAATGCCCCAGCAACCTTCATGAGCATGATGAATGGAGTTTTCCATTCTTATTTGGATAAATTCGTCCTTATATTCATTGATGACATTCTCATATACTCCAGAAGTATCGATGAGCATAAAGAACACCTTCGCATAGTACTGCAAACCTTAAGAGAAAATCAGCTTTTTGCTAAATTCAGCAAGTGTGACTTCTATAAAGATCAGATTCAGTACCTAGGACACGTTATATCCTCTGAGGGTATAGCGGTCAATCCAGAGAAAATAAAAACCATTATGAATTGGCCTGTTCCAGCCAATGTGGCGGACATACGCTCTTTCATGGGACTTGCAGGTTATTATAGAAGGTTCATAAGGGGATTTTCCAAGGTCACTTACCCAATTACTTCCTTACAAAAGAAGGGAACAACTTTCAAATGGTCAAAAGATTGTCAAGAAAGTTTTGATAGGTTGAAGCATTTTCTCACCACAGCTCTGGTATTAAAAATTGCAGATCCTGAAGAGGATTTTATAGTTTGTACAAACACATGCAAAGAAGGTGTGGGTGGCGTTTTAATGCAGAATGACATGGTCATCGCTTACGAATCCCGTAAACTCAAGGAACATGAAAAGAAATATTATGCTTACGATTTGGAGCTAACTGCAGTAGTGCACGCCTTAAAAGTATGGCGGCATTATTTATTGGGAAAAATATTTCTGCTCAAAACAGACCACAGTAGCCTAACCAGCTTTTTCAATCAACCTACCTTAAATGCACGCCAAGCTCGATAGACTTCATTCTTAAGCGAATTTGACTTTGAAATCAAGCATTTGAAAGGAAAAGAGAATAGGGTGGTAGATGCGTTAAGTAGAAAGCTGCACCACATTTATGAAATTTCTTTTAGTCAAGTTGAACTTAATTTTGTGGATCAACTAAAGGAGGCAGCCCAGAAGGATCCTGAATACAACTACCTATGGCAGCAAGTAAAATCTGCACAAGGTTCAACAAAGCAGAGGGAGTATAGTATTAACTCTGAAAACTTATTGTTATTCAGAAACCATATTTATGTACCTAACCAATTGTCTTTGAAGTAAAGTATGTTAGATGAATTTCATAGAAGCCCCTATGCTGCTCACCCGGGCTATCAAAAACTTTTGACGGTTGTCAAGAAAGCCTACTACTAGCTTGGAATGAGAAAAGATATTGCCAAGTACCTAGCTAAATGTCTAGAGTGTCAGCAAGTCAAGGTGGAACACCAGCACCCTGCTGGATTATTGCAGACGCTACGTGTTCCTGAATGGAGATGGGATACTATAACTTTGGACTTTATAATGGGATTGTCGTGGTCTAAAAGACAGAATGATTCAATTATGGTTGTGGTAGATAAGTTAAGAAAGACTTATCATTTCATACCTGTCAAATCCATGTATCAAACAGCTCAAATAGTCGATATATTCATGAGGGAAATTTTCAGGCTACATGGTATGCCGAAAGTCATAATATCCGATAAGATGTTAAGTTTACCTCTGTTTTTTGGAAAGCATTATTTACCGGGTTAGGTACACAGATCCACTTCAGCACTGTGTATCACCCCCAGACTGATGGGAAAACCGAGCGAGTGAATCAAGTGGTAGAAGACATGTTGTGCATGTATGTGATGCAGCAACCTGGGAAATGGGAAGAATATCTACATCTGGTAGAATTCGTGTACAACAACGGCTATCATGAGTCACTTAAAATGAGTCCCTTTGAAGTACTTTATGGAAGGAAATGCACCATACCTGCAAACTAGAATAGTCTGGAGGATAAACTGATATTAGGACCAGATATGTTGGAGGAAATGGATAAAACCGTGAAAAGGGTTTGACAAAATTTGAAGGCTGCCCAAGACAGGTAGAAAATGTATGCTGATAAAAAGAGAACTTACCGAGAATTTCAGGTGGGAGATCACGTGTATGTGCGGATTAAACCAAAGTGGAGTACGTTGAGGTGGGGAAAGTGTGCTAAGTTGGCCCCCCGGTTCTGTGGCCCATTCCAAATTTTGGACAGAATCGGGCCAGTGGCCTACCAACTAGCCCTGCCCAGCCACATTCGGGTCCATAATGTATTCCATGTTTCCCTTTTAAAGAAGTATGTATATGACCCCAGACATATCATAAATTGGCAAGAACTTCAGGTAAAAAAATAATATATATATATATATATATATATATATATATATATATATATAAACATGTACATATATATGTGTGTGTGTGTGTATATATATATATATATATATATATATATATATATATATATATATATATATATATATATATATATGTGCATAACACAGAATTTACTTATTTAAGGATGTGGTGTTTTTGTACATATCAATTATATAAAAATGATATTTGTGGCAGGTCAAACTAGAAGGAGAATTCTTGGCCGAACCCCGGCACATACTTGATCAAAGAGAAGTAACATCGTGGAAACGAACTATCATCCATGTTAAAGTGCAATGGAAACACTTCAGCCTGGAGGAAGCCACTTGGGAAGATAAAGACTTTATGCAGGAGGCATATCCAGAATTATTCCGGGAACAAATGGAAAGATGAACACCGGGGACAGTGTTCCACTAAGAGGGGGAAGATGTGACACCCTAGGACTTTAAGTTACTTTTACTTTCATGTTTTTTACTTTACAATAAGGAAACGAACTCTTGCTTTTACTTTTGAGAAATGGACAATAAATAGATTCAGTAATAATAGTAGTTTTTATTTAATAAATAAATAATTATGGCAGATGTGGTATTCCATGGGAAATTCTAAAAAAAAAGAATTACTGATGAACCTCAGTAACTCTCTTTTACCCAACAGTTAATAATTATCAGTTATCAGTTATTAGTTAAAGAAACAATTACCTTTCCTCTACTCTTCTCTTACATAAGGGAAGGGAGAAGGAGGGAGGGAGGTGCTTTTTCTGCTAGAGAAAGAAAAGAAAGAGATTCTTCAAGCTGAAGGAGGATTCAGTGGGAATGAATCTTGAATAGACTTCCCTAGAGGAAGTAGAAACCATTGCTAGCTGGACTTGGAGTCTTGAGGCCAAAGCAATAGAAACTACTACATAAAGATAACTGATTATTGGGAAAAGAGGAGCTTGGGGGGAGAACACTTGATGTGATTGTTAGGTTCTCATAGGAAGGGTGGAGAGGTTCATTGATCGCAGTTTAGTCTTGTCATGGCAGATAAGTAAAATTGGTTAATTATGTCTTGATTAAATAATGATCTGGCCATAATGTGTAATTAGGAAATAGACATTCTGATATTGGATTTGTATTGTTTCTTTAATCCCGTGTCAGATTATAAAAGGAATGTAACATAAAAGAGAAATAAGTTCATTTAGATGTCAGTTAATTTAGATGTACAGGTAACAAGTTGTAGGAAAATGTACATATTACAATATGAGCAGACCAAATGTACCGAATCTGTACCATATTCCTAAACGCATTAATCTGTCTGTCTAGATTCAAAAATCTGGGCAAGGGTCGGACTGTGCAACCAATTCCTAAAATAGAATCCTTCTAGAGAAAATAAACTCAAACATGCAACAGTATACAAGAGAGGTAGTCAAGCCTCACGGAAAAGAATGAAACTATACGAATTAAGGTAGAATATTCCTCTTGTATATGACTTGAAAGGAGGAAAAACAAACACCTGATAATTCATACCTAAACATGATTAATATTGACCAGCATCTACTTATGCATATCGCTAGTGATTTCAACTTTAATTGTGATAAATAACACAGAATATCAGTAACCATAGGAATAAAATGCGCATAACGAATATCCATGCAAGAGACATATAATTATATACGGGACTACATTCATTATTATCTCAATCTAAACAAACCTTGTGTGCTAAACGATGAAAGCAAACAGAATCACAACCATAACCTTCTTCAGGGGTAATAAACAAATAAACACAGTAACTATAATGCAGAGGTAGGAAACCTGAAAGAGAGGGCTTTCATATAACAATAAATTAACACTTTAAAACAGTTCCATTCCTTCAGATTTGTTCCGAAGGAAACCTAAGGAGGACGCCTCGGAATGACGTTCTGAGGATGGAATAATCAAAATGATACACCAAACCGAGGATCCAATCTCGTGGAGCAATTCATTTACAGAAATATTAGGGAAAACCACATATCATATTCATCATTATATTAAAAGGATAACTGTAAACAGTTAATAATATTGGTTCATTCGCACTAAAATAATTTACAAGCAAGAACCCAGAAAATTACATCCACATGGCTAGATATTCTAAGAGAGAATAGCTCAGGGAGCTGTCACCAATAAAAAAACAGAACCTGTGTGTAGAACTTCTCATAACATGAATAGGAATAAAAAATGAGGAAAAATCCTATTCTGAGAATGAAACCCTCATTCAGGGCAAGAAGAGCAGGCAACAATCAAGTGAAAGCCTGCATACCCAGAGGCTTGGCGTTGGTAGAAACCAGGTTGTGCAAAGGTCTGGTAACCGCACCCACCCTCCACTCAAACAAACCCTACACCATAAACGCGGGGTTAAACATTTCATACAACCATTTAATCCAAAATTCTATGCATATCAAGATCTGCACCAAAAATGAGAGGAAAACCCTCATTACTTACCTGAGGGAGAGGAGGTGTAGCAGAGGTGTTTCTGCGTGTTAGAATATTCTGACACATAGGAAATAGTTAAGTATAACTTGGTCTAGTGTAGAGTTAGGTAAAGTGTGTTTCTTTACTATGTACTTTTGTAGCTTACAATCTGACAATCACGATATGTAGTGATCCAACTGTTCATTCTCTCCTCGGTATTACCGACACTTGATTTGTGGCTTAGCACCCAATTGGTCCATGATCTCTATTTAAAGAGCATGGAGGGTCATTTGTATGGTAACCGTTCATGAGAGAAGCTTATGTAAATTTTCATTCTTTTACTAATAAATTGCCTAAAGTGGCCGCGTTGGCTCAAATTGTGGACTGTTTCCCTCTTTGAGGGTTTTAACCACGTTAAGAATACTGGTGTATTGATCTGTGATCTGTTTGTGAGCGGTGTCCTTTGGTGTTCTGTCTGAGGAACTTAACCTGTGAATTCCTACATGGTATCAGAGCTATTTGAGGGCCGCATCCGTTGGTGATCCAAATCTGAAGCCGATAGAAGTGCATCTGACTGTCGTTTCCTAGATCTACTATTTTTTACTGCTTTTGGGTCGAGAGGACTGCTCTATTGTGTTAGGATCATCTGTTCCAGTGAGGAACCCCTTTCGTTTCACGTGAAAAAGTTTTCGGTAGCCCTAGCTACGTCATTTTTAAGATCTGGAGGTATACAATGTTTATTTGCAGTTTTTAGTTGTTTTCTCTCTATTTATTTCGGTTTATTTATCTCTTTGTTTTTTATTATTGGATCTATACCTTTGATTTCTACGTGTGCTCTTTGCTCTACGACTCTGTGCGATCTCGGCAAATTAGAAACAGAAAGGCAGGATTTTTCTCATGCATATGCTCCTTTCCACCGCGCCTTAGTGTGATCTCGAAAAATCAGAAACATTGAGCAAAATTTTTAGTTTCCAAGTAAAGCTAACTTCAAACCATAAAGTTTGTTTTTTTTTTGTATGTTCGTGCTGGGTTTTGTGGTTTTTTTTAAGACAAAAAAGAGCTTTCTCAAGTAAGCATGCACCTCAAAGCTTCAGTGGCTAAAAGAAAAAAAGAAAAAAATGCCTTTCTCTTTTCAAAAAATTACTAACCTTTTAAACCAGCTCACTTGGTCCAAAGTTACTTTATGAAAATTAAGGTCTTGGGTTCACGTCTTTCCTTTTGTTGAGTTACTTTTTCAAAAAGCACATGTAGTTTATGTTTTAAAGTTACTTTATGTAAAAGTGTTCTCACCCATTATAAAATGTGAGTCACTTATAATTCTAAAGTCTCTTTATCTTTTATTTAAGTTACAATTTAGTGGGTAGCTCATAAAGTACCATTGTAAAAGTTACTTTCACTTATTTATAAAAGTGAGTCACATAATTTATTTTTAAAAAGTGAGCTAATTAGATTTATGTTTGGAAGCGGGCGGGGGGAGGGGAGCGGGCGGGGATTTTTTTTAAATATAACATTATCATTCATTTCTGCACATTCACGCACTTCATTGGCATCTTCAACAACTTTTCTTCAAAAAGCCATAACTTCTTCATCCGGAAACCGTTTTTTTGAATCAACCTAATTTTTCATGATCTTTCCATTGGAACACTTAGTCTAAGCATCTACAACTTCAGTTTTTGTTTAAATGGAAAGTCCATGTCAAGTTATTCTTGACAGCACCAACTACTTCCAATAGTGGTCCTACATTGTGGATTTACTTTAAAGTAAAGGTCTTTACAAAATAGCCTCAGGCCAAGAAACCAAACCTCAGGATGAAGATAAGGCAGCCAAATGGGAAAATAGGCAAGATCAAGCACGTGGATTGATAGGGATGTCTATTTCTCCAGACCTTAGATTCCATATCACAGAACTTGATACTCCTAATGAAGCAATGAAATAGATCACTAAAGTTTTTGGAATTAAAAATGAAATTAGAGCCCATCAACTCGAAAATGAGTTGCTTACATTGGACCCCAATAATTTTTCTTCCATTGAAGTTTTTTTGTCCAAGTTCAAGCCCCTTAGACTTCTCTTGGAAGGTGCTAAGGTAAAAAAAGAATATGGTAGTCTTATCTATTCCATTCTTACTAAGTTGGGATCAACATACTGTGTGTTTGTTTCCACCTGCCATTCTACTAAGAAGCCTTTATTTCTCAAGGAAAAGACTACAATTCCCCCTCTTTTGATGCCTTTTGTGATTCTTTAATAAGAAAACAAGAAAAGCTCTTACATCTTAGTCTTCTTAATCTTGGAAACTCTTCTAAGAAAGCCTTAGCCTCCCAGTAGTGACCAAATTCGAAGAATCCTAAGAAGCAGTATCCCAAAAAGAATGGTCCTAAACCCAATAAGGGTCCTAAGCAATTTCAGCCTCAAAATGAAAAATCATTTCAACAAAATGATAAGGCAAATAAAAACAAATGGAAGAATACTGATAAACATTGCCACTTTTGTAATCGAGATGGCCACTTAGAATCCAAATGTTTTAAAAAGATGGAAGCCTTGGAAGCAGCAATGAAGAAGCATAACATCCATTTGGAGCACTCTTCTACTTCAACTTCATCTTCAGGAATAACACTTTCTGCATGTGGTTGTCAAGCATCTCGGTCTAGTTATGCACTAAATGCATCTTCTTCTTCTCATTCTCATGAGTGGCTCATTGATTCTGGAGCTTCTTATCACATGGCCAAAAACAAAGCCATGTTTTCTTCTTTAAATGATTGTAGCACCAAAAATATATATGTTGGTGATGATAGACCTCTTAGTGTTGTAGGGATTGGAACTGTTCATCTAGACAATGGTCAATTTAATGATGTATTATGTGTTCCAAGATTATCATGCAACCTTCTATTTGTATATCAGATAACTCATTCAGGTGAAGGTAAAATTGTTGAATTTTCACCTCATGATGTTGTAATTAAGGACCTGAGAGATCCTAGACAGATTTTAGCTACTCGCATTGCTGATAATTCTACAAGGTTGTATAAGTTTAACAACTTTGGTACATCAAATCTTCCCTCAGTATTTGTTTCTCATAATGATGAAGTGAGCAAACTTTGGCGTGAGCTATTTGGCCACTTAAACTATCGCTCCCTTTAGAATCTATGTAAAGAAAATATGGTGACAGGTCTTCCAATGGTATCTTGCAGAGATGGTGTTTGTTCTGGATGTGTAGTCGGAAAACATCATCAAGATATTTTTGAAAAATGTGCCTCTTGACATGCCTCAGCCCCTTTACAGCTTGTGCATAGTGATTTATGTGGTCCACTTCCAGTTGTCTCATTCTCTGAATACAAGTATTTCTTAACTTTCATTGACGATTTCTCCAGACACACTTCGGTATACTTCTTAAAAATCAAGAGTGAAGTATTTAACATGTTATTGGCCTTTAAGGCGTTTGTTGAAAAACAATCTCGACATCAAATTCTTAAGCTAAGATCTGATAATGGCGAGGAATATGTTAACAACAAATTCATCAAATTTTGCACTGAGAATAGAATTCAAATGCAACATATTGTTCCATATACTCCACAACAAAATGGTGTAGTTGAAAGGAAGAATCGCACCTTAAAGGAAATGGCTAATTGTATGCTTCAATCTAAAGGACTTAGTCTTAATTTTTGGGCAGAAGCAATTAACTGTGCAAATTACATAGTAAATTGCACTCCTACTAAGGATTTAAGGAATATCACTCCAGACGAAGCATGGAGCTCAATTAAACCAGATATAAGTCACTTTCGTGTTTTTGGAAGTGAAGTGTGGGCCCATATTCCAGATGAAAAAAATAAAGCTTTAGAACTTAAGAGTGAAAAATGTATTTTTGTTGGATATTCTGAAGATATCAAAGGATATAGACTTATTCCACTTAAGTCCAAAAATGTTATCATTAAAAGAGATGTAAAGTTTGCTGAAAATATATCGGCCTACAAGCCTAGTTCGGCGGATGTGCCATCTCCCTCTATCCCTTCTACTTATGAAAATATTTCTTCTTCATATGATGACAGTGAGGATGACAATCCTCCCCCACCTTCTCAGGATCCTCCTCCATCTCCTGAGCTTCCAAAATGGGTTCGTGTTACTCGGGATGCAGCAAGTGCTCTTGCTGGTCATCCTACATATCAACGACATACACGTTCTCAGTTCGATAGAGCCTCTTCTTTACTGGCTCAAGCTTCAACGAATTATGATCCTGACACCTTTGCAGAAGCTTCGGGCCATTCAGATTGGGACGCAGCTATGAATGAAGAATATCGTTCATTATTGGCAAATGATACATGGGATCTTGTTCCTCTTCCAAAGGGATGAAAACTTGTTAGATGCAAATGGGTTTACAGAACCAAGTATGGATTAGATGGAAAAGTTGATAAACATAAAGCTCGTCTTGTTGCTAAGGGTTTTTCTCAAGTTGAAGGCATTGACTATACTGAAACCTTCTCCCCTATTGCCAAAATGAACTCTATCCGCCTTGTTCTTTCCCTTGCTATCTCTTTCAAATGGGAAGTCCATTAGATGGATGTTAAATCTACCTTTGTGCATGGGGACTTGCATGAAGAAATATATATGGAACAACCTTATGGCTTTATACAAACAAACTCCAGTATTGTATGTCAGCTTAAGAAATCCATTTATGGTCTCAAGTAAGCCCCTCGGGCTTGGTATGCCAAAATGGATAGCTTTCTTTTATAAACTGGCTTTTCTACGTGTCATTCTAACAATATCGTCTACACCAAGAAAGTGGGCAAGTCTCTTATCATTCTTGTTATATATGTTGATGATCTTATCCTTACTGATAGTGATCCCAACCTTATAAACCATGTGAAGTCCAACCTTAAAAACAAGTTTGAAATCACAGACTTAGGACACTTACATTATTTTCTTGGTCTTCAAGTCTTGCAATCCAAGGAAGGTATTTCCCTTTCCTAGTCCAAGTATGCTTATGATCTTCTATGCCATTTTCATATGGAAGATTGTAAGCCAACCCCTTCTCCCTTTCAATCTGGAGCCAGACTTTCAATCACTTGTACTTCCCCTGAAGTTGATGCTACCTTATATCATCAACTTGTAGGAAAACTTTTGTATCTGACCCATACTTGTCCCAACCTTTCCTTTGTTGTTGGCCTTACTGCTCGGTTTATGCAAAACCCACATGAAAGTCATTGGAAAGCAGCTAAAAGAATACTTCGTTATGTTCGAGGTACAGTTCAGTTTGGGATTCATTACAATGCAGAAGCATCTCCTCTATTGGTTGGTTTCACTGATTCTAATTGGGTTGGTGACCCTGATGATCAGAAGCCTACTGCAGGTTATGTGTTCTCTCTTGGTTCAGTACCTATTACATGCGCTTGCAAGAAACAAAGTGCCATTTCTCTTTCTTCAACAGAAGCAAAGTATCATGGTGCCGTAGAAGCTAGTAAGGAAGCCCTGTGGCTTCGTCAGATCCTGTCAGAGTTTGGCTTTCAGTAGCAACATCCGACTACACTTTGGTGTGATAATCAAAGTTCCATTCAACTATGCAAAGATCCAGTCCAACATCAGCACAACAAACACGTTGAACTACACATGCACTTCATCAGAAAGCTCATTCACAACCATGTTCTTGAAGTGCAATATTGTTCAACAGATGATCAAGTTGCAGACATCTTTACAAAGGCTCTCACAAAGGTGAAGTTTACTAAAATTCGATTTATGGTTGGAGTTCATGAAGTTGTCACTAAGGGAGGATAGGCTCTAATTCCCCTTCCTTCTCCTTTTGTGTCATATTTGTACATCCTTCAATCCTATCCCAAGTTGTTCTTAAGGGGGGATGTTAGGATATTCCGACACATAGGAAATAGTTAAGTATAACTTGGCTTAGTGTAGAGTTAGGTAAAGTGTGTTTCTTTACTATGTATGTTTGTAACTTACAATCTGACGGTCACAATATGTAGTGATCTGATGGTTCATTCTCTCCTCGGTATTACAGACACTTGATCCGTGGCTTAACACTCGATTGGTCCATGATCTCTATTTAAAGAGCATGGAGGGTCATTTGTAGGGTAACCGTTCATGAGAGAATCTTATGTAAATTTTCATTATTTTATTAATAAATTTCCTGAAGTGGCCGCGTTGGCTCAGGCTGTGGATTGTTTCCCTCTTTGAGGGTTTTAACCACATCAAGAATACTGGTGTATTGATCTGTGATCTATTTGTGAGCAGTGTCCTTTGGTGTTCTGTCTGAGGAACTTACCCTGTAAATTCCTACACTATGACATAGACTCCAGACACCATCACAGAGGTGACACCTGCAAGAACCAAGCCCACATTAGTACAATGCCATTGCAAGGATGCGTAAACCTATGAATCAATAAACCTGTGAAGCAAGACTTGATCTAGATGACAAAAAGAGATAAACTTCAGGTTCAAACCTACAATAAGGACTTACCTGATAAACAATTTTGAAACAGCAGTATACAACCCCAATTGAAGCTTGCTCACAAGTAGGAATGCCCAGCAAACTCTTCACATTGCATAGCAAGTGGGAAATGGCGAGCTGTAGAGGAACCTCATTGCAAAGACCATAATGTAGCCTCTAGAGCCATGCCTAGCAAATGAGCAAAGAAACCAAGCGAGCACCAGGTTGTAAGGGCTTGCCCTCGAAGTTCGATAAAGGCTCGTACCCATCACCTTTCCCGCATTGTGCTCCGAGAAACAGATGGCAAGTGATAAGGGTGAGTCTCGGAAGCTGGCGGCCATCCAGCCATGGACCGACCGGATAAGCCGTGAAGGGTCAACACAACACAATAACATGAGATATGGAAATCGTTCAGGTATTACCATTGTGTACAACCTGTCAGGTCAGGTTTAATAACCAGCATAATTGCATCAATTAAGTAATTGTAATCCAAACCTTAATGGCATGGTATCGAGATTTAATACTTCATTACAATGCAACAATGTATTAGGTTGTGGTAACATTAATATTAGGTTTTGTTCATAAATTTTTTATTATATTCATATCTCCTATATAAATAGCTGGAATTATAGGTGTTACAATTACATTTTATAGGCACACAGATGTGTATATGCATTATTTTTCATCCATCACATAAAAATATCAACATAAATATTTTGGATCTGATATCACTTTTATCCCCCAATTAAAAAAAAGATCATCCATCAAGTGGTCCTATAGAGTCCAGAATTATACAAATAGCATCTCAAGATAGTGTTCGAACTGTACCTGAGATCTCAGTACATAAATAAAAAGAAAAGCAAAAAATAGTGAAAACATAAGTTTGCATCCATGTGATCATACCAGGGATCTCAGTGCATAAATAAAAATAAAAACATTCTACCTGAGATCTCAATACATAAATAGAAAGAAAAACAAAAAATAGTGAAAATGTAAGTTTGCATCCATGCGATCATACCAGGGATCCATGTGATCATACTAGGGATCTCAGTGCATAAATAAAAATAAAAGGAAAAAATTCTGAAAACATAAGTTTGCATCCAGGTGATCATATATGGGTTGCTGATTGGTGAACTACAGGAGATCGGCTGGGTAAGTATGAAATCGATGTGTCTCCGTGAAATTCTAATATTCGCCAGTTTAGGTCCTTTCTAGAGATACCTTATGCTCTTTGATTTTATTCCTGGTAAATGTGTTGGCATGAAAAATGAGTGAGCATATTTTTTAATGTGAGAACTTCTTCCAATATGGTACATAAAAGAAAATTTCTACAAGCTTGTGTGTCATTCAACCAGTTGATCAAGCAAGAAGACTAGTAGTGTTATTCAATCCAACAAAACTCAAAAATTAGGAATGAAATTTGGACTTTATATTATGATGAGTCTAAGACTCATGACGCACCCGGTGCCAATTGTATCTTTATGGAACCCCAAAAAACCAAATTTTTGACTTCTTGTAGGTTATAATTTCAGTGCACTAACAACACTGTATAGTATGAGGCATTGATCCTTCAACTCAAAAAGGTTGTTGACATAAAAGTTGAATGTTTGAAGGTGATCGGTGATTCTGAAATTATCACGAGGCAAGTATGAAATATTATTCATTGTTTATCACCACATCTAAAAAATTATTAGCAGGAGGTATAGTGCTTCATTTCTTCTTTTAAATATTTCGGTATTAATTATGCTCCTAGGGTCAACAATGTCACCATTGGCACTTTAGCTAATGTTGTAGCTAGGTTTCACCTTTAAGAGATGGTTTTACAATTGAGATTTTTTACAAGCCCGATGTCCCGAATAATGTAAATAATCTACACGTTTTCAGTGATGATCAACAAATACTCGATTTTATGACTAATACCGAGTTGTTCAACGATGCGACAATAGATGAGGAAGAGCATGACAGAGTAGTGGTGGGCTCCAGTATTGTAGCAATAATGTTACAACTCCTGGAGCTTCCTATCTCTAATTTTATCAACCCGGTAGTTCGTAACAAACTTGGAAGCGACGGTGCTGTATTCACAAGTACTAGCTCTTGTCGCAGCTGTCACTTGGTCAGCTGGCACAAGTCTGCTAGGGCTCAAGCCAACTTCTATATGTTCTTAGAAGAAGCTTTCTAAATGATGGACGAAGGCTATCTCAAAGGAAATTAACCTACTTTGCAATAATGAACTGAAAGCCAACCAAACATGGAAACCCTAGTAAACCCTAATCTGACTAGCTTAATCTCTATGATGCAATGGTGGGAGTGCAAACTTCTATAAATGATGCCATTACTTCTAGTGATATGAGATGCATGAATTTAAACTACTTCTACTGAAAAGAACATTGTTTTTATATTTTTGCTTAAGTGGTTGGAGTTATTATGACTTTGTTTCTTATTAGGTTTTGACTGTGCAGGGGTAGTTCGAAGGGAAAGAAAGCTTGGGAAAGGTCAGGAGGGCTAGGAGAGGTTCCATGGGATCCAAAACATCATTCCACAGAAGTCCACAATGTTCAGGTGCTCGGCAACTGAGTTTGCAGGCTTCTACAGGATGTCTGCAGGGGATCCTACAGGAAGCTCGGGACTTCTACAGGAAGTCTGCTAACTTCTACAGGATGTGCTATAGTTGGAGTTTCGGGTGATGGAGGAGTCGAGGAGCTGTATGGGTGGATAGGTAGGATGAAAAGGGAGCTTGTAATGGCTCAGAGACAGAGGGATAAGATGGAGAAAGAGTGCATGCAGTTGGTTGGTGGATAGAAGGGTGGAAGCAATGAAAAGTCAAAAAGGTGGAGCTACGTGAACAGTAGAAGGGTTGGAAGGCAAACGAGCTGGACAGAGGTTAAGTAGGTGACTTTAGGCGCGGTTGAGAAGGAGTAGAAGATAATAGAACAATGATGCGCAGTGTAAAGGGAACAGATCTGCACAAAACCGAGAATTCATCAACCTATCCTAACTGTGTTATTAAACCAACGAACAGCAATGTAAACTTCAGAGAGAAATCGTGCATGGTGTTGGAATGAAAAAGTATTGATCAAGATCAGAATGCATGGATGGATCTACAATTGAAATGACTGTGTTGCAGCTTGCATGAACGTATAAGACTGCGTTTTTTTGGTGGCTGGTACGGTCTACACCCCCAATCTCTAAACAGAGATGGCAGTGAGTGCACTATCAACCTTTTCTTGGAGGTCTAATGAATGCTAATCCTCCTACTCTATTCTAAGCTACTGAAAGCACTTTAACCATAAACTAATCCTACTCAATCACATTAAAGAAATTAAATCAGCAGACTGTGTTTTTCAAATGCATGTCAAAGCAAAGAAATGAAGTGCTGAAAGGAAAGACAAATAACAATACAAGGAAAAGGAGGTCTATTTCTCTCAGGTTGGGCCCTAACCTAAGAGCTATAGCTCCCTTAAAAACTCAGAATTGGATCCAAAGCTGCCTGCCTTTATTAAATAATAATCATGAGTCTAACATCATGCCAAAACTGGCTTACAAAAAGCAAAAACCGAGCTGTAGCTCGTGCTTAGAAATTGCAACAGTAGTTCAAAGGTTCAAAAAGCCCCTATCAAAGAGCACGGCCTTAATATTTATACATGATGAGGATCAAGCTGGCTTCCTCAATTAGTGGAGCTCGGCTGTCCAACTAAAAGTAAACTGCTGTAAACTGCTGTTCCTGTAGAATCCGTTGGCTGCCTTTAAGCTCGGTGGGGAAAGCTGTTGGAGCTCGGAGTTAGGGTGGAGATCACGAGGGAGGTCATTTAAGGCTGTAGACAACCTCCCTATAAACCTGCAATGCCACCTTTGCTGTCTCCTTGTCTCCTTCTGCGTGGTATTTGCTCCCTTTAATGCCAAAAAACCTGAAATCATCATGTATTAGCCACATAGATATAATGCCTGCCCTTCTTCCTACAAATAACACGAATATACTAAGAAATGAATGCATAAGTGATAAAAGATGAAGGGTTGAGCAAGGTAAGTAGGCCAAATGAGCCCAAATTGTTACCAAAAATTGGGGCTCATCATCACCCCCCAGCTAAAATATTTGCTCATCCTTGAGCAACTTAGTCCAACTCTTCATCCTTCATTGCTTTTACTACTACCCTTACATCCCAAGCCTCCGTAGTAGTGTCCTCCTTGCTGATATGAAACCCAGCTTTCCTGTTCACCTCTTCCCATTGTTCACTGTCATCCTTCTCTGTGTTGTCTTCAGTCAATCCTAGCAGCAGTGGTGGGCTGAGTTTAAGGCCAATCCAGCTGGCCTGGAGGTTTTGCATGGATTTCTTGTAAAGGGCTACCCTTACCAAAGCTTCCCTCATCCGAGTTGGGGTATGGTACTCTCGGATTTTCAAACTGTGTGCCAATGTATTCCATCTGCGTGTGCATGCTTGGGCAGCATTTTCTCCTAACAGTCTTTCCATGTCTTCAAAATGAGCTATGGCTTGGGCCTGTTGATCCATATATCTCAAGGAAGCTGTGGGATCAGTAGACAAGTGTTGGTGTGCTGAGATGAGTGCAACTGGATCCTCTGGTTCTGCTTGAATGAACAATGGCTCGTTCAATTCTCGGTTCATGACCGATTTTGCTTCAGCTGCTCTTTGATCCTCATGGTTCAACCATGAAGCGAACGCCATAAATTGCATATCACCCAAGGCAGTATTGGGATCCCAGGAAACTTCATTAGGCAAGGCCAAATTGTGGAGGTAGAACTCTGCTAATTTGGCTTTATCTTCTGACGAACTAGTACTGCACAACTCAGAAAATTGCTGTGGGTCTTGGATCCGAGAAATACCTCTTTGTGCCAAGGTATTTATTTGGAACTGCAACCATTAGTCTTTCAAGTACAAACCATAGGATTTTGCATGTTGTCTGCACTGTATTGCCTCCATGGCCCAACTGGCCATGCAGGCCAATTGTGCCTCTTTTTGCTGCAGCTGTTCTTTTAGAGCTTGCACTTCAATTTGTGCTTGCTGTTCTGCTTCCTGTAGAAGTGTCATTGGCTCCTCAAGACCTGTGGTCAGTTCCTTTTTATCTTGCTGCTCTTCTGTGGTGTCTTTGGAGGTTGTACCTGTCCCTGCCTTCAGCTCCTGTAGCTGCAATCTTAGCTTCTGGTTTTCTTCCTGTAGGTACACTCTTTGGCAATTGGCCACATGTTTGGCCATGGCCAATTCACTCCTGGCCTCCTTGAGTTGCTCTTGTAAAGGACCTATGTCCGCCACACCCTTTGACTTGGCAATCTTCATCCACGTGTGTGTACGGACTCTTTCTTCCTCTAATGCAAAAAACAGGGGCACAGTAAATTTCTGCGGTATGATTTTGCCCGCCTCTAAAAAGGTGTATTATGAACTCAGACTAGGCTGAGGGCTGGGTTCTGGTATATGTTCTTTTTCTGCCTCTTTAGGTGGCTCTACCTCACCCTCCCTTGGTGGTGATGAGGGTCCTTCTTCTTCCCTCCTCTCTGTTTCCTGTAGCCGGGTCAGAGTTTCCTGTAGAACATTTTCAGCCTCCTGTAGCCGAGCTTTTTCAGTCAACAGGTCTAACCTTTCTTGCCACTTAGTTTTCTTTGGGCTCCCCTTCTCATAGGTGACTGTTATCCTTGAGGGGGACTTTTCCTTGGGAGAAGTAGGGGTATCTTCAATGACAATCGGGCTGCTGGACGAAGGCTGTGGTTTGCCCGTCTTTATTCGGACACTTCTTCGAGCTTTAAAGTATAGAGGGGTCTCCCTCTTTCTCTTCTCTTTTGGCTTAGGTGGCGTGCTGAGGGCGGCCAGCACAGCTGCTGCCTCCCTTGCTAGAATGTCCGCCTTCTTCTCCTTGGGTTTTACTTCTTCAGGGCTTCCTGTAGAAGACCCTGTTTTAGTCAATTTCGGGCTTCCTGTAGAAGACCCTTTTTTTTGTTTTCAGGCTTCCTGTAGAAGCCTGTTTCTGCTTTCCTGTAGACACAGGTGTCACCACCTTGGCTTGCTTTGCTGCATGGGTTTTGCTTTTTTGTTGGGTTGCGGGTGCTGATGAAGTACTTGTGCTGATGTGGACCTTCTCAGCTTTGTCCGTTCTGCTCTGCAACCTTTTCTCTCTTGCTGACAAGATGGGTGTGTCATCTTTTTCTTTGTCATCCTTTTTCTCGTGCTTCCTCCTTTGTTCTTTCTTCTGCACTGTGGTCGGAGTCTTCTGGCCTGTTTCTTTCTTTCCCGCGGCCACTGATTCTTTTCCTCACTGCTGGAGGAACCACTTTCTTCAGTCAACATCCTTATGTCTCCATCTCTTGTCAAATTTCTGAATGCTTCCCATGAGAGGGGAACCTTATATGAATGAAGCGCATCCTCCACAAGAAGTTTGATCAATCCATGGTGGGCTACCTGATCTGGTATGCCTTCTTTTAACTTTGTGGCACACTCAATTAGAGACTGTAGCAGGAAATAAGGGATGCTCAGTTTGTTTTCTACAGGAAGATCAATCTGGTGCCTTAATTCAGTGAGCAACCTAAAGTGATACCCGTACACAATGCTAAAACGGCCTTCACAGGTTATATACTTCATGATCTGCAGGCTAACTTCATTCCATGGTGGCAGCAAACTGGTTCTACGTACCCCATTTTTGTCCTCCGAGAATTCCTCCTCAGGTGGAAAGAATTCTTTCTTGGCCTGCTGGCTCAACTTCCTTTCTTCCTTATCCCATGGCAAACCCATTGGAAGTTCAGTAATTCGACTGATATATTGCGGGGTGAGCTTGAGGCTTAGGCCCCTGAAGTTCACGGTGGCCAATGTTTTGGATTTCGGCCTCAAAGCTTGTAAAAATTCTTCTGCCACTTCGTCGTCATAACCCTGCAACTTGTCACAAAAGGATATCCATTGCACCCGTGTGAAGAGTTCCACCACCTCCTGGTTTTCCCTTAACTTTGATGAATCAGTGGGTTCCCGTCTAATAAACCCACCCGGCATGATAAAAACTGTTGCTAGAGGTGGTGAATGCGGAAGAAATTTGGCCTACTGAGACAGAGCGTAGAATTACGCTTCTGTCACGTACATAATCCACGAAACTTATCCCTGAGGACCTTAACACAGTTTAATTACACTGACATCCTGTAGAATGACAGTTTATGCATGGCAGACAACAATTGCAACCATTTCCTACGACCAGACTGTAGACGACGATTCTGCCACCTTTAAAAACCAATTGCATGGAGAGTTCAGGGTTACCTTTTTATCTGCCACCTTTTTACGTGAGGAACCCGCCTTCCTGTAGAAACAGCTTTCCTGTAGGAGCAGCGCGTGATTCCTGGGGAAGACTGCAGTTGGTCTGCGCTCTCGGTGTTGCTTCACAGACGTTCTGATAGCCAAAGGCTTGGAGTTTCGAACTGCAGAGGGATCCGAATGTTCACTCGAGTTTCAAACGGTGAATGATAAATGCATGCGGGCAATCTAGCCGATTAGATTTGAATCGGCGGAATCCGTGGCGCGGGGGTGAGCTGTCCCCACCGGACCGTTGGATGACGTCGTTCCATCATTTGTCTGCGAGTTCACTTACTACCGCATCATCCCTCCAGCAGATCCGCCGCCGTTTCTTCTGCTAAATCTGTTTTTCCCGACGGGGATTGCTCTCACGTGTGTGCTGCCCATTCCTTTTGTCACGGCCGCCACCCAAACATCTGACTGGACCATTAACCGGTCGACGTGGCCAGTCAACTGGCCATACAGCCGCTCAACCCATTCACTTCACACTTTGCAAACAATTCAAAGTAAAATTCATGCAATCTGACGGAAGAAAGGGTCGAGACACTTACCTGCGCAGCTGCAACACGATTTTTCGGGTTTTGGACGATGATGAATGGATCTATCTGCTGCTGGTGAATTTGCACAGGCCCGGAGGTTCACGTTTACAGGCTGCCGACAATGGATTTGATGCTTGGCTGCATGCGTCCCCGTTTTCATTGCATATGGCCAGCGCTGTGGATAGTATACACTCTAGCGGGCTTAACTGTTACAGGACTCCCGCGGGATGTCTTGTAACAGTTCTTCCTCCTTGGGTGCATGCTGCACGACGAAGGATCTGGCCTCCCGATCACACTCCCAGGGCTTCTGGATGACTGGGATGGATATGGTATGAGATCTCAGCGTTTTTTATTTAAAAATTGCTTTTTCGTGATAACTCATCGATCTGCTTTGCTGGTGCAGGTAACTTCGTTGCATGTCGACAAGGATGGCAGGACGAGGTGACAACAATGTGCAAGGGAGATAACAATAGCTTGCATGCGTCCAAACCGATCCTTAGTTGTTAGATCTCCTCATAAAATGGATAATGGGCCGTCCTGAACTTCTACAGGAAGTTTCCTGTAGAAATACAGAGCTTCCTGTAGAAAGGTTGCGTTTCCTGTAGAAAGTCTTCGCCTTCCTGTAGAAATCTGCATTTTCCTGTAGAAAATCTGCGTCTTCCTGTAGAAGACTCAAGCCGTGATAAAATTGCACATACCTTGGAGAAAATGAGTATTCTTGGAGGAGGTGCTGGTGAGGTCTCCTAACAGCATGATAAGGAACCTTGGCTTTGAGTTGAGAGGCTTCCTCTCCTCCATAGATAACCTGCAACCTGCATGCAATTTTCACATTATGAACTTGCTGACCTTGTTTTTTTTTTTTTTTTTTATTGTTTTTTTTTCTCTTTTTTTTCCTTTTTTTTTTGAAAGATAACAGGGGCGCCTCAAGGAGGTTTTCACCCTTGCCATCTGCCTTAAGCGCCTCAGAGAGGTTTTCACTCAAGGATCTTTTTCAAATCTTTTTTTTTTTTTTTTTTAAAGACAATAGGGGCGCCTCAATGAGGTTTTCACCCCTACCACCTGCCTTGGGCGCCTCAGAAAGGTTTTCACCCAAGGATCTTTATTATTTATTATTATTATTATTATTATTATTATTTTTTTTTTTTTTTTTTTTTTTTTAAATCTGTCAGGGTGTGCCCAAAGCAGAGGCAGAACCCTTCTCTATGACCAACACTGATTTCTCCATTGTTTTGATGAACTCTTGTCTTGAGAGAGGTTTCCTGTAGATCTTCAATCGATGTCCATTGACAAGCATGGGGATGGCTTCCTCATCAATGGTCCGAATAAGAACAGATCCATTGTCATGACATTTTTCCACTGCATATGGCCCCAACCATCTGGTTCTCAGCTTTCCCTTGAAATCTTTGTATCTGGAGTCATACAACAATGCCCAATCTCCTGGCTGGAATTGCTTGTCATTGAGGTGTTGGTCATGCCACACCTTTCTCTGAAGTTGAACCACTTCTGAGTGAAGGAGGGCCTGCATTCGGTGCTCGTCCAGTCCATTCAGCTGCAATAGCCTTTCTTGTTGTGCATGGCTGAGATCTAGGTCCAGCTGAGCTGCCATCCTCAAAGTGTTGTATTCAAATTCAATGGACAGCAAAGCTTTCTTCCCATAGACCAGCTCATAAGGTGTGAAGCCGGTGGTGGTCTTCCAAGTGGTGTTGTAAGCCCATGTGGCCTCAACCAGGCGATCTGCCCAGTCCTTTCTGCTGCTGCTCACCACCTTAGTCAAGATCCCTTCCAATGCTCTATTGGTGACTTCCACCTGCCCATTTGCTTGAGGGTGATAGGAGGTGGAAGTCCTATGCTTGATCTTGTGATGAGCTAGTAGATCTTCAACTAGGTTGGATGTGAACTGGCTCCCTTGATCGGTGACTAGCTCTCTTGGGTAGCCAAACTTGTAGAAGATGTTTTCTCTTAAGAACTCGGCCACCTTTTCTTCTGTTGCTGCTTTGATTGCTTTAGTCTCTGCCCACTTTGTCAGGTAGTCAGTACACACCATGATGTAAGACCTTTGCCTCGAAGGAGGGTTGATTGGACCCACAAAGTCCATACCCCACTTCTCAAATGGCTCAAGAGTCACTTGAGGTTGGAGAGGCATCTCATCCCTTTGAGTCGGTTTCCCCATTCTTTGGCATTGGTCACATTGGCTGATATATCTTCTGACATCTTGATGAAGTGTGGGCCAATAGTAGCTTGCCTGCAGGATTTTGAAGGCAGTTCTCTTTGCTGCAAAATGTCCTCCACAAGGCCCATCATGACAGGTGAGGAGGATATCAAAGACTTCCTCCTCCCTTACACAATGCCTTAAGATCTGATCAGGGCCAAGCTTGAACAGATTGCCCCCGATCCAAGTAAATGAAGCACTTTTTCTGATGATTCTGCTCTTTTCTCTTGAAGATAGGTGCAGAGGGAACTGTGCTGAAACAAGGTAGTTAGCTATATCAGCAAACCATGGAGAGAGTGCTGAGATAGCAAACAGATGTTCATCGGGCATCTGGTCATCCACTGTTCCATCCTCATCTGCAGACAAATCCAATCTAGATAAAAAGTCAGCAACAACATTTTCTTTACCTGGTTTGTCAACAATGGTCAAATCAAACTGCTGCAACAAAAGTAACCATCTAATAATACGAGCATTCACATCTGGTTTATTCATTAAATATCTAATTGCAGCATGGTCAGTATGTACAAATGTTTGATAGCCAGTGATATAGTGTCGGAACTTGTTCAGTGCATGGACCACAGCCAAAAACTCTTTCTCAGTTACAATGTAATTCAGCTCAGCTTTGGACAAGTTTTTACTAACAAAGTAAATGACATATGGAAGTTTTTGTTCAACTTGTCCTAAATCTGGACCTATGGCTTTGTTCGAGGCATCAGTGTGGATGTGGAAAGGTAGGGCCCAGTTTGGACCTCTCAATATTGGGGCTGACACCAACTTGTCCTTTAATTCATTCAAAGCCCTCTGACAATCGTCAGTCCACTTAAACTCCACATCTTTTGCCAACAGGCCAAACAATGGCGAGGCTAGCTTGCTGAAGTCTTTAATGAATCTCCTGTAATACCCTGCTAATCCTAAGAAACTCCGAACATCCCTTACCTTTTGAGGAGGTGGAACCTTCTTGATGAGAGCAATTTTGTTAGGATCCACCTGTAACCCTTGGCAAGAAATGGTATGGCCTAGCACGGTCCCTTCAGTCATCAGGAATTCACATTTTTCAGGACTAAGGGACAGGTTCATCTCAATGCATTTGGTTAGGACTTTTCCCAGATTGGACAATGCTTCCTGGAAGTTGGCCCCATAAGGAGTGAAGTCATCCATATAGATTTCCACTGCATCATGGACCAGCTCCGAGAAGATGCTCAAGACAGCTCTCTGGAAGGTAGCAGGAGCATTGCATAGCCCAAAGGGAAGAACTCGGTAGGAAAAGGTACCCCAAAGACAAGTGAAGGTGGTCTTATCTTGGTCTTTCGGGGTGATTTGGATCTGATTGTACCCGCTAAACCCATCCAGGAAATAGAAGAACTTCTTTCCTGCCAGTCCATCCAACACTTGATCTATGAAAGGTAGAGGGAAATGGTCTTTCTTGGTAGCTTTGTTCAGTTCCCGATAGTCCACATAGATTCTCCACTTCCCATTTTTCTTGGGAACCAACACCAGAGGGGACACCCATTCACTATCTGAGATGGGGTAAATGAATCCGGCATCCAACAGTTTTTGCAATTCTTCCTTGACAATGTCCTTAAGGGCTGGATTCATTCTCCTCTGAGGTTGCCTAACCGGTTTACAACCCTCTTTGATGTATATGTGATGGGTACAGACCGAGGGATGGACTCCTTTCATCTCCTTATAGCTCCAAGCAAAAGCATCTAGGTGACTGGCCAACAGGCTACACAGCTCCTTTTCCTGGGAAGGAGATAGGGAGGAGCTGATCTTTAACGTTCTCTCAGGGCCGAACTCCACATTCTTGACTCTTGGAGTGACAGGGTTGGTTGTACAAAGATCCACTAAGGTGCTGGCTTGGCATCCTCCACCAATTCCTCTAAGGATAGTGCACTGGAAGGTGGATTCTGGATCAAGGTCTCAATCAAGTCATCCTCGGTTGGGGGGTCTCTTCTAGTGGTATCTAGGGTGCACAAAGGTGTTGACTACACTTCATCCTCTTCTCCTTCCTCCAACCAAAGTGGTAAGTCATGCTCTAAGGAAGGTTGGGCAGGAGGGTATAGGACTAGCTGCTTGGACATAGGACCATTTTTGATGGTCATATTTCCTGCACGACAACTTATGTAAGCATCTGCAGTGGCTAACCAAGGCCTTCCAAAAATAAGAGGATATCCAGTAAGCTTTGCCTTGGGTTGCAGAACCAAGAAATCTGCAGGGTATTCCCAAGAGTCGACAGAGACCAAAACATCCTCCACAATCCCTTCGAGAGTCACAGTGGAGCGATCTGCTAGTTGCAGTACTGTCGAGGTCTTCCTCAAGGAACCCTGAAGATTGAGTTTGAGCATGGTATCCCTGGTCATCACATTAATGGCAGCCCCCAAATCAATCAAGGTGTGAGGTATGATGGTGCCATTGATGTGGACATCTACTACAGGACTCCCAGGATCTAGATACTTTGGGCAGATGACTTGTCCTAACATAAGGTCAGACAGTTGTCCTAAGACATTGATGGTTAAAGCATCTCTCTTTCGCCTGCCTGGGTGTTTGAAACACTTTTCCTTAACCAGTTTGTTGTATATTGGCACATCCTTGATGGCTTGGAGAAGTGGTATTTTCACACACAACTGCTTGAGCTCACCCAGAAGCTCATCCTCCTCTGGGTTGGGTTGTGTGGTGGTTGTTAGTCTCTCAGGAAAGGGTGGAATAGCCTTTGGTTCACTTTCCTGTTTATCCTCCTCGTCCTCTGGGGGAGGAGGTTGGCGATCTGGAAGAGTCTTTCCAGATCGAAGATTGATCTCCTGGATCTCCACAGCATAAGTAGGGCATGATGTTTCCCCAGTGTATACCTGCTGGGCCTGTCTATTGTTGGGGTTCGGGTTCGGTTGAGCAGGCATCTGAGGTTGCCTTGGAGGAGCAGGAGGTAATGGTTGAGGTTGAACTGGTGGTGGAGGCAAAATGGCAGGAGGAGTGTTGTACTGGGGCCTCCACCCCGAATGAGGTGCATTCCACTGAGGCTGTGGCTGGGCATGTGAGTGATAGGAATGAGTAGTGGGTTGAGTAGGGTACTGAGGTGGGTAAGACCATGGAGGAGGCATAGACCAGGAAGGATGAGCAGGGGGACCCCAGGAAGGCATAGGAGTCGATTGGTTGGGGCTGTAATAAGCTTGGGGTGCCCCTTGCATCCCCTGCTGGTAAGGTCTAGGTCCTTGTGGCCTTCTTTGGTTGAGGAAATAGAGAGGTTCAGTGGGAGCTTCTGTCCCTTGGTACATGGCTTTAAATCCCGGTAAGGTTGGACATTGGTTTGTGGGGTGGTCCTCCTCACAAACGAAACACACTTCAACCGAATGCAATGGGCATTCGTTCTTAGGGTGTCTCCTTGTACATCTAGGGCAGAAGATAGCCAAGGCTCTCTCAGCTTCTTCCTTCTTCTGCTGGATCCTGAATGTGTCCAGCTGCATGGCAATGGTCTGTCTCACCTCACTCTTAAGATCTTCTAATTGATTTTCAAACTCATGTTTGGAGAAAGGGACACCAGCTGAGAGGAGGTTTCCTCTACCTCGTTTTCGAGCTGCCCTGGAGTGGTTTCTAAACACAGTCTTGATGTCCTCATAAGGTAGTTGGTAAATATCCCCCCCAGCTAACATGTGAAGGGTATCTAAGAGGTCTTCAAGGACTCCTCGGAGCAGGACCAACTTGAGGGATTCAGGGTCAAGTGTGCACCTGGCCCGCTTATAGCTAAGTTGGAACCTCTCCTCATAATCCTCTAAGGACTCATCAGTTCCCATGGTCATCTGAAAGATCTCTCCCTTGGTTTCCTTGGACCTACAGTAGTCCCGGTACTTGGTATTGAAAGCTTGCTGCATTTGAGCCCAAGTAGTGATACTATTCCCAGGTAAGCCCGTGAACCAGCGTAATGCTGCATCCTTAAGAGTGGAAGGGAAGAGTTTCAACTTCTGCTCATCTTCAGTATAGTCATAGGTTCTACAAAGGACAACAAACTCAAACAGGAAGGTATCAGGATCTTCAGTAGTCAGTCCATGGAAGTGAGGTAGGGCGGAGGGACTAATGTTTTTCATTTTCATGTCCCCATTGGTCTCTCGGATGGGGAAGGCACCTTCTATTCTCTCATCTTCTCCTCTATTGTCAGCCATAGCTTCAGATGGGATGGTCTCTAATTCTTCTTCTGCTATAGGATCTTCGTATATCTCAGGAGGTTCACCTATAGGTTCTTCTGGATCACTGTCACCGAAGAAGAGAGAAGGGTGACTCAGTGATGTGGTGGGGGTGTTGGGTAAGAATTTGCCTGTTTTATCTCGATTCCTACGAGGCATGAAATAGAAAGACTTTTTTTATTGCTTTTGTTTTTTCTTTGGTACCTGCAAAACTGAAACAGATTGGTCTACAACTAACTATCTTACTGAAATAAAGATGCAGAATTGAAAGAACTAATCTACTTTGCTCAAATGAAATTGCAGGAATGGAAAGGCTAGTCTACGCTTGCAGAATTGAAATGCTAATCTACGCTTGCAGAATTGAAATGCTAATCTACGCTTGCAGAATTGAAATTGCGGAATTGAAATGCTAATCTATGAAAGCAGGAAATTCTAATCTACTTTTGCAGAATGGAAATGAAATAAACTACTTGGCAGAAAGCAAGAGTAGGAAAGTAGAAGAAAAGCAACAATTACTAATACTCTGATGCTTCCCCGGCAACGACGCCAAAAAGATGGTGGGCTCCAGTATTGTAGCAATAATGTTACAATTCCTGGAGCCTCCTATCTCTAATTTTATCAACCCGGTAGTTCGTAACAAACTTGGAAGCGATGGTGCTGTATGCACAAGTACTAGCTCTTGTCGCAGCTGTCACTTGGTCAGCTGGCACAAGTCCGATAGGGCTCAAGCCAACTTCTATATGCTCTCAGAAGAAGCTTTCTAAATGATGGACGAAGGCTATCTCAAAGGAAATTAACCTACTTTGCAATAATGAACTGAAAGCCAACCAAACGTGGAAACCCTAGTAAACCCTAATATGACTAGCTTAATCTCTATGATGCAATGGTGGGAGTGCAAACTTCTAGAAATGATGCCATTACTTCTAGTGATATGAGATGCATGAATTTAAACTACTTCTACTGAAAAGAACATTGTTTTTATATTTTTGCTTAAGTGGTTGGAGTTATTATGACTTTGTTTCTTATTAGGTTTTGACTGTGCAGGGGTAGTTCGAAGGGAAAGAAAGCTTGGGAAAGGTCAAGAGGGCTAGGAGAGGTTCCAGGGGATCCAAAACATCATTCCACAGAAGTCCACAATGTTCAGGTGCTCGGCAACCGAGTTTGCAGGCTTCTACAGGATGTCTGCAGGGGATCCTACAGGAAGCTCGGGACTTCTACAGGAAGTCTGCTAACTTCTACAGGATGTGCTATAGTTGGAGTTTCGGGTGATGGAGGAGTCGAGGAGCTGTATGGGTGGATAGGTAGGATGAAAAGGGAGCTTGTAATGGCTCAGAGACAGAGGGATAAGATGGAGAAAGAGTGCATGCAGTTGGTTGGTGGATAGAAGGGTGGAAGCAATGAAAAGTCAAAAAGGTGGAGCTACGTGAACAGTAGAAGGGTTGGAAGGCAAACGAGCTGGACAGAGGTTAAGTAGGTGACTTTAGGCGTGGTTGAGAAGGAGTAGAAGATAATAGAACAATGCTGCGCAGTGTAAAGGGAACAGATCTGCACAAAACCGAGAATTCATCAACCTATCCTAACTGTGTTATTAAACCAACGAACAGCAATGTAAACTTCAGAGATAAATCGTGCATGGTGTTGGAATGAAAAAGTATTGCTCAAGATCAGAATGCATGGATGGATCTACAATTGAAATGACTGTGTTGCAGCTTGCATGAACGTATAAGACTGCGTTTTTTTGGTGGCTGGTACGGTCTACACCCCCAATCTCTAAACAGAGATGGCAGTGAGTGCACTATCAACCTTTTCTTGGAGGTCTAATGAATGCTAATCCTCCTACTCTATTCTAAGCTACTGAAAGCACTTTAACCATAAACTAATCCTACTCAATCACATTAAAGAAATTAAATCAGCAGACTGTGTTTTTCAAATGCATGTCAAAGCAAAGAAATGAAGTGCTGAAAGGAAAGACAAATAACAATACAAGGAAAAGGAGGTCTATTGCTCTCAGGTTGGGCCCTAACCTGAGAGCTATAGCTCCCTTAAAAACTCAGAATTGGATCCAAAGTTGCCTGCCTTTATTAAATAATAATCATGAGTCTAACATCATGCCAAAACTGGCTTACAAAAAGCAAAAACCGAGCTGTAGCTCGTGCTTAGAAATTGCAACAGTAGTTCAAAGGTTCAAAAATCCCCTATCAAAGGCCACGGCCTTAATATTTATACATGATGAGGATCAAGCTGGCTTCCTCAATTAGTGGAGCTCGGCTGTCCAACTAAAAGTAAACTGCTGTAAACTGTTGTTCCTGTAGAATCCGTTGGCTGCCTTTAAGCTCGGTGGGGAAAGCTGTTGGAGCTCGGAGTTAGGGTGGAGATCATGAGGGAGGTCATTTAAGGCTGTAGACAACCTCCCTATAAACCTGCAATGCCACCTTTGCTGTCTCCTTGTCTCCTTTTGCGTGGTCTTTGCTCCCTTTAATGCCAAAAAACCTGAAATCATCATGTATTAGCCACATAGATATAATGTCTGCCCTTCTTCCTACAAATAACACGAATATACTAAGAAATGAATGCATAAGTGATAAAAGATGAAGGGTTGAGCAAGGTAAGTAGGCCAAATGAGCCCAAATTGTTACCAAAAATTGGGGATCATCAAGTAGTACAAGGAGAAGCAGATGAGCACAAGGGCAATCCCATGCCCAAAGGTGTTGTTACGCTAGAAAATGTATTCGATCTACAGAACCATTTCTGGGGTCCCCCGAATACCAAGACTCAAATCTCCACACTCTCTCATGAACAAATCAATCTCGGAACTGAAGCTAACCCCAAGTTTATCAATCTGGGTGTCGGGTTTTCACTTGATAAGAGGAAATCATTTGTTAGCTTTTTCATAAATTATCGAGATGATTTTGCCTAGACATATGATGACCTAAATATGCATGACACCGAGATCGTCCAACATGTTATACTTATACAAGAAGGGGTCAACCCGTTCCAACAGAAACTAAGGAAAGTACATCCCATGTTGGAACCCCTTATCCAGAAGGAGTTGAAAAAGTTGTTGGATGCACACATCATTTTCAAAGTCATCCATTCTACTTGGGTGTCGAATCATTAGGGGAATTTTGAGGTCTAAAATGGGCCTCCTAAGGAAATTATAAAATAATAGTGGAAATAATAAAATAAGATTAGATTACATCATCAAATTTTAGAGGGAAAAAATAGAAAATTATTTATTCAACTCGTATTTTCAACTTATCTCCCTATGTGTTAACTCAAATTTTGAGCAACATCACTCGTTGGATGCAAAATTTGATTCCCCGTCCAAGGAGTATCCATGTTGCATACTTTCGATGAACCCTGCTACATGAAAAATGAGAAATACATGAAAAACATTATTGCAATCACATTGTTTCATGTATATCTCATTTTTTCATGTAGCAGGGTCCATCAAAAGTATGCAACATGGGTACTCCTTGGGTGAGGAATCAAATTTTGCATCCAATGAGTACTCCCGCTTGAAATTTGAGTAAAACCTTAGGAGATAAGTTGAAAATACGAGTTGAAAAAGTAGTTTTATTATTTTATTATTTTTTAAACTTTTTACTTTTTTACTCCAAAAATGGTGAATCATCCCCCATGGTTGACATTGTCATTTTGAATCATATTGGTTCCAATAAAGTTCATTTTGGTTGTACATTTTTCTTAGGAGGATGTTGGTTCCCGTATGGAAGAAGTCTTGCGAAATTTGGTTATGCATTGATTTTTGGAATCTAAACCAGGCTTCAGATAAAGATAACTATCTAGTCCCCTCTATGGAGCAGATCCTTCAGATGGTATCTGGTACAAAAATGTTCTCTTTTCTCAATGTTTTCTCCAGGTACAACCAGGTGTTGGTTACTGAGCCAGATCGTTTGAAGACAACTTTCAGAATGAAATGTGGAACATTTGCATTTTGGCGCATGCCCTTCGGCCTTATAAATGTCAGAGAAACATCCCATAGGGTGATGGATATCATTTTCAAAGGACTAATGGGTCAAATCGTGGTGGAGTATATGAATGATGTCATGGTCTTTTTGAAAAGGAGGGCATATCACCTCCACCATCTGAAGCAGATATTTTAGTGTTGTTGATGGTATAGGATCTCACTAAACCCCAAGAAAGGCATATTCATAGTATCTAAAGGCAACCTCTGTAGGCATATCATAACCAAAGACTATTGACCTTGAACGCATAAAAGTTATCGCAGAATCCCGCTCCATAGTAGCAAGAAAGGTATACAGTCTTTCCTGGGTAAAATCAACTTCCTCTGCAAATTTATTTCTGATTTTGCCAAAATCATTAAGCCCTCACAAAATATGATCAAGAAGGATGCGAGAGTTAACTGGAATCATGATGAGAAGGAAGCATTTGACCATATCAAGAAATCCATCACAGAAGCCCCTTCTCTATATAGCCCATGCTTCAACAAGGTTTTCATTCTGTACACTTTCGCCTTAGACTTATCCCTAGTTGTTGTTCTTACTCAAAAGGATGGTAACAACGATGAGTGGCCCATATACTTCATGAGAAAAGGATTACAGGGTGCATAGCTCAACTACTCGGACATGGATAAATAGGCATACATAGTCTACAGAGCGGTTAAACATTTATGACCCTACATTATGAAGAACCATGCAACAATGTTCAATGCTCATCCTGTTGTTACGTCATTGTTCATCCAACAAGAGTTAGGTGAATGAAGAGCTAACTAGATGACTTGCCTTTAAGAATATGACTTGGATTTCAAGCTAACTCACACGGTTAAAGGGCACATATTATGTAAATTGGTTGCCAAAGTCGCAGATCAACAAAATGAAGAATTAGAAGGATGGGACCATGAGATCGAGATGTACGAAACAGCCTCACAATGACACACAACTCTTCATATTGGTATGTTGATCTGCAATAATATTTAGGGCAAGGGACCCTGCCTCCTACCTTGTCTGCGAGACAGAAATGAGTTGTGAGGCTTAAAGCTACATCTTATTAGCTAATACAAGGAAATTTGTTTCGTAAACATCACAATGTCGTGTTTCTCAAGTGCTTGGTATCTGACAAATCTCAGCAGGTGTTGAAGGATCTACGTGATGGGCCAACAAGAGGCGATTATGCCAACGGTACCATGGCCCATAAAATCATGAGGTTTGGTTTCTACTGGGCCACCCTATTTAGATATGCTCATGTGTATGTTTGTAAATGCTCTATTTACCAAAAGTGCGCTAGAAGAGAATCTCGATTAGCCGCCCCACTCCAAGCTATAGTAGTCAAAGAACCATTTCAATGGTGGGGACTGTATGTCATTTGGGAAATTGTGCCACACTTGACAAAACAACACAGGTACATTCTCACAGCTACCGAATATTTCACAAGGTGGGTGGAAGTCATCCCGTTGCAGAAAATCAATGATCAAGAGGTAATATCTTTTATTATTCAGCACCTCGTGACCAGCTTCGACGTTCCAACCTCCCTCATTCTTTATAATGATACTTATTTCTTGTCTTTTAAGTTATATGATTTTTCTTTATAAAATGGTATTGTCTCGAAACATTTAGCTAACTATTACCCCCAAGGTAATGGCCTAATAGAGCCCACCAACAAAAAACTAATCCTCATTATCAAGAAAACCTTATTGTCACACCAAAGGAACTGGCACAATCCCCTAAAACATTCCTTGTGGGCTGACCGTGTCACCCCGAAACCATCTCTTGGAACCTCCCCTTATTTCCTAGTCTACGGGAAAGAAGCCATTTTACAGCCGAACTTGTTCCTACCCATTCTCTGGTAGGAAATCGACACCCTTCTTAAGCTAGAGGAAGAAAGATAAAAGGCTAAGGAGAAGCTTGTTGTGCATCAAAGCTGAATCAAGAGGTGGTTTGACAAAAAATCCGCAGGGAGTAATGAGTTTAATGTGGGTGACCTAGTCCTCAAATGGGATAAAGCCCATGAGGACAAACGTAAGCACACCAAATTTTAGGCCTTCTGGATTGGTCCCTTTCAAGTTAAGGAGAATATTGGTCAGCATACCTATAGAATACAAACCTTAGAAGGGAGGTTTGAACCCTTCCCCATAAATGGCCATGACCTCAAATTCTACTTCACCTATTAGCTCTCACAGTTGCTTCCTCATCCCTGTGCTATAGTTTCCTTTCTGGTTTTTTTTCCTGCATTGTTCTTAGTTGTAGCCCTGATTTTGCATTTTGCACTTAGTTTCATCTTCTTTCATGCCTTTTAATCATTGTATTTATGTTCTTTAATAAAGATCCTGCCCTAAATAAAATATCTTGGAATGTCGCCTAAGTGAGACACCTTAGGGTTGGGGTAGCCTCTACGCCAATGGCTGAGTTGTACCATTTATTATGTCTGCACTTGATCACTTCTAAAGTCACGACCTAGGGAAGGTGTGAAGATATATCTCGGTGGGAAACTCTGGTTATCCATGGCACCCTATCTTTCAACAGTAAGTCTCACTTTTGACGTGGCTATAGCTTGAATGGATCAGTTCATCCTACTGAATCGAGAAGAGGAAAGGAAAACCTTAATGAGTAACATATTTTGGGAAAACAATAATGTCTCTGAAAACAAAAAACAACCTCTCTTGCAAATAAAATAAGTCGGTATCCCTCATCCGCCCAATAAAATAAATTCCCAATGAATAAGTTCCAATGAGCACATGAATAAAATTTAAATAAAGGGAAAAGGATTGAGAAAGTATTCTTGCGCAGAGAGGTAATATAAATACTTTGTCAGGGTACTATCTAGGCTCACTATAAGTGGAGCAACACCAGACACCTATAGCCACAATACCGAAGATCTTTATGGTTCATTATCTTTGGTCTGTGTGGTTAACAAGGCAAGTCAAAGTAGTAGGGAGCTTATGATCAATACTAAGGGTAACTTGGAGACATCAGTGGGACCCATGATCTTGGAATGATGCACTCACAAAGGTCCACTACATCCTAAATCAAGGGCAAGCAAAGATACTGAGGTTCTACTAGTGAATCACCAATTGTTGTAGCCTCTACAACAACCCTCCCAAAATTTCTGCCCCTTCAAAATTTTGGGACCCTTGCACCAAGTTTGTACCTTTCACTTACCTCTAAAATATTGCCTCCACTTCTGGGCAATAAGCCAAGGCTCCTTGGTCCCCTCAAAATCCTAGTTTTGTGATACTTAAGGTTCATCTTCTTCCCAAGTTGCAGGTCGCACAAAATGAGCTTACATATAGTTGAAATCAGCTACTTGCAACCTTCATTTCCAAAATTTTATTTGTAACCAAGTCAAGTCGCAAGGTCGAAATTTAGTTTGATTGACTAACTTAAAATTTTGCAACCATCATCTCCTTACGACCATGCAACTAGGTGACTGGGTCATTAGGTCGCGACATAACTTATGTCCTGGCTCCAAAATTTGCGACCCTCACCAGCTTGTGACTTAGAGACCTCTCACTTTGAGGTCGCCAGGTCGCAATTCATTCCTATTATTCAAGACCAAGATTGTGACCCCACAACCTTGCCACCTTGTGACCTCAACTTTATAGGTCGCCAGGTCGCAAATTCACACGAGACTCTTAGACATCTTCCGGGACTTCACAACCTTGCGACCCAATGAGCTATGTCAACTTCGCAGGTATGAAATTTTTTATTTAAGCCGCTCACTCGCTAGTTCATTTGTTCATCCCACTAGAGCACTCGAGAAGCAGGAAGATTAGGTGACTGAGGGAGGCGTATGATTTCTTCGAGGTAGGTGACCCTTCCTCTCCCCTATGATCATTACTCCTCACCATTTTTCCTCCCTCATGGGGAATGTTTTAATTGGTTTTTGCCTCCCCTTTGAACTCATATAACCCTGAAACCATCTAGCTTGTCTTTCCTCCATCCAGCTTCCCTGTGCCTTAGCAATCCATCCATTCTATGGTTATTCTCCCTTGCCTCTTAGTGATCCAGGTTTTAGGGTTCAAAGAGGGCCTAAAAGCCGCAACCCAAGCCTCCTTTCTCCGTCGGACGGGTTGAAAGGATGGGCCATGCTACCAAACATTGCGATAGGTCTAAAGCCGCGACTTGCGACCTATGCGACCTGTGACCCAACAACTTATGTGATCTCACAACCCCATGACTTTTGCGGCCTATCTGTCCCTGCGACCCCCGCAACCCAGTGACTCCCTCTACCTATGACCTAGAAACTTACTTAATTCTGCGACCTAGTTAACTGAAGTCCCCGGGTCACTAATTTGGCTCCCTTGTTTCTTTTGACTCCTATCCTGTGTGATCCAGTGACCTCCCTTCAAGCTGAACTTTGGCCTGAGACTTTGTCCAATTTTTCAAAGTTCTAATCATATTTTTATTTTTTTATACATTATTCATGTTGTCTCTCTCATCGTGGGATTTATTGTTTGACATGACAAGTGACGACGATCTCAAGTGCATTGCATTTTCTTCTTTCTTTGGAGAAGTGGCACCTCTAGTAGTCAATCCTTCCTGCAAGAGAGCTAAAAGCAATATCCAGGAAGGCCACCAAAGGGAACTTGCTCCTATCTACATGGACATTGCATGCAACATAAATAAGACTACCAAACACTTCTAGTTCGACATATATGCAGACTTTTCTAAGCAGGACATCCCTGAGGACTAGGAAGACATCAAGGTATACCTCAACATTAAGAGGTTTACAATAGGGGTATTCTTGGATTGACCGTTGGGTCTACTCTTCTCAACAGGAACTTTGGGAGTAGGTGTCTTCACAAGGTGGACATCTTTCTTGGTCTGATCTATAGGCTTCATCACACCTACAAGTGGCCCTTTACTTTGTGTGTGGATTCATTAGTGTGGATTTATGCCATACTGTCTCCTTGGTCATCATTGTTCTCATTTGTATAGAAATCCCACAGTACGTTGATTTGGGATTCTTCTTCCAAGGGCTCCTCTACTTGGTATTCTTCCTCATCTTCTTGTTCTAGCTCTAGTTCCACTATAGAGTTGAGGAGCGATCCGATAAGAGCCAGCTCTTTTGTGTTTAAATTCCATTCATTGGGTGGAGCGGGCAGTGCAAGTTGACCATGACCACCTTCTGTTTTCTTACGATAGAAAGGCTTGAAGGGATTTCTGTTGTTATAGTCTCCTCCACTACTACTAGTACTCTCTTTATGATTCCTTTTCATATCAATGACTATGTTTGTCAGTTTCTTAATGATCCAATGCAAACCTTCCACATCCGTGGTATCCTTGTCTTTGGTTTCAGCCCCTTTGTTATCACTCCCATTATTCTTCTTGGATGCTTGAGAGGCTTTATTTTCTCCAGTCGTAGGGTGGCATGCTGTGAGACTGAACATTTCATTCTTGACTTTTACTGCTTCATCGATAGCACCTTGTAAGGTCTGCATGTTACTCCTTTTGACCCACATTGCAATAGGGACAGGGAGAGCGGTGATGTATAATTCCATAAGCACCTCTTCTGTAGGTCCGGAGGTGGCCAGAATTTTGTTAAATAAGGTTTTGAACCAGATATTAAAATCCTTAACCTTTTCTTTAGTTTCCATTTTCGAACGGGATAGTTCTAGGACTAAGGTAGCAGGGGTTTTGTCATTGCCATACTTTTCTAAAAAGGCATTTTGAAAGGCATCCCACGAGGTGATCGATCCAGTTCTCAAGCTAAAGTACCATGTGGAAGCTGCACCAGTCAGGGTAAAAGGGAATAGGTGACAGACTATATCTTCATCAACTACCCCAAGCATGCGCACGACCAGGAAAAATGAATTGATATGGTTTTCAGTGGTGTCTCCCCGCTTAGGGTCGAATTTAGGCAGTACCTTTTCTGCATTCTTGGGTAAGGGATGCTACTGCCCAGGTATCGTAATGGCATCCTGAGTGAGCCAGGGAGGCAGAGCTCCAGGAGGAGGTGGGAGTTGCTTTCCACCCAGTGGAGGAATATTAGCCATATCGAGGATAGGGATGTTCTGGTTAAGGGTTTCTTCGTTAGGATTTTCCAAATCAGGCCAGGGATTGCCTTCAGAAGGGGAACCCTCAGGAATTTATTCCCAAGGAGAGTCGATACTCTACAAAGAATCAAGCACAATATCTTCAAGAGAAGGGGCTACAGATGTCTCTTCGTTTATGTGATTGACCCTTGGCTTTCTTTTCGCTATCGGAGGTAAAGACTGAAAGATAGGGAGCTGTGATAGGGAATGAGCGTAAGCTTGAGTAAGTCTTCTGACTGGTTGTTCCTGAGTGACAGGATACTCCCACAGTGTCTCCTCTACGAAATGACGCTTTTCCGAATGAGAGGAAGGGTCTTTTCGACCTTCACAATCCATGTATTACTCTTTTTGAATACATGCTTGGCACTTATAGATGAAATCTTGAAACGCTGTGGATGACAGTTCAGGCCCTCATTCTAGCGCCATTTTGTTGACATGGCAAATTTCCACTATGCCAACAAGGGGAACTAACCCGATTGCAAGCCCCAATTAGACCTACTTTTGTTTGGGATGGATAGTTCCAACGGGTTTTAAAGGACCCCGTAAACTGTTAAATGTGTTGGTAGATTGCTTCTAGGAGGAAGACTTCAATTAAATCAACAAAATAAAACAGCTAACCTCTATGTATTAAATTCTATCTACGCTACTTCTAACTACTCTAATCTAGTCCTAGCTATCTTAATCTATCTTGCAGGAGCAAAATAAAAGAGATTAAAAACCATAAATAAATTCCAAATCCAAAAGAATCAATTACCGAGTCATGGATGAACAAGGTTGTATTAGAGCTTGATTGCACTCAGATTACTCATACATGAATACACATTCCTTTCGATACAAATAAACTAGCAACTGGTGTTTAATACAGTTTTGAATCAGAGATCACTCATAAGTTAACCATGTAATTGAATCATATTCAATTAAACAAGACTAATCATGAACAGTATGCCATCAATATGCATAAACACAAATCACATTTATATTCATGCCAACAGCAACACCCTGTTTCAAAACACCTCAAAGCAACAAGAAAATAAATCAGAATTAAAGGCCCCTTCTTGAACCAAATAGTCCTCTTTATTCACAATAATTCAAAACTTTTCTCTCCAAACAAAAAGCCCTTCTCTCCTCTTCAGAGGTAATACTTATGCAAAAGAACGTGAATCTCAGGCTTCCCTGCCTCTTCATCTCCCCCCACTGTTTTCGATATACAAACCAAGTATACAGAGATAGGATCGTCAGCGAAGCCGCTGACACATAGGAAACATATCTACTGGAGCGCTTCATTTCCTGAGGAAGTGAACAGATGTTGATAAAAAGGGTGACTGTGTGTCACCTCCCCATGATGAAAACTGGGACAACTTTGCTTTTGGAATGCACAGGCAACGCGTGGGATTCCGACCTGGAACGCCTAAGGTGGACCTTAAACACAACACTTCTGCATACATGACTCTTCAAATCCACTCCTACGTCTTTTACTTCTTGCTTGCAGAGATAGTTACCATTAGCTTCATGATTGTGAAATATATAACAGAAATTTTCAAACAAAACATACACACTACCTTCATTAAATTTTATAAAACTACGGGGAACAAGTGTGAAAGAAGAGGATTTACGCACAAAACACACGCAACACACAATTTCCCGCTCAATCCATAGGCTTGGCACGGTTTTCGAGGGCTTCACTTAATCGCAATCGGGTATCGGCCCCTCCGCGGGTCGCAGTACCCATGCCTTCCACTTCCCAAATGTACGATTACATTATCAAGACTCCAAAGGCCCGCCATTTACACTAAAAACCCGCTCCCTTTGTTATATCGGGAATTTTGGAAAACACAGGAAAGCAAAGAAAATCCCGCCCCGATCGCTCAGGCTAGACCTCAAATTTTATATGTCGGGGCCTATAAATATCTTCAGGTTCGACATATCGCATATCGCAATATGCACAAGCCTGGGGCTCCGCCGATTGCGACATGCGATATGGCCCTAGACCCGAAAACATACAACATACACACATATATATATATATATATATATATATATATATATATATATATATATATATATATATATATATATATATATATATATATATATATATATGCGTTAATACCACTTGTGGGTTCGTAGTAACAGGCTTGCCTCTGAAAACCGGGACTTCAATGTTTTTTGAAAAACAAAGGAATATATGGGGAAAACCATGTCCAACCATAAGGCTGGACTTGAAATGTTATACGCTCCAGTTCATAATAATCGGCGAGTCCGAGGTATAATGGTATGCCTTATATGTAGGCCCCAGGCCCTGCCGATTGCGATATGCGATTGGGAGGGCGGACCCGATAGAATATATATCGTGGTTAATATGGCTGTCGGGTCCGGAAGACATACGTGCCCCTTATATATATGGTTTTGGGGCTTGGCCGATAGCGATTTGCGATGGGGCTCCAGACCCAAAATATATGCATTTGGGTTAATAAAACTTGTCGGGTCCGGAAGCCATAAATGCGTTGTGTTGATTGCGATAGGCCCAAAAAGGGTTTATGCATGTTTTGCGAAGCATTTCCGTTGTAAGGAATTATGATGGGAAAATGATGCGATAGAGGGTTTTGAGGGCTTATAAGGTTCCGATGAGGGGGGATGGATAGAGGGCTAGGCTGGGTGATGAATGGAACATGCAGCAAGGTCTAAAAAAAGGGGGGCTTGACCCTTAAGAACTGAAGATTTGGCTGGGCAACGAGTTAAAGCTTCTGGGACTAAACAGACCATTCGGAGAGGTAGAAGACAAACTTTTAGGGGACCCATTCAAAATTACTGCCAAGGCAAGTTTGATAGGGTGGTGGTGGTGGCCACAACAGTACAATAAGTGACTCTCTTGGACTTCCATGTTACATTACATTGTTTGACAACATGGCCGATAGTAGAGATGTGGGCGACATGACTCATGACATGAGTCAACATGACAGTGCTGGTACATTCATGCTGCTACTGGAGTTCTTGTCAAGCTGCAGTGTTGCTGGGTGATGGATGTCTTCATGGTGTGTCATAGCTTCACCTCTACATGGCAAGGTGCATGGAGTCTTTTATGATCGTTGGTTTGCTTGATGTTGCTTTGGCACATTTCTCCTTGCTTGTATCTTGGAAGGCTTGACAGGTTCGTCTTCTTGCAAAAGGTGCATGTTCGTTTGTTCATCCATCTGTGAGCATAACTTGGATGTTTGCTCATCTGTCCATCCACGAACACATCTTTGCATGATCATCCGTTCACAAGCACATCTCTTCGCATGCATCGTTCGTTCATTAGTTGGTGGACCTGTCCTTCTGCATGTACTCCCTTCGTTCATCCCATTTGTCATCGCGCCATGTTTTTTAGTATACCTATACCTATAGTCAGTCATGATGAGATGACATCAAATAAAAAAACCTCATAGTCTACCATGACACATGATGATTTCAGATGCAAGTGACTAGAAGAAGCAGCAAGGTTGCAAGGTGGGATGATGGCTCTAGGTACTGCTGATGAAAACTGAGCAAGAGTCACTGGGTGATGAATATGGGCAATCTGAGTCGACATTGACTATCTGCGAGGTCTGGCTCGACTAGAAGGAAAAACTACTCAAATTTTGGGAGGGATAGTCCAGGCTGTAGGAAGGCAAGGTAGATAGAATCTGCACATTTTACTGAACGACAGGGCAGCTGGGGCTTGACATAAAATTTTGCGCAATTTTTTGGAGGAACAAGGCAGGCTACATAGAGGATCAGCAGGAAGAAATTTCACAGTTTTTTGGAGGAATTGGTCAAGAGCATGGCAACAGAAGTTACATAATTCCCAAGGGGAACTGACAGTCAACTAGCTAGGTCATTGACCGCAGAAATTGTGGAATTCCCAAGGGGAATTGGCAGTCAGCTGGTCGGGTCATTGGCAGCAGAAACTGTGCAATTCTTGGAGGGAACTGGCATTCTGTTGTTGGGAGTTTCTGGCGAGAGAAATTGCACTAAGGTTGGGAGGTCGGATTACTGATCATCTTTGCGCAATTTTTGAGCTAAGCGGACTTTTGGGCAGCAGAGGGCCTTCTCATAAAAACTGCACAATTTTCTCGATGAGCAGTGAGGCAACTATTGGGAGGACTGGTTGGAAAAACTGCACAATCTTCTGAGGGAGATAGGGACGGGCACTGGATGTCTATCCGGCCTGTCTACACAATTTTCCCAACCAGCGAAGTGGCCAAGGTCTACAACTTCTGCCCAAATTTTGTGGGGAATAAGTCCCGGATGGCCGTGGGGTTAAATCCTCTGATTTTCCAGCTTGAAGGATGATTGATATGCTTGCGGGTAGGCAACTTGAAATGACTTGCTTGATGCTTCTGCATTGGTCTGGGTGATAGTCGATCAAGTCAATGGCTGGGTAATTGTCTGACTCTCATAGGGAAGTCCGGTCATCGAAACTTCAGCAAAATGACTAAGTGTGTGAATGAGTGAAAGATGCACATGTGATCTTGCAAACACACACCAACATGACTTGACGACGAGATGACCCAAACCATCCAGACACACATGCTCAACATGACTGACTGATGGTGTGAGCGCGACACTTGTGATTGATCATTGATCGATCGTGCCAATACTTGTGTAACAATGAGTGTGACTCCATGTGTGAGTGCGACAGATGCTTTCATAGCGAACACAACATGTACACACGTAGCGAAGACCTTGAGCGTGACCAAAACATGGTTGCAAGCATGACTTCGATACCAACATGAAAAAACTTGGATGAAATGAACAAGAAAGGTAGATGCAAAGACTCACATGGGCTCACGGAGTGATCCTGAGTGTGTGCAACCATCAAGTGAAACTCTCAAGGGAAGCTCCAAAATTGGGTGCAGACCAAAATTTTGGAGGGTGGTTGTAGCTGCTACAACACTTGGCGACACACTAGTATAACTTGAGCTTCTCTATTTTGGTTCATTGATAGCATAGGGCCTTGGTCTCTCAGGGAGTATTGAATCGTTGTACAGGTTACTTCGGCTTCCCCACTTATCCCATGGAAATACATGGTTATCCTTTTGCCAACTCAGTCAAACACAATCAAAAGTTGAGCTTGATCACAATGTTTCAGATCCGAGAAGGGTAGTTTAGCTCGCGAATTGAAAATTTTCGAAGTATAAGTTTTCATCACTGGTGTTCCTCCACTACCAGTAGGCCTCGACAATACCCCAATGGAGTCACACAGGAACACACACATTGCTCCACTGCCAGCGAGCCTGGTCAGTACCCTAGTGGAGTTGCATTCTTCACCTCTCTGCGCAGGAAGCCTTTCTCTTCTTTTTCCTTTGTATTTTTCAAGAGGACTATGCATAGGAACTTATTTATTTTTGGGGCGGAAGAGGGATCTCAACTTATTGAGAGCAGAAAAGGTTGTTCCTTTAGAGAAGCATGTAAGACCTCTAACATGGGTTTTCTCATTTAGATTTTCCCCTCCTCTGTTTCTACTAGTTGGATGAGCTTGAACACACAGAGCTGGAGGCTGAGTACAGGCATGGGGCTTCCCAGTGTGGACACGGGTTCATGGTTGGACCAACACTTCCCTTGCAGATGGTTTGTATTTTCCGTCAAGACTTCATCGACTGAAGGTTACAACCAAGCACAGAGAAGACAGACACAAGATTGGCCAAGTGCTGCAGTGTCACAAGTCTCTTCAAATTTCAGCCACATACTCTATTCAAAAGTTAAAACGTAGTAGTTGGCAACACTTATTTCCATAAACAAAAATAGTAAGGTATTAAGCAAACCAAACAAAAGAAAACAAAAATAGTAAGAAAAGCAAACAAAGTGAAAACAATAGCAAGCAAGCAAAGCAACCAAGTCAACAAGAAAACAAACATGCAAACCTGAAAGAAAAGACAAGCGAAAAAGCAAACACTACTCCTATTCCTACGTTAAGCAGATAGGGTTATTTGAAATGAAATTTCCAATGAAACCATTGTAGGCATACCCAACCTATAGTCACAAAGATACGAGAAATTAAAATAGATAAAAAATAGTGTGCAACAGAAAATGAAAAAACTTGAAAAACTTGCACACGAGAGAGAAGGTCTCGCCTGTGGGTTGAAGAATATGTCACAACCACCCCACACACACACTTACCTCTTTCATGACTACCGTTTTTCAATAAACGTTGGAGGCCTCTTGAGAGTGTGTGTTGTTCTACACCAATTTTTTCAGCAAGTGTGAGGAAGGACTAAAGCTTGTTACTTGCAACACGACTCACCAAGTAAGATTGTTCCATCCATTTAGCGGTTGGATCATAAAATTTGTGATGGTTGTTTTGAAAGATTCGTGATCTTTGAGAAGATGGATTCCTGATTCGAGAGAAGGGATCATGATGGGAATCTGATATGGATAGATAGATATGGTCATTCTCATCAGTCATGTCAAGACAATGAGGGCCTGCTATAGCCATCAGTGCAGGCTGAAGTGCCTCACTTACTTGACAAAAGTTTAAGAAGAAAGATGTTACATGGTCAAGATCATAGTGTGCGAAGCGACTGTCATTAGATGTATTGTTGGGACAATGATAAACTACATGACAGCCACCCAAGATATAAGAGAAATTAGACCAGTCAGTCGAGATGCCAGATTCCTAGTTTGACATGAACAAAGAAACCTTTTGAACAATCGTGTGAATGCTTTGAATGAGGGAACCAAGTTAGATGTGCACTAGGCATGATAGAACACCCACATGCAACTGGTGAAAAATTGCGTGGGCATCATGGTCATCACAGAAATGTAGAAAGGATGTCAGCACTGTAAATGTGTGAAACCGGTTGGGGTGTGGTGAAATGAGAGTAACTTGATTCGCGTGATAGGATGTGTGCTCGTCATCACATAGGGAGATTGCTAGTGTGATGAGTGGGCAGATTTGACGTGAAAAATTTGCAAAAATACCAAGGAGTTGATTATGAGAGAGGACATATGATAAGTGTGATTCAAGATAGGGATAGTCTTGGAGATGATCAACTTCACTGTTCCATGATTCGATGAGGGACGGACACTCCCAACCCGAATTGGATGTAAGAGAGGTACATGAAGATAGACATGTTGTAACGGACTTGTGGATTCGATCATTAGAGAAAATCTGAAATTTTGAAATATCATACCCTGAATAATAAATATTCTTTACACGGGGATCCACGTCAAGTGTAATCATGTAGATAGATAGATTGTGCGTGAGAAACGAGATCTGATTTGGTTTGATGGGCTTACCAGAGTCGCGAAGTCCTGACATAACCATCAACAGACATTGAAGTGCCTTGACTCCCTAGCATGTCTTGGAACTTTCCAGAAATGAAAATTTTCATTTTGGGATGTGAACCAGATTATATATGCTTGAGGATAGCTGTTGTTACTGATTTCCAAACTTCTCTTAGGATGACAACCATCTCTGTCATAGGCTTCATCAAAATTTTCAGCAAGATGACCTAACGAGCTGTCTTCATGCAACACACAAGATGATGATGATGATTGGGAAGAGTCCTATGTGTTGAGACTATTTTCATCATGGACAACCTCATTACCTTGTGTCAATCGAGGATAAATCAGAAGATGAAGAAGCAAGAGAATGCGGAGTGTCTCTGATGCATGTTGATGCATTGTGAATGATAGGACACATAGGCAAGTGAGGTGTACAGGAAGCTTCGATATGGATGTTTGCTTTGATCGGTGCACATTCCAGATCTGAGTTAGAGTGTACATGAGATGACAATATATCATATGATGTGCTTGGGTATTCATCACAACATACAGAAGTGTGGGAGTGATGACAGCCCAAGACTGGAGGTTGATCAAAAGAATTGATTATGCATGATGTTTCACCAAGATTCGTGGATCGAGGATCAATCAAGAAAGGAATTTCAATGTTTTGTGATGAATTGATTGTGTCTTCACCGTCCTACTCCTCCACTTTTATGATGAGACTACCTTGCACATGACCGCAACTTGAGCCAGCAACTCGAGAATCAAGAGAGTGCATGCAACTAGCTTGTGAAGTAGATCGCTCAAGCGAGTCATGGTGCAAGGAGGCATGGCTTGTAGATGATGAAGGATGGCAGAGATGCAGATTAAACTTAAGATTTGGGTTAGGAATGGTGATTTCTGCTTGCGGAATGGAGGGATGAGTTTCTATCATATGCTTTCCTAACCATTCTGGAATTTCCTCCGTTGGGGTGGGAGACATCTGAGCAGATGGATTTGGAACATGCTGCACAGATTTCTCAGCTTTGCAACCGCTGCAAGGGGGGACCCACTACACAAATTTCTTAGTTTTGCGGTTGCTGTGAGGGGGCACCCTATTTGAGACATGAGGTGTCTCATGATCCGCAAGAGTTGAGGATGAAGGGAAATCAGGAAGGTCACCGTTTTGGGAGACATGAACCAAGTGTTTTAGCTCTTGGCTCATGAAGTCAAGGTCCACAAACTGCTCAGGAATTTCGTGACATGTGTGAAGGAAGCTAGTAGCAAAGTCCTCAACTGATTCGCCAGGCTTCATTCTTAAATGAGAAATTCTTTCATAGATATCTAGGTGGTCACACTCATTGAAGGCTTTATGGAGCTCCTTGAGGAAAGTGAGAAGGGAAAGGACGGAAGCAGGTGGCAAGGTATGACGCCACTGATTAGCTCGACCTTCAAGGGTGAGGAAGAAGAGTACACAAACAAGCTCATCACTATCGATTTCATGAGATTCCCATAAATGAATAAAATCATAAATGTTCTCGGTTACGGACATTCTGTCCTCACCGTCAAAATTTAACAAAGACAAGTGATCGAAAAGCTCATCAGGGATTGATAACTGATTAAGGAAGAAATGATACAAACACCCTGGGAGCATGAATTGAGTATTATTCATTGGGTAAGATATTTAACCCAGATGTACAGGCTCAGCTTATAATCTGGCCCTCCTTCTAGTGCCAAACGTTGACGATGCTGGATCCGCCAACATCAGGGGATCTCCTCGATATGAAGTCCCAACTATACATCACATTGTTTGGTGTAGGAGTCCCATCCGGTACGATGGCCTGATTTCCATTATCTTAAACATTCACCTCAACTCTTGTCAGCACAAGAGAGTGGTCTGCTTTGTCTTCCGAGAAGTGAGGTTCGCATGCTTGGTGAGTGTAAGTGTCACTTGCGTCAATGGTTCTTTCACGATAGAGGGAGAGGGTGGGAGTGAGTCCCAACTCTTCTAGGAACACACAACACAATATGACATGCACAGCTTTCGGCAGAGCAGTCCACACGTATGCGACAATCACAACACACAAGGGAAGATAACACATATAACACTCAACGGATTAGTCAGCGTGAGTATAATGGTTGTTATAGAAAGTTCCATGTGAAAGGTTTGTTTGATGTCCTGGAGAGTAGTCTACATGGGCGAGATAGCATTAATAGCATATACAACACATTTTAATTAACATATGTGTATTACAACAAGTGAATTAGTTCAAGTGTTAAACACAGGTTCAAGCAACATGCATTACAAGTGTTAAAGATTAGTCTTACAACATATACGATACATGTTTGAAAACGTGCTAACCTGTTAGAAGGCTTCTGAATTAATCGAAAGATCCAAGACACATCGTTACACCATACATCACTAACCCCACGTGCAGAGCGTTGGAGCCACTACTTACTCCTCAAAGAAAATATTACAGACTCTCAAGTCTATGTGGGAGGAGTTGAGGTGAAAAGTCCTTTGCATGTACAAATGAGGGGGCATTTATAGCCAAGGGAAAAAATGACCCTTGTGGCTATTCGACTACCCTCATGACTATTTGACTTCCATGAATTTTCGACTTTACATGACTCTTTGTACAACAAGTGGGTCTCTTGGACTTCCACGTTACATTACATTGTTTGACAACATGGCCCATAGTAGAGATGTGGGTGACATAACTCATGACATGACTCGACATGACAATGCCAGTACATTTGTGCTGCTGCTGGAGTGTATGTCCAGCTCCAGTGCTACTGGGTGATGGATGTCTTTATGGTGTGTCATAACTTCACCTCCACATGGAAAGGTGCGCAAGTCATCGATGCTTGTTGGTTCGCTTGATGTTGCTTTGGCACATTTCTCCTTGCTTGTATGTTGGAAATCTTGACAGGTTCATCTTCTCGTGAAAGGTGCATGTTCGTCCGTTCGTCCGTCCGTGAGCATATCTTGCATGTTTGCTCGTATGTCCGTCCGTGAACACATATTTGCATGATCATCCATTCGTGATCACATCTCTTCGCATGCATTGTTCATTCATCCGTTGGTGGACATGTCCTTCTGAATGTACTCCCTTCATTCATCCCATTCATCGTCGTGCCATGTTTGTTAGTATACATATACTTCCAATCACTCATGACGAGACGACATCAAATCCCAAAACCTCCTAGTCTACCATGACACGTGATCATTTCGAATGCAGGTGACCAGGAGAAGTAGAAAGGTTGCGAGGCAGGATGATGGCTTCACGTACTGCTGATGAAAACTGCGCAAGAGTTACTAGGTGATGAAGATGGTTAATCTGAGTCGACAATGACTGTCCACAAGGTCTGGATCAGTTGGAAGGAAAAAATACGTAAATTTTGGGAGGGATAGTCCGAGCTGCAGGAAGGAAAGGCAGACAAAATCTATGCATTTTACGGAACGAGTGGGCAGTCAGGGTTTGACAGCAAAATTTGCACAATTTTATGGAGGAATAGGTCGGGCTACATGGAGGATCAGCAAGTATAAATTGCGTAGTTTTTTGGAGGAACTGGCCAGGAGCCTGGTAGCAAAAATTGCGCAATTCCCAAGGGGAACTAATAGTCAGCTGGCTGGGTCCCTAATGGCGGAAACTGTGCAATTCCCAAGGGGAACTGGCAGTCAGCTGGCCGGTTCATTGGCAACAGAAACTGCACAATTCCTAGAGGGAACTGGCAGTTTACTGCTGGCGAGAGAAACTACATTGAGGCTAGGAGTCTGACCAGCTGATCATCTCAGTGCAATTTTTGAGCTGAGCGGACTGCTGGGCAGTAGAGGGCCTGCTCATGAAAGCTACTCAATTTTATAGATGAGCAGCCAGTCGACTGTCGAGAGGACTAGCTGGCAAAAATGCACAATTTTCTGAGGGAGATAGGGATGGGCACTGGATGTTTGTCCGGCTTGTCTGCATAATTTTCCCATCCAGCAGAGTGGGCAAGGTCTGCAACTTCTGCACAAATTTTTGAGGGGAATGAGTCCAGGGGTGGCTGCCGGGTAAAATCCTCCTATCAACTAGCTTGAAGGTTGATTGATATGCTTGTAGACAACGCAACTTGAAATGACTTGCTTGATGCTTCTGTGCTGTTCTGGGTGACAATCGATCAAGTCGATGGCTGGGTTGTGTTCTGGCTGTCAAAGGGGAGTCCGGTCATTGAAAATTCAGCAAAATGACTAAGTGTGTGAATGAGTGAAAGATGCACATGTCATCTTACAAACACACACCAACATGACTTGATGACGAGATGACCCAAACCATCCACACACACATGCTCAACATGACTAACCGACGGTGTGAGCGACAAGCACAACACTTGTGATTGATCTTTGATCGACCATGACAACGCTTGTGCGATAGTGAGTGTGACTCCGTGTGTGAGTGCCACAAATGCTTTCATAGCGAACACAACATGTACACACGAAGTGAAGACCTTGAGCATGACCAAAACATGGTCACAAGCATGACTTCGATACCAACATGCAAAAACTTGGATGAAATGAACAAGCAAGGCGGATGCAAAGACTCACACGGGCTCATGGAGTGAACCCGAGTGTGTGCAATCATCAAGTGAAACTCTCAAGGGAGGCTCCAAAATTGGGTGTAGGCCAAAATTTTGGAGGGTGGTTGTAGCCGCTACAACACATCTCTCAAGGGACTCCAATTCCTTGATGAATCCGGCCATAATTGAAAACCAACTGCTATACCTGTCAAATACATGTTCATGAATATAGCACATATCCACATAATCTCAGCCAAAATCAAGGTTAAGAAGACTTATTGTATTCATGCAAAGCACTCATTGGTTTGGAATTGTGGTTTCCAAGCATAGCCAAAAGAATTCTCATCCAATTACTTTCTTTTACCTTTTTCCTTATTGCAATTGAGTCTTACTATGTACTATCACATCACCCAGTTTTTAGCTATATAAACAAATCAATTGTAAACTTGCCATGATAATGCCAAACATGTTTCCCTGCAGCTTTTCACACATGTCAGTCACATGTTCCAAAGATCAATACATCATGTCTATTAATTTGAAATCAGCCCTTACCAAGACTAACAACCATATGATAATAAACTCATAGTCATTAGTCATAATACTACTATTGTAAATAAGTTGTCATTGATGTCAACATGCATCAGCTAGAGGCACGGGTGTTAAAGAAATACCTCAAGAAGTAGGCTCCTAACACACAAGAAAGGAAAAGGATCAGAATCAGTGCAGTGGCTTTAAATCTATTTCTAGAGTAGTTGATCATCTCAGGAGAAAATGGAACCCACCTAGATGGATAAAGCTCTAAAAGACCTTTCCAACTGTATGTGGAATTTCAAAAATGGATTTCTAGATCGTGAGATAGAGCCATTCAAAGTTGGTTACCCCAAGTCCAACCTTGTAGAGTTAAGAGGTGGTTGGGTGAGATTTTTGCGCACAACCAAGTTTGGAACATTTCCAAAATACAATGCCAAGACTAGCGAAACCTCTAAGAGAGAGCACTAGGAAAACTTGGAGGACATCTTCGCAACAAAAAATGTTTTCATTGGCAATAGGATGATGCCATCCCGATGGTGTTACCCTGGCAGGAGCACCCTAGAGGATTCATATATGGAACAAATGTAAAGCGACGGGATGTAATAGAGCGAGTGGATCCCACCTCACTATGTTAACCTGATGTCATTACCGTGGTGCAATCCCTTTTAAGCACAAAGGGATGGATCGTGAGGAAAGACCTAGGACATGGTAGTGTTGAGCGATATCCAATAGAAAATAGGTGGAGGACCACTCCGCCAGCTCAGCATGTGGAGGGCGATCCTAAAGGCATAACAAGGGGGCAGTGTAGAGGATAGCCAACCCGATGGAATTCTATGGAAATATAAAGGAAAAGGTCGATGAGCCAAAACTGAATTTAATGAATAAAAAGGTTGCAAAATAGGTCTCAAATGACCTTTCTCTCTCCTCCCTAATAGGAACAGGTGGTATCATATCATTGACTCAGACATCGGAGGATAGTGACTTCAGCACCAACCAATAAGAGGTGAACACATGGCATGCATATTAGGTTTTTGGGCACCTAAAGGTCCCATTTTTGGGTGACACATGTCACCACTCCAGAGGCGCAAGGTGTCCCTCGTGTTGTCATCACAAAGTCATCTCGACGGGATGACCTCAATTTTTTTTTTAAATAGCGCAAGATGTGTTGTAAGGTAGTGGGAGTTGGGACACGTGGGCACTGACAACATGATGACAATCAACCAATGAGCTTCAGGCATGAGGACCCCATGGGGAAACTCAGCTTGCAGGACAAAGCCTGGAAGATTCAATTTGGTGCACTTAGCAGAAGTTTTAGAAATCAAGTGTCAGGCCACGAAGGCACCATGGTAACCAATTGGATGTTGGAAAGTAGATCACTACTGGCGGGGGTGAATAAGTAGTGAAGGTACTTATAATTTTTTCCCCAATTAATTATTCTTTAACCATGCATAAACTGAAACACAAAAGTAGAGATCATAGCATCAAATATAAATTTCATGAAACCATGGAAGAAATCAACACAATGAACATAAATATTTATGGTGGAAAACCCTCTCCAAGGCAAAAAACCACCCATTGTTGCTGTGTTTCTCAAATATTCTATTATTCAAGCAATTTCTTTACATAGAGATATAGATATGGCTACTATGAAATGTGGATTGTTTCTCATTCAGATCTACCACTACCATCTTGTTGACGGTGCTGGAAATCTGTCAACAAATGGGGTCTCCCTGATCTGAAGTCCCAATTAGACCTCACACCATTTGGAATAGGAGCCCCATCTGGGGTATTGGCCTGGCTACCATATATTCTTACATATTTTCCATGTCTCTAACTGTCAGCAAGAGAGAGGAGTGAAAATGTGCCTTCAAAAAGAAAGGGGATATGCCTAGTGAGTGTTTAGTTGTATGTGTGTCAAATTTCGTTTACTGTCAGGGGGGGAAGAGAAGTGATCCTCTAATAGAGAGGTAATAGTACATTGGTAGAGACACACATAAACAAGAAGAATTAGTTCAACATCTAGTGGAATAGTCCTCAAAGATGTGAGAGTCATTGCAACCATTACAAGAAGAAAGATGTGTATAATATCCAGCGGAATAGTCCACGAGGATGCGACAATGATAATTACCATTATAGCACAATCTCAATATTATAAATACCAAAATAACCGAAATAGTTCAACTACTTTAGCACATATGAAAGCAAACATGAATTACAAACATTCACATAATAGTCTTACAAATATTCATAATCCATGCATGAAGAACGTGTTGGCCATAAGGCTTCTGATATTAAGTAAAAGTTCCAAGACACATGTATACAATGAACACCACTAGCTCCAATAGTGGAGCATTGGAGCCACTCCTTACTTCCCGAAAGAACTAGCTTGTCTATTTAATGCTATGCAGGAGGAGTCAAGCTGAAAAAGTCCTTTGCTCATATAATGAGGGTGTATATAAAACCAATGGGGTGATGCTTCACCTCCCTTGCGACTCTTTGACTACCCTCATGACTGCTTGACTTCCTATGACTTTTCAACTTTACATGACTCTTCATCTTTTTACATGTCCTTTGGACTTCCACTTTACAATACATTTTCTAATAAGAAATTACATAATCCACAAGAATGATGTGGCATATGGTGACTCATGACATGACATGGCATGACACTAATGACAAGGACTTCCTGAGGGAATGGAAATGTCGTACCATTCTTGTCGCTCCTTTGTGTTCAACAATATATGTTCAATGCTTCATCTTCATGAGAGATATCCTTTTTTCTCCATATCCACCCTCTAAAGGGTTATGAATCAAATGGAGTCTTCATGTGGTTCTGATCTTTGATCTTCTGTTGTGATCTAGTGTTCCTCTATCTTCTCGTCCGATGATAATCTGATCTCTTTAGCTCCATATGTGTCTTCTAGCATGTCCTCCTTATCCATTTGCTTCTTCATCACCCTGCCATAGAATGATAGAGTTCTCGCATATGCAATCCACTCATGACAAGATGACATAAGTCCAATAAACACCTAGTCTAAGATGTTGCATGATGATCAACTAACTAAGCTAGAATCGGGTGGAAAGCTGAGGGAGAGGCCCAGTGACTACACAATTGTGCAACTTAGGCGGTCAAGGGTCATGCTTGAGCCTTGAGACTACGCAATGCGCAGTTCAGGATTGGACTGAGCAAAACGATTACGTAGTTGGGGAGCTCAGGGAGCCAACCTGAGGGCTTGAACATTGATTTTTCCCATTTCATAGTTCTGGAAGACCGAGGATCCCAAGTTATTGAAAATTGCATAGTTTAAGGGCTCAGGGTTGAGCTTGAGCCTTGAGACTACACAATGCGTAGTTCAGGCTCGATTGTGCAGGAAGATTACACAGTTTCGAGGCTCAATGAGTCAGGATGCAGGGTTTTACATTGTTTCTGTCAATTGCATATTTCTTGGAGATAAAGAAGACTTGGTGATTGGGCAGTTGTGTAGTTGAGGAGCTCAGGGTTTGGGCATGAGCTCAGATACTACACAATGCGCAGTTGGGTCTAGGTTGGAGGGATGAATTGCGCAATTTTTGAGGCCAAGGCTTGGGCTTGAGCACTGAAACTGCGGAGTTAGCAGTCCTGGAAGGCAGGAACTAGGCATAGCACAGTGTCAAGAGGAAGGGTTGCAGCTTGAGGGCTAGGACTGTGTAATGTGCAGTTCAGGAAGGTTGGATGAGGCTAAGTTGTTGGGAATTTTATGAAATTTGGCTAAATGTGGGATCAATTAAACTAATGTGAACAGTGATAGGAATTGACTGTGATCACACACTTAGAGTGCTTGATAAAACAACATAGATCATTTGAAATAGATTAAAAACATACTTACTTCAGTGTGACAACCTTCACGACAACTTATGACAAGTGTGACACTAAAGATACACTTTGCGATGACTGTGACAACACTTGTGCGACAGTCCTTAAAACTTTGGAAAGGAATGTGACGGAGGTTTACATGGTAAGATCATCTCAGTTACACAAGGAGAACCTCTTGAATCCACCAAAATAAGATTATGTACATTGGGGGACACTTAACATACCAGAAGATGACAAGTGCTAAAGTGTGAACGACATTTGCAATATGCAAATGACAGTGAAAGAAACACATGCCATAGAGAAGATAATATGAAAACGACACTAATTAGAGTGAAAGAAAGCAAAAGAGACCCCCGAAAACATCAAAACAACACTCGTGAAAACAAAGGTGCATGAAAGCGACAATTTTCATAACTCATTGAAATAGAAGTACAAACACAGCTAGAAGTGAGAAACTGCCGATGTGAGTGCACACTGATTGTCGACATGGATTGGGCATTGCACATGCATAGTCTTGATGGACCGTGCTATGCTTGTTGAAGCTTGCGTGAAAGAATGTGTTCATGAATGTGTTGCAGACTAAGCATGTGTGAGAAAGTACCCTCGACACTTCCAATCCAAGAAGGGAGCTCAAAAGCATCAACTAACCAAGAAGTGACTATGGAATGACTGATCGCAAGATCCACAGTAGGATCCAAAATTTGAGTGTATGCAAATTTTGGAGGGTGTTTGTCGCAACAAGAACACATCTGTTGAAGGCCACCACGGTCAACAAAACCATCCGGAAATCCAAATCTCAACCAAATAGAAGAACCCCATCACACTATGGCTATCTACAAAACGGCAAGGCTAGAACCACTGTCACACCCAGTAAAATCCATGTCAATGACAACAAGAGGACCAAATACATGCATGCATGTACCATGCATTCACAAACTAGCTAGGGAATCACACATGCAACCTGTTACCTGCAAGTCTTCTTTTTGAAGTTGCTTGATCCATATTTTCCTTACTTGTCCCTTGATTTCCTTTGCTTCCTTATCCTTCCTTTTTGTTCCTTGTCCAATGCTAAAGCACTCCAAGAATGCTCTAAGTGTGAAAGATTATGAAGGAGTGAGAGAATATAAGGGAGCTCCAAACTAAAATTGGCAAAAGGTTATGAATTGATCCTCATAATCCTTTTTATCATTGAGGCCTCTACTTTCTTTAATTTCCTCTATTTTCCTTCAATTTTCCTCCTCATGCAAACTTGTGTCCTTTCACCTCCTTTTTCTCCTATTTTCATTTATTTTCACAAATAAATGCCAATTAATGCCTCTTTTCCTTTTCCAATTCCTTTTCCAATTTCCTTAGCAATAATAAACTGAAATGAACGTTCATGAGGGTGTTTTACCCAACATTCATCTTGGAATACATGTCCCATGACCTTGATCTTATATTTTTTTACATGCAAAATCAACAAGGGGTTGTTACACATGTGGGCAGACCTACATATTCGTGAAAGTGACACTATGCATTATCTTTTGCATGGAAGAGCAGAACTATGTGTGAGGATATTATGTGGAGGATTTGCTACAATGTAGAGATTTTTGAGATAAACCTTGTGTTTTTTTGTTGATGTGTATGATGGTGTTTTTGTTGGGTGTATTATAGAATGACTATATCTATTAGAGATTTATTTTGAAGGCATTGTGGCTATTCATGATTTTTTGTTTCATACCATTGAATGACGTCATGTGCTCATTGTAATCCTCACAAGAAGGACACTCATGGTGGACCCTCATTATCAATTCACATTAGCTATTTTAGATCTGCCTTGGTACCAAAGTGCCTAGATTCTACCAAAACTATGGTTGATTGTTGTGTGTGAAGTTTGCATGGGTCTTGGGTCAATCTGTTTGGTCGTATCATGTGCACAAGGTTTCATCAGTCCATTTGGCCACTCCAAAGGCATTGTCAGTGTGTATTTTGCATGTTTCTCATGTAAGAAATATGGCTGTGGTTCCTGAACTTTCCCCTATCTTTATTCTATCACTGGTAAAGAATGATTTTATCGGTTTGAAGCATAAATATTTCAGCGATGACTTGGGAGAAACAAAACCTAACCTATGATTCAGCTTGAATTTGAGAAACCAAATTTAATGATTTGTCCAAAGACAACCACTATACGTGAATGAATTTTTTCTAGATGTCGTAGATTGTAAGTTTCAGTGCATTGTTTCGTGTATGAACATGTCATGTCATGGTAAGTCTGGTTGTCACTGGAGCGAAATTACTATGTCAAACTATTGTCACAAGTTTGAGTCTCTATTGAAATTGGTCATTCAGACAATATACAAGTTTTATTTGCAAGAATTATTAACTACCATATATTATGGATGCATGGAAAATATTTAAAGAAAACCAAAATGATAGTGGTTGGAGCAACAACAAAGAGTAAATGACATTGGAAAAGATTGAATGTGTGTGTAGAATAATAACAAACTCGTGACCATATGTGAGTCACACACATTCTTTGTAAGCAAGTTTATGATGTTTTGTAGTGGTCCTTGAAAATTTTGTAATAGTATGTACCCTAGTCATTTATGATGTAAACCTAATAAGGCATGTGTACCCCTGTGAAGTTTATGGTAATCTTCAAACCACTTTATAAGTGCGAGTTTATGGTAAGTCAGAAACCGCTTTGTAGTGTAGGTTTATGGTAAGCTAGAAACCAAGTCTTGTGAGAGTGAAGTGGATAGGAATTCTTATTGCATGGTTGAGGACCAACCGATAAAACCATGAGTATGGTTTAGGGTAAGTCGATAAAACCCAAATCATGGTTACGGGTAATAAAAAAAACATAGGTTGATAGTGATGCAGGAGGCCTTGTAGGTAGAAGATTATTTACGCAAATATAATGGTTCACTAAACCAAGTACACAAAGGACATCCTAGTAGATTGGTAGTTGCACTGGTTGGGTACCGATGCATTCTGTGGATGGTTGTTCCTTTATATGGATGTCAACATATTTTTTTTATCATGTTTGCAAATACCAAGTTAAACCATAGCTAGAATTTGTTGATTGAGACTAAGACAAGTAGTCATTAAGGGGGAGACTTAGAAAATATAATTCCTACTTGTCTCAAGTGTGATGCTTTCTAAGTAAAAGAGTTTGTTACTGTTCTTTAGGATTTTTTTACATCTAGATGTTTCCCTAGTTAGTGTGTGGCTGAGATCCAAGTGATTGTGTGTCCAAGATAGTTTTCCTATCTTGAGACGACACTACATGTATTTATATGTAACATTATTTGATTAATAGTGAGTGTGATCAATACTTTAATTGAAGATGTTCACACACACACAGATGTATATAGATATATATAATCGTTTTGACACCATAGATTACGTGGTCAACTATGTCCCTTTTCTGCCTCAAAACAAACACCCATTTCACTACCTTTGAATCCCATAATTCTATATTACAACACTGTGTCAAGGAGTTGTGGTCAAAATGTTTAACTGTCACTCTCACCCATAAATAAAATATTTCAATATTTATGTCAAGTAAAATAATTTTATATCAATTTTATAATAGATAAAATAATTGAAAATAAAGAAAAAAATATATATTATCACTTTTGAAAATGAGATATATGTATAAAGAACTTTTTGGAAGAAGTCACATTGAAGATTTTGGTCGATGTGTTTGGAACCAACAAGTGTGGTTCATCTTCAGGACACGATGAAGAAACAGATCTAGGAAGAAGGTTAAATAGGGAGACAGGTCAACCTAACAACTAGAAGAAAACGGCTATGTTTGACTTGGGGAAGGGGAGGGGACATGTTTAATAATATTTAAATATTTGTTTTTTATTTTTTATTTTTTATAGTATATATATATATATATATATATATATATATATATATATATATAACTAAAGATTAAAACTATAACTATATATATAATTCTTGTATTTTTAAAAAATGTTTCAATAAAGAAATTAAATAAACTACTTGAATATCTATGTTAACCAATTTATTTTAATATAAACTTTTTATATATGTATATATAGAGAAAGTATTAAAATTAATGTTTATCATAATAAAATATTTCAATAAGCAAAGAGGAGAAGTAATTGAAAAAACAAAAAAAGTTTGTTACAATTAAGAGTAATAAGAGGGAAAAATATAATTCATTCAATTATTAATATAAAATTGGTATTAATATTTATTAATATAAATAATAATAAACAACATTATTCAAAATTAATAATAATAATTATTTGCAGTGAGCCAATTGAGCCAACAATGGAATTGTATTAATTTAAATAATAATAAAAAACATTATTCAAAATTAATAATCATTATTATTTGCAGTGACCCACTTGAGTCAATAACATAATTAGGCCAATAGGCTTTCCTATGCATCAACTTCTTTGTCAACACTTTTACCCTGCTCCGTTCGATCAAGTGAGACACTTTCAACCGTTGATCTAAACCAGAAAAGGAAACAACGGAAAATAAAAAAAAACACGGAAAGTCGAGAAAGCACAAAAGCTCACGAGAAAGGATTCTATGCATAAAATCAAGAAATCCCACCCTTTTTTTCTGTGGAAAAATCATCAATCCCATGCCTTTCCACCATGAAGCACTATCATTTCCTATTATGGAACTATAGGAACATGTTACAAACATAGGCAACTGTAGCGCCGTGAACGAGCTCACCCTCTGTCAAAGCCTCCTTTAAACACCATACTCCCACATTCGTTTCCGCTCCGCAGTTTTCCCGCAATCGACGACATACTAGCTATAGCCACTGTGTAATAAGAGCCTTTTGAAGATCCACCCTTAGATATTCAAATTTCAGCCAAAAATGGCTCTGAACAGGGCTGCGTCTGATATGGATGGATTGGTTCATTCAACTTTTGCTTCAAGATATGTTCAAGAACCCTTGCCTCGGTACGTCTTCCTTCCTTCCTTCACCGCCATTCTACTGCTTTGCTTTTTCCAAGGATCGTTTTAATTCCACTAGCAAATAATGTGTGCATTCAAGATCTTTGCCATCTGTCTAGTCTGGTTTGAATGTGTGTGTTCTCAGGTTTCGAATGTCGGATGGGTCCATTCCCAAAGATGTCGCGTACCAAATCATCAATGACGAGCTGATGCTGGATGGGAACCCTAGGCTCAATCTTGCCTCTTTCGTCACTACATGGATGGAACTTGAATGTGATAAGCTCATCATGGAGGCCATCAACAAGAACTATGTTGACATGGACGAGTATCCTGTCACCACAGAATTGCATGAAATGGCAGTTCTTGTGATAAACTTCTGCTTTTACTATTTCTAGATCTGAAATCCGCTCTCAGATCTGTTTTGATCATTTAGGCCCTCGAAATTTTCTGAAAGGTTTGGGTGCTTTCCTCTTTTTTTTTTTTTGGAGACAGAGGGGCCGTGGAACTTCTTCCTCTTTTGAAAACCTCATCAGCGGAGCGACCTTTGTAAAGTCGTGGCACGTAGTCAAATGGTGGAAGTTCCAATTCATTGACATCTTTGACAGCCATGGTCCCTGATTGTTGTGAGAGGAAACAACAACTGCTGAGAGACCCCGAGGATCGAACCTTCGACCTCAGGCTATTACTGCCAAGCAAAAATCTCAACATATTTTCCCCGTGTAAAATGGAATGAAGCCTCTGCGTCTGAAAGGGAATGAAGACTGAACCTTAGCCCATCTCCACTGGTTTTTATCATGAGCATAAAGTAGCAGGGCATCGCCGGGAAAATTGGATGGAAGTCCATGTTGGTCTGACTCAGTCAGAGTCCACTTTCCAAAATTCTGAGAATCTAGATTCCAATAATGTTTGAAACATGTACGTTGTGGTGTGTAGCTGTAGATCCGCTTAGTCTGATAAGGCTTTTGCAAAATATTCGGGTAATGTTTTGATAAAATTTAACGGAATTTTTTAATTTCCATTTTAGTTATAGTGAGAAGTTTTAAAATTTTAGGTATTTAAGAGTTTTTGACGGTGATAAATCTATTTTCACGATCACAAACAAAATTCAAACACTATCAGATTTATTGAGAAAAAAATAACCATATCCAAACAAATTTGCCTCTCTATAAACAACGCCCTTTAAATTAAGTGATGCAACTAGCAAAGTTATTCACCGTCAAATTTGTGTTTTCAATCAATTTAGCAAAGTTATTCACCGTCAAATTTGTGTTTTCAATCAATCTTTATTAAATCGACGGTAATTTTTTTCAAAAATATCACTTATAAACACCCAATTTATTTTATAATTTAACTTATTAATTTTCTAATTTAACTCGTTATCACTATTCACAATTAATTCTTTCGATTTGATTTTGAATATTGTATTGATATAATCTAATTTTGTTGATATATTATTTCTATTTCTAATGTAACCCGACCACCTTGGTTTTCACAAATATATTATAACACATGTTAAATATATTATGATATACAATTAGATATAACAAAAATGCTAATGACAACCAAAACTATATATTAAAACATCCTTCCGAAATTGTAAGGAAAAGTAGATGGCGGCCCAGTGAGTACAAAAGAACAGCCAAAAGCAACATGTTGTTTTTGTGATTGGGTCCTCCTCCACTAACGCTATTTTGTCGGATAGCGAGGTGGGTCCTCCTTTTTGTTAGTTGTTCCCGATGTGGAAAGAATGGGTAGTGCGCTCTTGACCAGACGCCACTTTGTCGTTTCCCGTTGCCTCCCCACTTGCACCCATGTTTCCCTTTGCTGCTGCTGCTTCTTCTTCTTCTTCTTGCGGGAGATCTATCGTCTTCTCATTCTCCTTTCCTTTGCATCTGCCTCTCCACTATTTCTTTTTTTCTTTCTGTGTTTTTTGGAAGAGCCGAAGGGGGTCAGTCATGGGCGGGGAGAACGAAGAGTCACGGGATCGAGTCGCAGCGGGCAAATACAAGAAAGTGGCGCTATGCCAGGATGAGGTCGCCACCAATATTGACATCCTGAACGAGATATTCAAGTATCTGGATGCACCGTCTTTGGGCATGGCTTCTTGCGTCAGCAACAAATGGAAGCAGGTCGCCCACGACGAGGGTCTGTGGGAAGGCATCTGCACGCGCCATTGGCCATCCACCGCTTCGCTTCAGAGTGGGCAGTTGAAATCCGTTGTGGTGGGCCTCGGCGGATTCAGGCGTCTCTACGTCAACTGCCTACGCCCTCTTCTCGCCAGAAACAATAGCAATCGCAAGCATTTGAAATCGAAGGATCCTTCATCTTCTGCGCCCAAGCAAAAGTGGAGCAAGGATGAGGTCTATCTTTCCCTCTCGCTCTTTCCCATCGATCGCTATGAGAGAATAATCCCTCTGCATCTGAATTCAGCTCGCAGGGCCGGACTTGTATGGAATCCCTGTTCAGATGAGCAAGAGGCAGCCTCCTCCTCTTCCACCGCCTTCGCTTCCGATGTGCACCGCCTTCTGGACGGGTGGAGAGGCAACTCTATCCCTCATCATTCTTCAAGGAAGATGGACATTAAGGCTGAAGGTGCAAACTATTGGTGGGGATCCATGGATTCACAATCCGCCCCCAAATAATCGTCACATACAGACAGCATTAAAGGTACCAGACACTTGTTACAGAAGGCTTGACTATCTTCAATTCTGTAATATTAACGTTATTCGTCGATTACTTTCTAAATCTTTTAATCACAGAGATGTATCAGAAAAGGTTTCCTTCTCCCGGGTTGCAGATGTTTGCATTAAATTCACGGCGGATGAAAATGACATATCTTAATCTTGTTAGGGTTGTTAAAAGTTGGAATCTCTGGAGATGTAATACGACTTTCAAAACTCCGTGAAACCGTGGAGGTCTAATAATATATTATTTGTAGATAATGGGTGTAGCAATCATATGGCATGAAATATAAATCTATTTAAATTTAAATGATATATTATAATGATTTATTTTAAATTAATGTTAATTTGGGGTTAAAAAATATTTTAAATATTATGTTAAAAAGAATGGTCAATATGTTGACAAAAAAACTAAAACTAGATGTATTATACCCTAAGGTTGAAACATAATCTTTTTAGTGCTGGTGAAATTACTCTAAGAGGATATAATGCAGTCTTTAAGGGAAATGGTTGTTTTATATATGATAAACCTCTTTAGTAGATGTTGATTGTTAGGAAGGAGATACAAAATAATAGAATGTATAGCCTTGCCATGAATTATGATAGATATGATGTCTCATCTATGAAAAATGTGACATGTTTGGATGATTTTTTGTTGTAACATTTTAAATTTGGTCATTTACATTTCAGTGGCATAAAATTATAGTAGAAGAAAAAGATGGTTGAAGGTTTGCCTCCCATTCAAGAGCTAGCTAGTTCATGTGACAACTAGAATTTGGAAAAGCAACACAAAGATGGTTTCCTAAAGGAGTGTATTTTAGAACAAAGACACCATTAACGTTGGTTCATACAATTAGTTCTATGTCACCTAATGCAAATCCAATCACTACGCGGAAGTTGCTATTTTCTAACCTTCATAAATAATTACAACAAAACAATTTGGGTGTAGTTTTTGGCAAAGAAATATGAAACCTTTGACAAGTTCAGAAAATCCAAGGCATTGGTGGAGAAACAAAGTGATCAGCGAAATAAAGTGTTGAGATTAGGAAGAGGAGATGAATAGGATTCAAATGATTTTCATTATTTTTGCAAGTAGCATAGGATCAATAGAGTGACAATTCATGATAAGGTGCACTCCTTAGCAAATTGGTTTAGTAAATAAGAAAAACAATACTATTATTAGTATGGCTAGAAACATGTTGAAATCATAACATTTGTTAAATGATCTTTGGCGAGAAGCAACGTCTTACTCTATTTATGTTTTGAATAGATCTCCCACTACAAGTGTGAAGAACAAAGTCCCATAAGCAACATGGACATATGTGAGCCACAATGTAGCACATTTCAGAGTATTTGGTTGTGTAGCATATGCTCATGTGCATCATTATTAGGTACACTTATAAGTCCAAGGAATATAAATCATATACCTAGTTACAATGGAGGCGATCATTAAGGGAATTTTTAGGTTAAAAAATGAGTCTCAAACCAAACAATGTACTAAAAAAATTAACTTTAAAAGAACCAATAGGATTCAATATGATGATTTCATCCCTAGGGGAGAATATTTCAAAGGGAAAAGAAGAAAACTATTTTTTTAATTGTATTTTCAGCATATCTCCTTATAGGTTTACTCAAATGCCAAGTGTAGACACCTGTTGGATGTGGAATTAAATTCCACATCCAACAAGTACCCACTCTGCATACACAGATCAATACACTAGTATTCTTGACGTGGTTAAAACCCTCAAAGAGGGAAACAGTCCACGACCTGAGCCAACACGGCCACTTTAGGAAATTTATTAATGAAAAAGAAAGAAAAAGTACATAAGCTTATCTCATGAATGGTCACTTAACAAATGACCCTCCATGCTCTTTAAATAGATACCATGGACCAATCGGGTGTTAGGCCACAGATCAAGTGTTGGTAATACCGAGGAGATAATGAACCGTTGGATTACTTCATGTCTAGAACATATCGTGACTGTCAGATTGTAAGTTACAAAAAGTACATACTAAAGAAACACACTTTACCTAAATATACACTAGACCAAGTTGTACTTAATTATTTCCTATGTGTCGGAATATCCTAACATCCCCCCTTAAGAACAACTTGGGATAAGATTTGAAGGATGTACAAAAATGACACAATAGGAGAAGGAAGGAGGCATTAGAGCCTATCCCCCCTTAGTGACAACTTCCTGAACTCCAACCATAAATCGAAATTTAGTAAACTTCACCTCTGTGAGAGCCTTTGTAAAGATGTCTGCAACTTGATCATCGATTGAACAATATTGTACTTCACGAACATGGTCATGAATGAGCTTTTTGATGAAGTGCATGTGTAGTTCAATGTGTTTTCTATGTTGATGTTGGACTCGATCTTTACATAGTTGAATGGCACTTTGATTATCACACCAAAGTGTAATTTGATGTTGCTGCTGAAAACCAAACTCTGACAGGATCTGACGAAGCCATATGGCTTCCTTACTAGCTTCAACAATGCCATCTGCTTTTGTTGAAGAAATAGAATGGAAATTTGTTTCTTGCAAGCCCATGTAATAGGTCCAGAAAAAAGAGTGAATACATAACCTGCAATAGACTTCCGATCATCAGGGTCACCAACCCAATCAGAATCAGTAAAACCAACCAATAGAGGAGATGCTTTTGATTCTAATGAATCCCAAACTGAACTACACCTCAAACATAACAAAGTATTCTTTTAACTACTTTCCAATGACTTTCATGTGGGTTTTTTATAAACCAAGCAACAAGGCCAATAGTAAAGGAAATGTCAGGATGAGTATGGGTCAGACAAAAAAGTTTTCCAACAAGCTAACGGTATAAGGTAGCACCAAATTCAGGGGAAGTACAAGTGACTAAAATTTTGGCTCCAGACTGAAAGGGAGAAGGGGTTGACTTACAGTATTCCATGTGAAAGTGGCATAGAAGATCACAAGCATACTTGGACGGGGAAAGGGAAATACCTTCTTTGGATTGCAGGACTTGAAGACCAAGAAAATAATGCAAGTGTCCTAATTCTGTCATTTCAAACTTCTTTTTAAGGCTAGACTTCACATGGTTTATAAGGTTGGGATCACTACCAGTAAGGATAATATCATTAACATAAAGAACAAGAATGATAATAGACTTACCCACTTTCTTGGTGTAGACAGTATTGTCAGAATGACACCTACAAAAGCCAGTGTCTAAAAGAAAGCTATCCATTTTGGCATACCAAGCCCGAGGGGCTTGCTTGAGATCATAAAGGGATTTATTAAGCCGACATACAAGGTTGGAGTCTATGTTTATAAAGCTAGGAGGTTTTTCCATATATATTTCTTCATGCAAGTCCCCATGTAAGAAGGTGGATTTAACATCCATCTAATGGACTTCCCATTTGAAAGAGGCAGCAAGGGAAAGAACAAGGTTGGATAGAGTTCATTTTGGCAATAGGGGATAAGGTTTTAGTATAGTCAATGCCTTCAACTTGTGAAAAACCCTTAGCAACAAGACAAGCTTTATGTTTATCAACTTTTCCATCTAGTCCAAACTTGGTTCTGTAAACCCATTTTCATCTAACAAGTTTTCATCCCTTTGGAAGAGGAAGAAGGTCCCATGTAATGAACGATATTTTTGATTCATAGCTGCGTCCCAATATGGATGGCTTGAAGCTTTTGCAAAAGTGGCAGGATCATAATTCGCTGAAGCTTGAGCTAATAAAGAAGAGGCTCTATCGAACTATGAACGTGTACGACGTTGATCTGTAGGATCACCTGTAAGAGCACCTGTGCATCTCGAGTAGCACGGACCCATTTTGGAAGCTAAGGAGGTGAAGGAGGATCTCGAGAAGGTGGGGGAGGATTGTCATCCTCGCTGTCATCATCTGAAGAAGGAATATTTTCAAAAGTAGAAGGGATAGAGAGAGGTGGTGCATCCATCGAACTAGGCTCATAGGCCAATATATTTTCAGCAAATTTTACATCTCTTCTAATGATAACATTTTTGGATTTAGGTTGAAGAAGTCTATATCCTTTGACATCTTCAGAATATCCAACAAAAATACATTTTTCACTCTTAGGTTCTAAAGCTTTATGTTTCTTATCTAGAGAATGGGCCCATGCTTCACTTCTAAAAACACGAAAGTGACTTACATATGGTTTAATTGAGCTCCATGCTTCTTCTAGAGTGATATTCTTTAAAACCTTAGTAGGAGTGTGATTTACTTTGTGATTTTCACAGCTAATTGCTTCTGCCCAGAAATTAGGAATTTACAGGGTAAGTTCCTTAGATAGAACACCAAAGGACACCATTCACAAACAGATTGCAGATCAATACACCAGTATTCTTGACGTGGTTAAAATCCTCAAAGAGGGAAACAGTCCACGACTTAAGCCAACGCAGCCACTTTAGGCAATTTATTAATGTAAAAGAAAGAAAATTTACATAAGCTTCTCTCATGAACGGTCACCTAACAAATGACCCTCCATGCTCTTTAAATAGAGATCATGAACCAATCGAGTGTTAAGCCATGGATCAAGTTTCGGTAATACTGAGGAGAGAATGAACCGTCAGATCACTTCATGTCTAGAACATATCGTGACTATCAGATTGTATGTTACAAAAAGTACATACTAAAGAAACACACTTTACCTAACTATACACTAGACGAAGTTGTACTTAATTATTTCCTATGTGTCAAAATATCCTAACATTAGGAAGCTCATTTATAGCTCGAAATTATCCTAATAAGTTAGTAGCGATGTTGAATTAAAAGAAGATGAAGCGTGGGATAGGATCATAGAAAATACTATAACCACTGAAGAAGCAACATCTTAAGAAAAATATGATGCAGAGTTGTACATTACATAATATGGCCACCAAGGTTCACAAACTTAATCATTAGTCAAATATAATACAACAAGTTCTCCAATAAGTCTTGTTCAAGGTGATTCATCTTGTCCAACGACCTAATATTTTCCTAATTTTCAATTAAATAATTGATCTAATCCTACAACTATTTCCCTAAAGTCTAGAAAGGCTAGAAGTTTGATAGAACTCTTTGAAGATCTAAATGTGTTTTCACATTTTCAATTGTTTACTTTTAAAACCACATATTTTGAATAAGAAATTAAATAGTGGAATTGGGTCAAAGTGATGGATGAAAAAATGGATTCCATAGAGAAGAATGATACATTTAGTGGAACTATGAGAAGGTAACTATTGTATTATTATAAACGGAGTTTATAAAAATAGATTTAACGTGAAAAAAGAAGTTGAAAAGTACAAGGGCAAATTCGCTGGAAACTATTTTGAACAATGATATAGAGCCAATTATAGTAATACCTTTACACTAATTGCAAATTTAGACACAATTAGAGATTTCCAAGTCATAACAACTCAAAACATGTTGAAAGTTTATCAAATTGATGTAAATTCAACATTCCTAAATAGTATTTTATAAGAATTCTATGTAGATCAGCCACCATGATATGTGATTAAAGGACATGAGGATAAAGTGTATTGATTAAAGAAATTTTTGAATGGGATTAAGCAAACTTCCACATGATGGTATAGCAATATTGATTCATATCTAATCATAATGAGTTTAACAGAAGTAGGAGTGAACCCACACTGTATACAAAGGTGAATAAACAAGGTCAAATATTGATTGTTTATTTAAATGTTGATGATATGATCTTCACAAAAAATCTATCAATATACAAGTTTAAATCAACCATGAAACAAGAATTTGAAATGATTGATTTGGAGTTAATGTGATATTTCCTTGTTATTAAAGTCCTCCAATCAACTTTATAAATAATTTTGTTTAAAAAAAACATATTATGGATCCACTGAAGAGGTTCATGACGATGAACTATAAACCAACACCAACTCTAATTATAATGGGGAAAAATTCCAGTGAAGAGGATAATGAATCTAATGTAGATCGAACTCTATTTAAGAGATTGGTTAGTGGCCTCAAGTAACTCACTACCACGAGGCTATTGCATACTATCAGTTTGATTTTAAAGTTCATGGATTCTCCAAACACTACAAGGAAAATACCTTCTAGCAGAGGTTTTTACAGAAGCCCCTATAAAAATAGCCCAAATATCTATTTGTAGCTAAGGTCACTAGCAGAGGTGGGCAGGCGGATATTTTAGACGATGTTTTTTTAATAATGCATCTAAAATATACAAACGCACTAGTGTTTTACTATCCATACAAGCACTGGTGCTGCAAATAACATGGTTCACCATCGAAAATTTATTTTTATAAAATAAAAAAACATGGTGCGCTACATAACATAATGCATCGGTGCTTGAATAGTCGATAGCATCGGTGCCCTTCACATGGTAAAACATCTTGATGCATACTAGTAAGGAGCACCGCTATAATTTTAGAGAAATGTGGTGCTATTTTCCAGTGAAGCCCCGGTGTGGTACACTTAATAAAATGGCCTCAACCAACTTCTAAAGAGAACTGCTAGGTGGTTTTTAAATTCTAAAAAAATGGCCATGCTATAGTACTTGTAGCAAAACGCCCCAAGGTGTCTCAAGAAAAGCACTGTGATATTTTTTAATTAAAAAAAATGTTGCTTTTGGATATATCCCGCACCAGTGTGTTTGGAAAATGCACCAAAGGAGGGTTAAATAAAAAAAACCCTCCTAGCCGTAATTTTCATTTTTACAATCTATAGTGCAAGAGAGTTCTGAAGCACTAGTACCACTCTTCCCAACTATGGTTAATATAGTCAAACATGGTCAACCTAGGTCACCATGGTAAAATAGGTCAACCATAGCTATCCTTTATCAATATGGACAACTATAATCTATCATAGAAAACTACGGTAAACCATTGTCGAAGTGGTCAACCCATATTCACCCATTGTTAACTTCATCATGCCAAGTTCACCCATGGTTAAACCATGCTCATTCATAGTAAGGGTTTACAGATATTTAATAATATTAATGTTAATATCATTTCAAACACATTTACTAATATTAATTGGGTTCGATAAGCTTTTATTTTTTTAAATTTAAAATTGTTTATTAATCTTAATATTAAAATTATTTATTAATATAAATATGGTTTAAAAAAACTTAATCTTAAAGTTTATTAATTAATAGCATTAACAATAAAATGAATAAGGTTTTAAAGAGTTTAATAAGAAGATTTATAATAGCATTTATTAATAAGGTTTTATTAGTAAGGAATTATATTTAATAAGGTGTCATGATAAGATTTATATTTAATGGTATTTAGAGTTTAATTAACATTTAATTTTTAATATGGTTAATAAAACTATTTTTATTCCCTAGATGGGGCGATGATCAAGACAAAGGTGGAGGTGGTGGGAAGGGGGGTGGGGTGCAGGTTTCCACCACCCCACCTAGCTAATGAGTTAGGGGATGTGGTAATGTGCCCTCAACGAGTATAAATTATGGTGTGTGTGGCTTTGGTGATCCCTGTAGCAGTTATAGTGAAGGGACGATGACGTTCAGATGGTGCGCTAGTCGAGAGGTTTAAGCATGTGGAGAGGGAATCACTCATAATGATTTTGGTACCATTAAATCCTCGAATAATTATATAGGCTTCAGTCATGGGAGGAGGGAATTGACAGTAGGAACCTAGTTTCAATGCTATAGGGGAGGCAAGAACTTTTTTTATTGGGCCCAAAGCAACCATGAAAGATATGTTTCCTTAGTGACAATGCATTCCTAGTTGCATGTTTACCATAGAGGAGATAACACAGGTCTTCAAGAGTGGCAAATCCTAGTGGACATAGGTAATTATGTTGGGCACTCCATTATTAGAATTTTTATGCTAATTTGGTGGAATTGTAGATATTTTGGTTTAAAACTTGTGCTAGGGAAATTATAATGGTTGTTTTTATCTTACTTCTAGCATTTAAAGTGGTAATTCTCCTTTATTATTTTAGATGCTTGTTATTGTTTATTTTGGCAATGATTTTTGCTTGTAGATATATTTTTTTCTTTCTGTTACTGGCCCTATGAGTGCTATTTGTCTCTGTTTGAGGTATAGCTATTGGATGGTCTCTTTGGTGGGTTGTGTAGAATCCTTGCATTGGGTTTTGGGTTGCTAGAAGGAGTTTGGGGACTGTTATCTCTTTTCCAGTTTGTGTTCGATGTTTTCTATCTATGGACCAAGGCTCTCTTCTATTTGGTGATTGTTTCCTAGTTCCTGGGCGACTTTTTTTGTTTAGAAGGTGGTCAGTTAGAGCCTTGGTAGTGGTAGGAGTCTTGATGGGTGAATGAGTTTGGCTCTATTTCTAGTTTCTTCCTTCCTTCTCAATCTACGAGGTTCACTTCATCTTTATTTTATGGTGTTGCCTTTGTGATTCCTCTGTGTGCATGGGGGCTTCCTTGTTTGTGGCTCGAGTGGTGGCATGAGGTAAGTTGGTGGCTGGAGGTGTGGTTGTAGTCTTCGTATATGTGTTTTTTTGTATTGGAACTTAATATAGTTGGCTCCTATAGTATCCATTTTGGAGTTTTAGGCATTATATATTATGGGCATCCCTGGGTTATATTGGGCCTTTAGTTTGGTGATTGTTTCCCATTACTTGAACTACTTTTCTATTGTGAAGGTGGTCATTTTGGGGCCTTGGTAGTGGGAGGAGTCTTGTTGGGTGAAGTAGTTTGGATCTGTTTATGATTTATTCCTTCCTTCTCGTTCTACGGAGTTGGATTCATATTTATTTTATGATGGTGTCATTGTGACTCCTCTGTGTATATGGAGGCTTCCTCATTTGCAGTCCACGTGGTGGTGTGAGGTATGTTGGTGGTTGGAGGTGTGGTTGTGGTCTTTGTGTATGTGTTTTGTTGTATTGGTTCTTATTCCAACTAACACATGTGCTATCCATTTTGGCATTCTAGGCATTATATATTTTAGGTTCCCAGATTTGCACCTGGTAAGTGGGAAAAAAATATTGTCTTTAGATAGTTGGTTGTCTAGTTCCTCATGCCATTTCAGCGAGCTTGAGTCTGGATATGTGTCACTTCTTATCAAGAGCAGATCTACAAGGGAAAAACTCACATGGATTGTTCGATTGAAGGTTTCAGCTTGTTTCCAGGAGCTCACTCTTGCTCCTGTACAAGATGAACTCACTAGTATGGAGGGGGAATCGTCTTCTCATAAAACCTCCCTTTCAGACACATAAGTTTTAGTTAAATGGGTAGACTGGATCCTAGATATTGGCCATAAGAGAGCAAGGTTTACCAATATGTGTAAAGAATTGACCTTTATTAGCAGATGGAATTTCTGATGGGGCGAACTCTCTTGGATCATCATGAATCTTGAATGGACATCCTTCAATCCCTTGAACACTTGCATTAGAATCTAAGGAATCTTGATAGGAGGTTGGAGAATATTAAGCATCACCTTGGCATCCCCCCAACAACAAGACAAACTTCAACAAACTCGGCAACACCCATCTTCACTACAGGAATAGATTTAGAGACCTTGGCTTGATTGTGATATGGTCTTAGTGTGTGATTGCATAGTTCTAGCTTCTTTTGTACAAGGTTAGTTAGGCCATAGTTTTATATATAGTGTGATCATTGTTGTATCTTTCAAGTTTCAATTGGCTCTCTAATCCTTAAGGAGAGTATGTTTTCGGATCTAGTTTAGGCTCCCTTGTGAGAGACCAACCTAGATTTGAAAATCGTTATGTAATTCCCCTTTTTTTCAAATAACAGAATTCATCCCACAAAAAAAAAATTATTGATATTATTATTAATAATAATTTTTTTGAATATGGTTTAATATTTATATTTAACAAGGTTTAAGTTCTATTTAATATTTAATTGGCATCACAATGTGATGAATAAAAACTAACATCGCTTGTGTTGAACACAAAATTCACATCACATTTTGATGAATAAAACTCAATGTTGCAATATGACAAACACATCAAAAATATTACAACATTATGTCATAGTCAAATGTAGCCAACTTTTATAGTCAATGTTTAAATAGTTAACCACACCCAGACTTAGTCAACCATATGTTTACCATAGTCAACAATAGTCAACCTTCTTCACTCGTAGTGGTATTTAATCAACCTTGCTCGACCATATTCAACCATAGTCAACCACAGTTGTCCAAATTCAAACATTATCAACCCTAGTCAACACGTTTTAAAATGTTTAATAATAATAATAATAATAATAATAATATTGATAAGGTTGGTTATTAACTATATTATTAAGAATATTATTATTAATATTAATATTTAGCTGATTAGATTAATATTAATGAGATTTCTTAATAATATTGATATTAAATGTTGTGGATAAGGTTTAATATTTATATTTAATAAGATTTAAGGTTTATTTAATATTCAACATTGTAGCATGATAAACAAAAATTAAAGTATGGTTGATCATGGTTAACTAAGGTTTACACTAGTTAGCCATAGTTATCCATGTCAATATTGGTCAAGCATAATCAACCATGAGAAATCATGATTAACCTTAGTCGGCCATGAACAAGCAATATCATCTTTGATCAACCATAATCAACATATAGTCAACCATGGTCAACCATTATCGACCTCAGTGGACCATAAGTAAACATGGTCATCTTTGATTAACCATAGTGACCATAATCAACCATAACCAATCATTATCAACCATAGCTAATGTGGTCAACCATAGCAAATGTGGTCAACCATAGTTATATATGATCACATGGTTTACTATGGTTGATTATGGTTGACTATAGTTAATTATGGTAGCTTGACTTATTAGATACTCCACACAATTCGAGGTCTTAAATTTCACAGCAGATGACCTACTTTGTGTAACTGTAGAAGTAATGGGCAAGAGAACTTATGGAACTGTGTATAAGGTTATTTTGGAGGACAAGAATCAAGTTGCAGTGAAGATGTTGAGGGAGTGAATCAAAAAGAGTCAAAGAGGATTCGAGACAAAAGCCAATGCTCTTGGGCAGATCACGCATCCTAATTTGCTTGCTCTAAGAGCTTATTAATGGGGTCCTAAAGATAAAAATATCTTTGTCTTTGACTTCATGCCTGGTGGAAGCCTTACAATATTTCTTCATGCAAGAGGCCCAGAGACACCTTTGATATGGCACACGAGAATGAAAATTGCAATTGGTGTCGAGAGAGGACTTGCTTATCTACACAACAATGAGAACATCGTTCATGGAAATCTCACTTCCAACCACATCCTGCTTGATGCAAACATGAATGCCAAGATTGCATATTTTAACTTGTATAGGTTGATGACAAAACATGAATGACAAGATTGCATATTTTAACTTGTATAGGTTGATGACAACTACTGTCAATTCCAATGTGATTGCCACATTAGGGGCTCTTAGATACAGGGTTCATAAGCTCACAAAACTAAAGACAGACACCACCAAGACATATGTATACAACTTTGGGATTGTCTTGCTGGAGCTTCTGATTAGCAAGGCACTAGGCGAGCCCATGATTGTAGACAACGGGATGGACCTTCCTGAATGGGTTGCTTCCATTGTGAAAGAAGAGTGGACTAATGAAATTTCTGATTTGGAATCGATGAAAGAAGCTTCCAATTCTAAAGACGAGTTGCTTAACGCTTTGCAATTAGCTATGCATTTTGTGGACCTTATGCCATTTGCAAAGCTAGATATGGATGAGGTTGTGCATCAGCGAGAGAAATCAAACCCGAATTTGATCACTCCTCCACTTCAGCAACACCACAACAGTGAATAATAAGACTCATAAATAAGATATCATATAATAACTATACAATATATTACAATAGATTCGTTCTTTCAATTCATTCTTTGATTTTATTGTTAGGTATGGCAGCTTCCCTGTTTTGTTTTTTAAACCTATTTGAAATTAAATATTGTTGTTTTCTTTTAAATATATTGTTGACCGTAAATAAAAACTTTGTGGATAAACTAAATAATCTTTCTAAATCTTGAGCGTATCTTTGCACATTTTAGAAACCATTGCTAATAAATAAAAACTGTAGACATATATTAAAACGCCTTCACGAAGTGGCCAGGAAAAGAGGGGCAAGTGAGTAGAAAAGAGGAGCCATCGGCAACGTGTTTTATTAAGTTTTAGCGTGCAGGTCGTCTCCCAGTCCCACTACCACGACCGCTATTTTGTCGGGAGAGACGTGCATCTGCGTTTTTGTCAGTTGTTGCGACGTGAAAAGAGCGGAAAGTGCTCCAGACGCCTCTCTATCCCTCTATCATTCATCCAAAAAGATGGACATTAAGGCCGAAGATGCTGGGGATCCATGGATTCCCAATCTTCCTCCAAATAACTGTGATGCAGACAACATTATAGGTACCGGACACTTCGGTTTCTTTCTCACAGTTTGCAGATATTTACATTAAATTCTCCCCCAGTGACATATATTTATATTATTAGGGTTCTTGTGCAAAAATTACAAGTTAAACCTCCATTAATACGGTTATATATTTTGGTAAACTATTCAAAGTAGTTTTTCAAAACGCCTACAAGCCCTAAATTCACTCAATCCTCCTGAAAGACATAATAGTGTGTATATAGCGTCTTTTCAGATTTTACTTTATACTGTGCGTCAACAATTCTAGTGTCTTCGTATGTGCTGAAATACAGATGAATTTAGAGCAGAAAATAATGGTGTTCAAACGCTCTTTTCAGATTTCATTTTATCTATACTCTCTTTTCGGACCATACTGAATGTATTTTCGTGTGCCACAGGTCGGTATGCGAAAGCTTTTTATTAAGTCACAGGTCCATGATATTTGTTATTGTGAAGGCGTTCTAAAATTTAATGAGAATACACACTACTTGTTTGATCCGTGAACTTAATTTGAATTCTCCGATTGAGAAGTTTTTTTTAAAGAAATAATATATTTACTGTTAATTATAATAATAGTTTAATTATAACCTTTTTTAATTAATAATATGATAACCTTTTTTTCACTGGTTTTCAATTCCAGTTTTATTACATTTTAGTTTAACTTTTTTCTGTACTTTTAATTTTGTAATAAAATTTTAAATTTCTCTAATTTTAAATTTTAAATTTCTTTAATTTTGTAATAAAAGGATGTTAGCAATGACAAAAGTGATTGCTCTAATCTTAGACCAAAAAAATAAAAGCTAAATATTACTTTCACACAGTTATTTAATTATTAAAATTTACACTCCTTAAAATTTACTCTTCTATTCAAATTATACACATATAAAATTCACTGTTATTTTCAAAACAATTATAACTTATTTTAACTTAAGTTTTATATATATATATAATTCATTGTTTTTAGCGCAAGGTTCAATGTTAAGTTGGATCTCGAGTGATAATAATCTTATTATTTTAGCCGAAACCTAGGAGCATAATGAATTTAGCGTGTGATAATAATCTTATTCTCTTAGTCGAAACTTAGGAGCATGACGAATGTAGGGTTCTCCACATTGATGGATTCATTCTTTGGTCTACTTAGAAGAAGAGATCGTCTCTTTGAGGGGTGGGTTGTATAGCCTATTATATCAAAAATAACATTGCTTCCCACATGCAGCTTCATAAGGTTGACCCCCTTAATCAATACATTTGGATCGAAATCTTTGACACTAATACCAATAGAATTTTCCTTGCAACTTGTTACTTTGCTCCCATTAACTCTACCTCCTATAAGAAAAACAACCTAGATAAGAATTGCCTTTTCATTAACTTAGAACATGATATCCACAGCTTAAGGAATGAAGGAAACATCGTTGTGCTTGGCGATTTTGATGCTCAGACTGCCACTATCCAAGCCACTATATTAAGTAATAACTCTAACTCTAACCCCTTGTGGCTTGGTGAGTATTATGTTCTAGCTAGTAAATTTCAATGAAACTTCGAAGACACTACCAAGAACCTTTTTCACACTGAGCTAATTAAGATTTGCAATTCCCAAGACCTGATTATCTGTAATGGGATCTGGTTAGATGACTTGTATTCATGGGCGTGGTAACAATGTTGTGGACTATGCAATATTTGATACACAAATTCTCCACCGTATAGTTAATTTTGATCTTCTAAATGACGATGAGCCTAACTCTAACCATAGACCTCTCTTCTTAACCCTTAATCTTGATATGTACACCAACCACATGCATAAGGATGGTGACAGTCAAAGACATGCATTTTGACAAAACTAAATAGTTCTATTCTTAGAAGTTTTAACAAAGGAATTAGCTTTCTTAACATATAATGGCAACATTGATCACATCTACCACAATTTTACTACTATCCTCTCCACTACCATTAACAACTTCCCTAAGGAGTTATCATATAATAAGAGTAATAAGACTTCCAACCCCTGATATGAAAATGATTATATATATGTTAGGAAAGCAATTAGAGATGCTCCCAACGAAACTATTAAGGGTGAGAAAATCAAGGTGTACAAAGCTCTTATCAAAAGGAAAAAAGGAGAATATATAAACAAGAGGCAAGATCTTCTCCTTCACCTCTCTAAAGTTGAGCCTAGAAAGTTTTGGAGGAGCATTCTTGCCCGTAAATCGAAAGAGAACAATTTGATCCCTTTAAAGGAATGGGATGTTTATCTTAGGAACCTTTATGACACCCTAGAGACCATGGGAAACATAAAAAACACACCTATAGAGGGAGGTACATTTTTTTGGAAGACGTGGAGTCCGAGATTAAAAAGCTCGCTAATGGGAAAGTTATGGATATTGAAGGATACCAAGATGAAATTCTCAAAATTGGAAGGTCCATCCTCACCTTGTACTTGCACAATCTCCTCAACTTGGTGGTTATACATGGCTTCCCCAGGTTGTGGATGTAAAGCGGAGCCTTATCATTCCTATCTTTAAAAGTGGGGTTAAAAATGTTCCCTCTAACTATAGGACTATTATGATTAGCCACATTTCAGGAAAGTTGTATGGGCTTATTCTAGAGAAAAATATTAGCGCTTGGCTTGAAACCCATGGTAAAAGAGCATTTGGGCAAGCTTATTTTAGAAGACACCACTCTGCGATTGACCACCTTGTCACTCTTAGGACCATTGCCGAGGATTGTCGTAATAATAAGACTAATCTCTTTTCTTGTTTTATTGACTTTAGAAAATCTTTCGACATTGTTCCTCGAGAGAAGTTATGGCAAAGGCTCGATGAAATAATGTTTCCTCCCAAGTTAAGGTGTTATAGACATTTTTGTGCCTAACAGCATGAAGCATGAAATGTCGATAATCTAAGGGATCCAAAGTCCCTAAACATGTTGTTCCTACCCCTAGAGGAACAAGGTCAGCAAACCACAGCACTAAATATCAATTCTCCACCTGAAAACACTCAAAAACAAGCTAATTCTGGATCATGTCAACTGCTCCACTGAGCATCTGCGCTGAATGTCAACTGCTCCACTCTGTACCTGTGCTGAATGTCAAAAGCAATGAAGGCTACCTGCGCTGGGCGAGATTGGCCAAGTGGCACAGTCATTTTGCAAGGTGTCAAATGCCCAGGAAGCTTCCAAAATGACACTTGGATAAGGGAATTCGCCTTGTGATGAGTAAGAGGATCTAGATCTCCAAGTGGAAGCAAGAAACTCCAAGTGGACTCAAGAACTGAAGTATAACTGAAGTGGGAGAGGACACTAGTCAGCTTCATGCCAGCCTCAAGCTGACTCATCCTTTCTCCTAATCTCCTATATATAGAGCTCTCTCATGAGGTCTAGGGAGGCTGGAATCTTGTGAATGTAAGGAAGTGTTGTTGGTTTGAGTATAGAACTATTGGGTGATTGCTTTGAAGGAGGTGAAGAGGAGATTTCTTTCTGCTGGGAGGTGTTGCTGGATTGGGCCTATTATGGTTGTAACACTCTCAGAACTTTACTTCTTCCATTAATAAAGCATTTGAGGTTCTTCTATATGCATGTGTCTCTGTGGCGTGTTGATGCTTGTATATTTGATTTATTCTAATCCTTGAATCAATTATGGATGTATGCTTCTTGTAGTTTCCCTTTCTTGTGCTTTTGCAGGATCTTTGTGTAGCTGGGCCAGTGAAAGAGCAAGGAGCTGGGAGCAAGCAGCAAAGAGGGAAGATTGGATCAACCATTAGCGGAAGACAACGGTTAGTGGATCCCTTTCTCCTCTCTCTTACATCTCATAAAGAAGTAATCTTGAATAGCTTTGCTTTGATTGTTGCTGAGGTACTATCACCCTTAGAGTGGGATAGGGTCATTCCGTATTGGATACTTTTCCCAACAACAAATTGGCGACTCCGCTGGGGATCGTATCTTGTTGGTTGTTTGTGTTTTTGCTATTCATTTCATAAACAAAGGGAGTACCGAATCGAACTGTATTTGAATCTTTCAAATGCAAAGTAGAGGGCAGCTACTCTAGCTCAGTTTCTGGGCAAGTTTATGATTTGAAGAGCTGATCCACAAGGACTCTAATAAGCTCTTAGTGATAGCTTTTCATCCTCCTTGTCATCTCTTAGTGTGTCCTTGACTGATAGCTTCTGATTTGAGCAAAAACTGTGAATGTTTGAGCAATCTGTGACCCGGAAACCAAGAGAAACGAAAGTTTCGTTCTTCAGTGCAGGCTGTACAAAGGCTGTCTGCATTTCAGCGCAGTTCCCGAAGGGGCTACCTGCGCTGAAGGTCAAACAGACAGTGTCCCACCTGCGCTGGACCAGTCTTGCCTTGTGCTACTGGGGTTTCCTGCTGTTTCTTGCCCTGTTTTCACTCTTGTTTTTGCTGCCTGTTACCAGTCAATGTGCCTATCTGAAACCAACTTTCCTTGCCACTATTCTGCCTCGGTTGTATAAAGAAACTGTGTTTGTTCTTTGTGTATTTCTTGTATCATTTACAGTTTCCCATAACGAAAGTGAACTAGTCTTGCTGTGACCTCTTAGATCTAGACCTGTGATAAAGTGTCGTTTTGATCTTAAGAGTTAGTTTGTTTGCTGTTCATAGCTGATTGGGTTTTTGCTTTCGTTGTTTGGTTTGAGTTTATATATTTCTAGTGTCGAAACAAGTAAATCTTAAGGTGTCTTTCGATTTTGGACAAGCTTGTTTGCTTTCACTTGAAATTGAATTCAAAGTTATACAACAGCTTTCTTTTTGTGTCGCACAAACATTAAGGAAGAGAAAAGAAATACTTGCATTGTGCATGTGCATTATGACAGCTTGCATGTTGATTTAGGGAAAAGTGCATTAGTGTGTGCTCTATGATCTGTGTGAAAAGATGTTGTCTTTCTTTTCCCTCAGTAGTTAAGATTTTCAAAGTTGAAAGATTGAAAAGCTTGCTTATCATCTTAGACTGCATTTAGGAGTGTTATCATACATCTTGTGGTGATCCATAAAGGCAAACTGCTAAACAAGATCAACCTTAAAATAAATTGAATTTACATAACAACGCATTGAAACATAACGCAAACACATAGAGGTCTAAGCTAGAGACGTGTTCCGGCGTCGTTAAAGGTGATATCTTAGCGTTGAGTGGTTGGGTGATTCCTCCACGGTGAAGCGATAAGTATCAATACGGACTTGTGCTCCCACGTACCGTCGCGTATATATTGGGAGACCCCTATAGGATCAAAGCCTTTATCCAATAGGAAACCGTGTCGGCCGCCCTACTGATCGCAATGCAGTGAACACAGCATTCACGAAGATCGACCACTCGTACCGTAAAACGTATTCTGTGGTTTTGCGAAAAGTTTGGCACACCCTCTGCCTAGAACTCCAGAGCGGTTTCTTTTGGCCTTTTTCAAACTCTATAACTGAAAAAGTCCATCCGAGCATTTGTCACTTCGGGCTCGTTAAAATATCGAAGGAGACTAGAGTCATCTTTAGCTTTTTCTCGACTCTTAAAAAGTGAAAAAGCAAGTTGTGTCTAAAGCGTCGTTATAAAATTTATTTTAAACGGAACATAATCACCTCCTATTCCCGCGTTGATCTTTAGGTTGAGAACATGGAACGCCCCAATCAAGGAACTCCACATGATGGAAATCCTAGTCCTTTCTCCTCTTGGGGAGAAGTTGGTGCGCCCCACATGGCCACATTGTCGCTTCCAGGACTGACAATTGGCCTGCCTATTTGGCTATTCTCAACCAATGTAGTTCAGACCACCATGGTTCCTGAACAGTCGAGTCAACAGTTAGATCAGTCTAGAGCTGCCCACCAGCCTTCTACTTCCTATAACTCTTCCTCCAATCCCTCATCTTCGCAAGGTAGAGCCGGCAAAAGCCAAGCTCCCATGGAGAAGAAGGAGAAGAAGAAGAGAGAGAAGAAGAAGAAGGAGCCTAAGGCGACTGGGGGCAAGCAAAAGACATCTAACAAAAATCCACACACAGCACAGACCGGGCCTAAATTGCCATGTGTCATATGTAAAGGAGACCATTTCCATAGAGATTGTCCCTGTATTCCCCGGATACTAAGGGACTGGTCCCCTCGTTTGCACAATTCGGGAGCATCAACCTCTGATAGCCATGTTGAATGCTTACCCTCAACCAGCGAAAGTGAAGGTTCAAGACAAAGAGGGGGATCAAGATCCCCCTGCAGACTGTGTGAAGGCGATCACGCCATCCACCGTTGTCCCTTCTTAGACGAAGCGAAGAGAGTTTTGGAAGATCGTCCGGTTTCACCGGTAATACTTCCTCCTGGATACAAAAAACTCGTGCCAAGTCCTTCGTTGGTTGAAAATGCAGCTGGCCCGCTCAAGTGGTCAGCTGAAGCGTCAGTCATTGAAAATGAACCTACTGAATCCAGACCAGACGAAAGTCTAAAGGTCGATATGGCAGTTGACCCGGTTCTTCCTTCAGAGGTTTCATCCTCAAATGACACCGTCACTGAAGATTCATCTTCAAATGACACCCTCACTGAAGAGAAAAAGGATGACACCATCCAGATTCTTTTCATCAACACAGATTCTGATGAGCATCAGGGCAATGCGCCCATTCCTTTATCGCAGGAAGGAACATCGTCAGGGTCGTATCCGGCCGTGTATTCGGTCCCACCACTAAGCAACCTGGTTGTGTCCTTTGATTGGAACCAACTAGGCAGACCCCGGTTACCAGCCAGTATACCATTCAGAATCATCGTCCAAATTTACAGGATGGTAATGGCTGGAACTATCATTGATGAAGGGGCATCTGTGAGTATCCTTTCCTCTATTGCTTGGAAAGCACTGGGTTCTCCGGAGCTTTTGCCTGAGATAAGAAATCTCTCAGGTTTTGATAAAGGAACCAGTCGACCGTTAGGGATCCTCCCCAATGTGCCTGTTACATTGAAAGGGAAGACCGTTCAAATGAATGTGATGGTCGTTCAAGGACCCTTGGATTATAACCTACTCCTTGGACGAGACTATATATATTGCATGGGAGCTATAGTCTCCTCACTCTTTAGAGTAATGTGTTTTCCACACGAAGGGAGAATGGTCAAGCTTGTAGACCAACTTTCATTTCCGGGATCACGCATCGCAAATAGTCACATACCAACCCTCAATGGTCTATTCACCCAAGAAATGTCTCCACCCCCAGTCCTCCTTCCCGATGAGTGCGAGTGATTCGGAAAGATGGGACTGGAACCCAGGGGGCATGCATCCTGGTCTGCTTTGGGCAGAGGAAACCTTGGGTATAGGGTAGAATTTCCGCGAAAGAATATGACTAGTCCGTACCCCGTCCATGGAAGGAAGAGGGGTTGTTCTAGAACAGGATTCTTTTGTCAAGGTTACTTGTTTGACAAAGTTCATTCACCATTGTCCACTTCGGTAGACAGTGCCGAGGAAATGTTTTCGTTTGATGGTGTTAACAAAACAATCTTTGGGTAACCAGAAAGAGGCAAGCCTCACCCTTTAAAACAAATGTTTTATCGGATAAGTAGGGGCAGCCTTGAAATTATACCTTACACCTGGGGGCATGCAACCTTTTGGAGTGCAAGCAAGGGACGACTATTTATTTTTTTAAATTTTTAGGTCCTCCCTTTAAACCTGTAGGTCTAACCCTTTAAACTCGTAGGATTAGCCGTTTCCAAACTTGCATAAAGAAAGGATATGGGGCAAAGGTAAAATTTGCCGCATTAGGAGCATAGCTTCATGAGATAAAGCTCCATAAAAAATAGCTATCTCACAAGAGACATTCTTATCTTATGACTGGTATACCGAGCAGTTTTAGCGTCATAGTTCATGCTCGTTAAAAAATAAACATAAGCTATCGAGCAGTTTTACCGCGGAATTTATGCTTGTTAAAAAATAGAAAAGCGAGATCCGAGCAGTTTTAGCGTCATAGTTCATGCTCGTTAAAAAATAAACATAAGCTTTTGAGGAGTCAAGCTCATTAAAAAATGAACACCCCGGTAAATAACCATTGTGATCGTAAAATCATTAGCCATAAAAGCCTTGGTCGTGTTTGCACCCGCCACCTCCATTTCATTTGGCCAATCGTTCACCTCCATATGATTGTTTACCCATTTTGAGGAACAGCTGCGAAGAGTGATTTCACTTAGCCATCCTTGTGACACTGCCGTGATTGGAAAATTCCAACCTGTACCTGGAATCTGTTGCTATCCCTGTTTATCACTCGTTCCTCAAAAAACGAGTCTTCTTTGAGCTCTTTTCATCTGACTCGTAAAATATGAAAAGTTTGCCGAGTTTTGGCCTTCCAGCTCGTTAAATTGACCGGAAGAGCTATCCCTCCTCTGGATTTTAATCTTTTTGGACCTGAGGGATTATTGCACAAAAAGGTCGAGCGCTTGTTTTATTCGGCTCGTTAAAATTATCGAAAACTCATCCCTTCTGTATTGTTTTATACTTTTTCGGACTTAAGGGATTAGATGACGAAAAAGGAATTTTGGAGTTAACTTTCTGTACCTTTTCAGACTCTCTAAAAATGAAAAGGACCGAGTTTTCCTTGTCGTTAGACTCGTTAAAATGATTAAATAGTGACAAACTTGTCTTTAGACGAGAACGAGTTTCCCTATCGCTAAGCTCGTTAAAACATAGCGATGGGCTTGCCCGAAGGGCAGGTTATAGAACAAACATATGTTATCCTCCTCAAGCTTGACAAAAATAAAGAGGTACTGGTCAGAAATGACTGGGGAAAAATTGGGAGAACCTCAAAGCTTTAATGGTAGCAAGTCGCTCTTGAACATGACACTTTGTCCTCCGTATCACATCGGGTTGGGTTGTTTCATTCACCGGTCTCATCACCATGGTCCTCGCCAAACCATCCACATTTGGGGTAATGCTACCGATCCATCACATCAGTGTCGTTATATGTTCAAGAGATGTGTTCAGAAAGAGTCAACCGTGTCCCATCCACTGCCATACATTATCCTTCATCCACCCATGATCGCCACCCTGAATCATATTTCACAGATTGTTTTCACCTCCACTAAAATCATTAGCTCCGTTCCATGTCATTGATGTGGGATTCATTAAGGCCCTCCTTTGACGGATCGCTTCTTGTCGACTTCAGCTCATTATCCAAGAAGTTGATCTAGGAACACCCCCCCCAGTACTTTGAAGCTTGCATGCCTCAAAGGCAAGTTTCTCACTTCCAGCGACAGGTATACATCAATGACCTTCGACCAGAAGATTTTGCGTGGTGTTTGACGCCAAGTCCTTTATTCACACCACGTGAATTGTACTGCAGTACCTTGAGGATCATTGTCATTATTGGTGATTCCTCTCGCGCTTGTTAATGGTTTACATTATTGATCGGTAATCAAGCGATGTCTTTCCATGTTCGACTTCAGCGCAATTCTCACATGGATCGACTTGTACTTAGAGTGAAGATCGAACGAGTTTGAAGACCCCGGATCTAGTTTCATCCATCCGGGCTGCGATATATATTCAGGAAATATAAAGACATTTGATATGTACATCATTGCAGCAGATGATCATCCTACTCAAAGGATGATAATTTCAGCAGAGGATTATCAGTCTACCATCAGACGATCGTCTGTTCTATGTACCAAAATGAATTTATAAAGCTGAGCATGGGAATGCCCGCCTCAGCTAGATCATGAAAGCAGAATAAAAAATAATGTATTGTATTGTATTTTATTACAGGGCACCTCTCAGCGATTGAATGAACTTCGGATCCTCCTGATAAAGCATTTCACCCGATAAACGACCTCATACTTTAGGGGGCAACTGTTATAGACATTTTTGTGCCTAACAGCATGAAGCATGAAATGTCGATAATCTAAGGGATCCAAAGTCCCTAAACATGTTGTTCCTACCCCTAGAGGAACAAGGTCAGCAAACCACAGCACTAAATATCAGTTCTCCACCTGAAAACACTCAAAAACAAGCTAATTCTGGATCATGTCAACTGCTCCACTGAGCATCTGCGCTGAATGTCAACTGCTCCACTCTGTACCTTCGCTGAATGTCAAAAGCAATGAAGGCTACCTGCGCTGGGCGAGATTGCCCAAGTGGCACAGTCATTCTGCAAGGTGTCAAATGCCCAGGAAGCTTCCAAAATGACACTTGGATCAGGGAATTCGCCTTGTGATGAGTAAGAGGATCTAGATCTCCAAGTGGAAGCAAGAAACTCCAAGTGGACTCAAGAACTGAAGTATAACTGAAGTGGGAGAGGACACTAGTCAGCTTCATGCCAGCCTCAAGCTGACTCATCCTTTCTCCTAATCTCCTATATATAGAGCTCTCTCATGAGGTCTAGGGAGGCTGGAATCTTGTGAATGTAAGGAAGTGTTGTTGGTTTGAGTATAGAACTATTGGGTGATTGCTTTGAAGGAGGTGAAGAGGAGATTTCTTTCTGCTGGGAGGTGTTGCTGGATTGGGCCTATTATGGTTGTAACACTCTCAGAACTTTACTTCTTCCATTAATAAAGCATTTGAGGTTCTTCTATATGCATGTGTCTCTGTGGCGTATTGATGCTTGTATATTTGATTTATTCTAATCCTTGAATCAATTATGGATGTATGCTTCTTGTAGTTTCCCTTTCTTGTGCTTTTGCAGGATCTTTGTGTAGCTGGGCCAGTGAAAGAGCAAGGAGCTGGGAGCAAGCAGCAAAGAGGGAAGATTGGATCAACCATTAGCGGAAGACAACGGTTAGTGGATCCCTTTCTCCTCTCTCTTACATCTCATAAAGAAGTAATCTTGAATAGCTTTGCTTTGATTGTTGCTGAGGTACTATCACCCTTAGAGTGGGATAGGGTCATTCCATATTGGATACTTTTCCCAACAACATAAGGGTCGTTGTCATTAGATTATATGAGAATGTTATTGCCAAGCTTAAGACAACCAAGGGTTGGTCTACTAAAATTAAATGCAACATCAATGTTAAACAAGGGTGTCCCCTATCCCCCACCCTTTTTAGCATTTACATTGACAAGCTTGAGGAATGCTTAGAAGTTCCTGGTTGTTAAGGACTCAAGCTTGCTGGTATAGTGATTATTCTTCTCCTTTATGCTAATGATATCATTCTTCTTACTAGGAGACCCAACGATCTCGAAAAGGAGCTTAAAACCCTCCATGATTATTGTATCAATATGGGTGTGTCAGTTAATACTAACAAAACTAAAGTTATGATTATTAAATCCAAAAAGATCACTTATGACAATTTCATCTATGATAACAATTACTTAGGGAATGTTTCTTCTTGCAAATATTTAGGTATTGGCATTCACCATGAGCTCAATTAGAACTATAGCATTGAGAAAAGGATTTTAGGAGGTTGGAAAGCTTACTATGAGTTTGAAAACAATTGTAAAACAACTGATCTTTAGGTTTGGAGTAAAAAAAGTTCCTCTTCAAGGCTCTGGTCACCCCTATTATATTTATATGATGGGAGGTGTGACGTTGTAGTCTATCTAGATATTCTTGGAGAAAGATTGAAATAATCCAAAAAAAAATCATAACCTACAACCTCAAGACTAAAGGTAATACTCCCTACCCTATTCTATTGGTTGAGGCTAGCCAAGAGGCTCCCAAAATTTGCTTCTAACTCTAGTCAAAACCACCTTCAGCTCAAGTGAGGGTGGCATAAGGATGCCAAGTCCTTGCTCAACCATTTGGAGATAAGGGAGGAGATCCTCTTAGGGATAAAGGATAACATTAAAAATGTCATTACTTCCAAATTTATGGATAAGTTGTGCAGTGATAAGGAGTTAAAAGGGAAAAGAAAGTTAAGATACTATAAGGAGGTAATCAACCCCACACTTGCTAACTAGAATTAACTTTCTGTATTAACAAGTGCTAAGAAGTGAATGAATATGCAAGGATCAAAACTAATTCTCATGAGCTCCGGAGTGAAACTCAGAGTTAGTATATTCCCAAGATTCCTTGGGATGAAACAATATGCCTCCTTTGCGATACTAAGAGAGTCGAAGAAGAAAAACACTTTCTATAAGAAAAAGTTTTTCGGTGTAAATCACATGATAATACATTTGTTGACGTGTTTTGAACCAACGAGTGTGGTTCATCGCCGGGACAAGTTGTCTTGATGATGAACCACACTCGTTGGTTCGAAACACGTCGACAAATGTATTATCATGTGATTTACGCCGAAAAAATCTTTCTTATAAACTCGATATGGATCACAGAAGCCTCGATTCAACAAAAAAAAACACTTTCTCTTGGATTGTCCAGCCCTTACTCACATTCGTTCTCATTTCCATAACATTTGCCTCACTACCAACCTCCTTGACTTGCTCAATGAAGAAAACTATAGTGACCTCATAATGCTTATTTCCCTCCTTTTTTATCAAAGCAATAAAATCTTAAATAATCTCAATTAACCACTTCTTTCAATTAACCACTTCCTTCTTAAAGTCCAATAAGCCATATTAATCTTAGTAGCTAATCATCATATATTTATATAAATTTATTATACTTATTTTAACTGAACTTAATTTTATTTAAATTAAAATCTTAAAAAAAATTATTATATTTTATAATATTTAAGAAATTGAATGTTTTGAAAGGATTAATAGTTTTTTCCATAAATATTATATATTTATTTATTTAAAAAAATATCATAACTTTACTTAGCCTCGAATTTTTTTTGGTTTTTTAATAATAAAAAAATATTGTATTTTATTTTTAAAAATCATAATTTAAAATTATAATTTTATAAAATTACTTTATATGGTTAATTTCTTTTGTTTATATAATTAATAAATTGATATTAATTTATATGTTTTTGCATTCATTTGATTTTGATATTAATTTATATGTTTTTTCATTCATTTGATTACATTACTGTCAGAAATTAATTTATTATCGTTGCCGACTGAATGAGATTCAGCGAGTTATTTCTACATTGAGGACTTGGTACCGACATTTCCCTATGTTATGTGTGCAAGCCCAACTCAACACTGTGGGATTACATTACTGTCAGAAATTAATTTATTATCGTTGCCGACTGAATGAGATTCAGCGAGTTATTTCTACATTGAGGACTTGGTACCGACATTTCCCTATGTTATGTGTGAAGCCAAACTCAACACTGTGCGAATGAAGGCACTAACTCTGACAGTCCGCTATCCCAGCCATCACCGCCACACCTACACCAAACCTACCACATCGCCATTATCTTATCCCAGCCATCACCGCCACACCTACACCAAACCTACCACATCGCCATTATCTTCTAGATCCTCTTTTAGCCTCTATAAATTTGTAATTTCTCTGGCCAGTGATTGTAAGCAGGCCCATGCCTCTCTATGTGTAATATCTGGGATTATATGAAGTTATGTTTTCTCTGCTATCAATTTCTTTTGTTGTTGCTCCATTGTCTATGATTTATCTGTGATGTTTGTTTGCTGCCATAGAAGTTTAATCAGCTCTGTTCTTTGGAGTAGCAACTGGTATCGGAGCCATGTTCCATTAAGCCTGGTGGAGAGAACGCTGGAGGGCTATCTGATGTAGAGGTTGCCGTCCTAATAATATCAAAAGTAAAGCTACCTGTAGTTTGGTTAATTGCAGACAGTGAAGCCCTGAGAGCTATTTGAATAGGGCGTGTTAAGCTCCATTAATTTAGTGCGTTGACAGCTTGAGAGCTGCAGAAGGCACCACTGTTAGTGAATCGCAGTGTTGAGCTTGGTTTTAAACGAAGCTCGCAGCATCAAACAGTGCAAAAGCCTTCAAAAGCACTGATCGCAGAGTGCCGAGATCTGTCCCTAACAAGAGAGCTTGATTGGAGTCCTAGCTTGAAAGGACCATAAAAAAATTGGACAAGAATAGGAGGGAGGACCGCTGTTGAAGGGAAACCAAAATTAAAAGAAAGTGGACAACTGTTAAAGAAAAACTGAGGTTGCAGGAAAAGAGGACGACTGTTGACGTTGGAGTGCCAAATGTGAAGTTCGATGCCATGCTGTAAGGTTTTCAGTTAAATATACGAGCCACTTATTATTGAAGTGTGAAGGCTTTATGTTTTTTATGTGTTGTCTTAACTCTTCAAAAGAGCACGTACGTGTGAACTTGAGCCGAAAGTTTTTTTTAACTTATTACTGTGATTTTATATATCTTTTAGGTTGGATTTTATGTTTTATTTAAAACATAAAAGGTATAGTTTATTAAAAGAGGGAGATTTATTAAATTAGTAAACAATTTTTTAAGTGGTAAAAAAACAAAAAAAAGAGCTAAAAGGAGATTGATTTTGGCAAAAGTTATAATAATTAAAGTTTTATTTTTAAGTGGCGTTTTTGTGTTTTGGGACGTAAATCTAATTAAAAATGGAGACAACAGTTACAGATATGGAGAAGTTTAGTGGGGCTAATTTTTCCCTATGGAAATCACAGATGGAGGATATACTGATTTTGAAGGATCAGTATTTGCCGATTGAGGGCACAACACAGAAATCCTCATCGATGACAGATAAAGAGTGGAATAAGCTACATAGAAAGACGATTGCAACAATCCGCCAATATCTAGCAAAGAATGTATATTTCGATGTGTCCGAAGAAAAGATGGCAGAAGGATTATGGAAGAAGCTCCATGATCTATATGAGAAGAACATGGCATCAAACAAAGTGTTCTTGATGAAAAAGCTTTATAATCTCAAGATGAAGGAGGGTGCTTCAGTTGTTGAGCACTTGAATGCATTTAATATTATTACTAATCAGTTTGCCTCTATTAAAATCATTTTAGATGATGAAATTAGAGCCATTTTGCTAATGTGTTATATGCCAGATAGCTGGGAAAATTTAATTGTAGCCATGAGCACTTCAGCAACTGTAGGGACCCTAAATTTTGATGATGTCAGCAACAGTTTAATGAATGAGGAGCTACGACGAAAGTCAATTGCAGAAAATCAGGGAGGAGAAGCTCTAGCTCTAGCTGATCATGCTAGGAGAATGGATCGAGGTCGGCAAGGGCGATCAAAATCAAGAGGTTGATAAAAATCAAGGAAAGGCAGGCTCATCTGCTTTCATTGTGGCAAACCTAGTCACATGAAGAAAGAATGTCAATTTTGGAAGAAAGGACAAAAGGATCATAGACCGTCCAGTACAAATCACAAGTCATCCAGCACAAATGAAGGTGAGACTACCGTTGTAGCCATAGATGGTGATGTGTTGTATACTGTTTCAGTAGAGGATGCATGTGTATATACATCTAGCAGTAGCTTTGATTAGATTCTTGACTCTGGGGCATCTCACCATGTAACCCCATGCAAAGATAGTTTTGTTTGATATAATCCTGGTGATTATGGTAGAGTGCATTTGGGGAATAATCATTTTTGCAGTATTGTTGGAGTGGGAGATGTCCATATCAAGATGAAAGATGGACAAGATATATTGTTGAAACAGGTCAGGCATGTACCAGAAATGCGCATGATTTTAATCTCTATGGGACGACTGGATGATGAAGGCTATTCCACATGCTTTGGAAAAGAAGGCTGGAAAATTAGCAAAGGAGCATTGGTCGTGGCCAAAGGACTCAAGATGGGAATATTATACACATTGAAGGCATTGATAGGAAAATCAGATTTGGCTGCTATCACAAAAGAAGGAAATTCAATAGATCTGTGGCATAAGCGCTTGGGTCACATGAGCGAGAAGGGATTAAAGATCCTTGTTGGTAAAAATTTATTACCAGGTTTGAAATCCTACAATCTTGATCTTTGTGAGCATTGTATATATGGTAGACAAAGAAGGGTTTCATTCCATAGAGGTGTTCATGACAAAAAGAAAAATGTGTTAGAATTAGTACACTCAGATGTGTTTGGGCCTATTAACATCAAATCATTAGGAGGAGCATCATATTTTGTAACATTTATAGATGATGTATTGAGGAAGGCTTGGGCATACCCTATGAAAAATAAAAGTGAAGTGTTTGGAATATTTCAAAAATTCCATGTTGTTGTTGAAAGAGAGACTAACAAATTGTTGAAGTGTTTAAGAACAGATAATGGTGGAGAATATTGCTCAAATGCATTTAAGGAATATTGTAACAAGTTTGGCATAAAGCATGAGAAGACTGTGCCTAGTACTCCTCAATAGAATGGTGTTGCAGAAAGGATGAATTGCACCATTATGGAAAAAGTGTGAAGTATGTTGTCCAATTCTGGTTTGGAGAAGAATTTTTGGGCTGAAGCAGTCAAGACCACTTGCTACCTCATAAATAGATCTCCAACTACAACCTTGGATGGCGGTATCCCTGAAGAAGTTTGGACTCGTAAGAAGCTCAATTACTCTCACTTGAAATTCTTTGGATGTGAAGCATTTGTACACATTCCCAAATAAAATAGAACTAAGCTAGATGATAAATCAATGAAATGCAATTTTTTGGGATATGGAGACAAAGATTTTGGTTGTCGTCTATGGAATCCAGTCAAACATAAAATTATTAGAAGCAGGGATGTTATATTTAATGAGTCAAAAATGTTCAAGAGGACTGTAGGTGAGTTGGAGGTCAAGAAAGTTATTGACAGGTTTGAAGAGCAGTGGGAAAACATCCCACCAATGCAAGAAAATGAACAGCAAAGTCAGGAGCATGAAGAACAACAAGTGGAAAATGATGAACAACAAGAAGAAGGAATTTTGCAGGAACCTTTACAGGAGATTCAACCTAATAATGCACCACCATAGTTGGTTCGCAAATCTTCTAGGCCTCATAAGACTTCACAAAGGTATCCTCCTTCAAACTATATTTTGTTGACTGATGAAGGTGAGCCTAATTTTTTTCAAGAAGCATGTAAAGTTGAGCACAGTAAAGAATGGAAGAAAGCAATGGAAGAAGAAATGAATTCTTTGCAAGAAAATAAAACTTGGGAGTTAGTAAACCTCCCAAAAGGAAGAAAGGCTCTACAAAACAAATGGGTGTACAGGATTAAGCATGAAGGTGATGAAAACAAGGAGAGGTATAAAGCAAGGCTGGTGGTGAAAGGATTTGCCCAAAAAGAAGGTATTGACTTCACTGAGATTTTCTCACCTGTTGTTAAAATGTCATCCATTAGAGTCATTCTTGGTTTAGTTGCTACTTTAGACTTAGAATGTGAACAGTTAGATGTAAAAACTGCTTTCCTTCATGGTGAATTGGAGGAAGAAATTTATATGGAGCAGCCAGAAGGCTTCATAGAAAAAGGAAAAGAAAACCGTGTTTGTAGGTTGAAGAAGAGTCTCTATGGGTTGAAACAAGCACCTCGACAATGGTACAATAAATTTGATTCATTCATATTGGAACATGGTTTTTAGAGGTTGGAAGCTGACCATTGTGTCTATATCAAGAGGTACGATCAAGGAAAGTATATCATATTATTATTATATGTGGATGACATGTTGATCGTTGGGCATGATAAGAATAAGATCAATAGGTTGAAGAAAGATTTGGGTAGCAAATTTGCAATGAGAGATTTGGGACCAGCACAATAGATATTGGGCATCCAGATTATGCATGATAGGAAAAACAAAAGGTTGTGGCTGTCACAAGAAAAATATATCAAGAAGGTGCTTAACAGGTTTAATATGAAGGATGCCAAGCCAGTTGGTACACCACTTGCAGCCCACTTCAAGTTGAGTACTGAATTATGTCCTAGTGATGAAAAGAAGAAGGAAGAGATGAGCAAGATTCCTTATGCTTCAGTAGTTGGCAGCTTGATGTATGCCATGGTATGCAGACGACTAGACATTGCATATTCAGTGGGAGTAATGAGTAGGTTCCTTGCCAATACAGGCAAACAAAATTGGCAAGCAGTAAAACGGATTTCGAGGTATCTCAAGGGTACTAGTCATTACTGTTTATGTTTTGGTCATGATGAGACTATGCTTGAAGGATTTACAGAAGCAGATATGGCTGGAGATATGGACACCAGGAAGTCCACTATAGGCTATTTGTATACATTTGTAGGTGCAGCAATATCTTGGGTGTCAAGACTACAAAGAATAGTAGCCTTCTCTACAACAAAAGCAGAGTACATAGCTGCAACAGAAGCTTGTAAAGAGATGTTATGGATGCAGCGATTCCTAGGAGAGATAGGAATATAATAGGACAAGTATGTGTTATATTGTGATAGTCAGAGTGCCATTCACTTGGCGAAAAACCCAACATTTCATTCAAAAACCAAGCACATTGACTTAAGGTACCATTGGATCTGGCATGTGTTGGAGGAAGAATAGTTATCCTTGGAAAAGATCCATACATATAGGAACCCTGCTGATATGCTCACTAAGATTCTACCACGAAATAAACATGAGTTATGTAAAGGCATGGTAGGACTCGATGTGACTTGATTCATGACTATGATTTGGCTTCAAGTGGGAGAATGTTATATGTGAAGCCAAACTCAACACTGTGCAAATGACGACACTAACTCTGACAGTTCATCGTCTCAGCCGTCCTAGCTGTCACTGCCACACCTGCACCAAACCTACCACACCACCATTATCTTCTATATCTCCATTTGAATCACATGCAGGATTCTAGATCCTCCTTTAGCCTCTATAAATTTGTAATTTCTTTGGCCAGTGATTGCAAGCAGGCCCATGCCTCTCTGTGTGTAATATCTAGGTTTAATATGAAGTTATGTTTTCTCTGCGGTCAATTTCTTCTGTTGTTGGTCCATTGTTTATGGTTTGTATGTGATGTTTGTTTGCTGCAATAGAATTTTAATCAGCTCTGTTCTCTGGAGTAACACCTTAATTGTCGACTAGTGTTTTTTAATACAAATGGGTCCAAACTTCATAGCACCTAAATTTTTGCGTAATCGCCAATCATTGTTGTTTTTTAAAGCAATTAGGTCCATAGCATGTGAAGCCCATATAAGGTATATACTATATACAACTTATTAAATACTTATGTTTTCGGGCGGATTCTTACTGTTGTATCTTCTCTGAAGAGATGCATAGTATGAAGTCCAATCCTGCTATGTGCCCTCCTCTATACAATTTGACTCCGCCAGTAAGAATTTGTGTTTAATTATCTTAAGGTTTGGAATTTGGCATATTTTCCCCTCAATTTTAATCTAAATTCGGAAATAGTTGTTAAAATTAAGTTAGTTGTGTAATCTATTCATGTGCTTCAACCAGCGTCTAAAGTGTTCAAATCTATTTAAATTATAATATAGCTTGTAAATATCTCCACTTGTATCATAAAATTTCAAAATTAAAATAAATAAACAGCACTTTGGTGGCACCAAAAACTCCTGTGGTTGTATCTCAAATGATTCGAGATGAAATTGGATGTTCTTATCAGTTTCCCCTCTCTTTTTTGGAAATGTCTCATAAATACATAAATTGATATTTACCATACCCATTTTGGTACAAAGGCTCGCTACTTATGATATTAGCTTATTGATGGGAAAGGGAGGTGTAAGATATGCCAGAATGTTTTTTAGCGGAAAGCTATCTACTATTGATGTGAAGGGTCAGCAGTAGAGTAGCAAAATAAGGGATCTTTTTTCACTTTGATATGAAAATATTTAATTAATTAGTAATGTAACATTTATCATTTTTGGTTATTCATGAATGTAGTTGATTTATTATAGTTATTCAAGAAAATTACATTATTTGAAATTATCCACTAATGGTTTGTAAGGAGGTATATTTTTGCTTTTTTTGAACCTTGACTCGTTAGCCTGTTTCTTTAGGTCCTAAGAAGATGAATTCTTAGCTAAGCAAAAACAGTGTTAGGGTATGTTTTCTTTTGTTTTAAGCAAATAAGTTTTTTGCCAATCAAAAACAATTTTAGGGCATACTCCATGCACAATATAGTTCAATAACATCATGAGAAGTAAATTTACTAATATTTATATCTTTTAAAGTAATCTAATCACAATTTTACTAAAATTTAATTAACTATATTTAACTAAAAAATCAAATAAAAACACATTCACTGATATCTATATCTAATAATATATTTATATAAACTAATTACAATGTCATTAAAAATTTATATAATTAAATTTTATATCAAAATATCAAGCAATTAAATCAATACTTATCTTCAATTCTTATTATATTATTAAATTAATCTAACTAATTTTGAATTCAATATTATTTTAATTAAAAATATTAATAAATTAAAATAAAACATAACAAAATAATAATAAATTTATTCAACTATTTTTTTAACGACTAATTCATGACATCTATTTCCTAACCGCTAACTCTGGAACAAATGCATCCTTGCTATTTAAACATTCTGACTAACTAATTTTTTCACCTTTGTCCTGATGATGAACCACATTAGATGGTTCAAAACGTCGACGAAAAACTCATGATGTTATTAATCCAAAAAAATTTATTAAACTCAGTATGGATCACAAAAATCTAAAATCAACTTATCTTCTCTTTAAAATATTATATTTTATTTTCGAGACTAACTTTTTAAAATATGATATGTATTAATATATTAATATAGACTAATTCCTATTTCATTAAAAAATAAAAATAATTAAATTTTAATATCAAAATATCAAACCATTAAATCCTTACTTATCTCCTCATTAAAATATTATATTTTATATACCAAACTATTTTTTTTAAATAAGATATTTTTATGTTACAAAATTATTCTTTTAAATATTTTATTTTATTTTCAAAACTTTTATTACCCAGTGCCAAATTTCCCACAAACAAAAACTTGTAAATTATCTTAATATATATTTTTTTGAATTATGTTTTTCTTTGGAGTTGTTTTTAGTGTGACTTTTTGGAAGCTTTTCGAGTATATTTTTCCAGTTTAATTTTTCAAAAATTCTGCCGAAATTCATTAAACTCACAATATTGATGGGTAAATCCTCCACAATAGAAGTGCCCTAGGGTTTTTAATGTCGTTGAATCCATATATATAGTCAAAAAAATATTTTAAATAATACAAATGAAGATTGCGCCACAGGAAACTCCAAAATGTTGCATTATAGACAACTCCTTTTTCTTTTATAACAAAATTGTATAATTATATATTTTTTAATTTTGATAAAATTTTGAATATGAAATGAAAATATAAATGATTAGATATCATTTTTTTGGGATTCAACTATGTTAAGTAAGTCATTCATCTATGACCATGTCCATGAAATGAAAATATAAATGATTAGATATCATTTTTTATTTGGGATTCAACTGTGTTAAGTAAGTCATTCATCTATGACCATTTTCATGAGAGGTAGTGGTAACTGACTAATTTCTCATGATTTTTTTGAATAGTTCACTTAACACTCATTGCATCGGGTAATTTCTCATGATTTTTTTGAGTGGAGTTGTCTTTAGTGTGACTTTTTGGACTTTCTGGTGCCCAAATCCGATGGAAAAATTTGAGGTGAAATCTTGATTTGTGTTATTTAAATTAGTCATTCATCTATGACCATTTCCATGAGAGGTAGTCGTAACTGACTAATTTCTCATGATTTTTTTGAATAGTTCACTTAACACTCATTGCATCGGGTAATTTCTCATTATTATTTTTAATGGAGTTGTCTTTAGTGCGACTTTTTGGACTTACTAGTGCCGAAATCCAATCGAAAAATTTGAGGTGAAATCTTGATCTGTGTTATTTAAATTAGTTTTTTGATTGTATATATGGATTCAGCACCCTGGAAAACCTCTAGGGCACTTCAATTGCACACGATTACCCATCAAACTTATGATTGGACTTTCCGGTGCCGGAATCCGGTGGAATCTTGATTTGTGTTATTTAAATTAGTTTTTTCACAGTATATATGGATTCAACACCCTAGGAAACCCTTAGGGCACTTTGATTTCAGGTGGAAAAATTTGAGGTGAAATCTTGATTTGTGTTATTTAAATTAGTTTTTTGACTGTATATATGGATTCAACACCCTGGAAAACCCTTAGGGCACTTCGATTGCACACGGTTACCCATCAAACTTGTGATTTCAATAAATTCCTACCAGATTTTAGAGAAATTTGACCAAAAAAACTTCCAAAAAGTCGCATTAACCGGGACTTCCTGGGAGGTCACCCATCTCAGATTACCTCTGGCTCGAGCACACTTAACTATGGATTTTTCCCCACAATAAAGCCCACTTAGCTGGCTACCCCGTTTGCAAAATCTTAACAAGTATTGCAGCTCATGAACCATTCAAGTAGAGTTCCATTCACTCTTTTTCAATTTAAGTATAGGGGTTTTCGCAGTGCATTATATTAGATATCTGCTTAACTATGGAGTTTTCCCCACAATCAAGCCCACTTAGCTAGCTACCCCATTTGCAAAATCTTAGCAAATATTGCGCCTCATGAACCATTCAAGTAGAGTTTCATTCCCTCTTTTTGAATTTAAGTATAGGGGTTTTCGCATCGCATTATATTAGATATCATTTTTTTGGGGGGATTCAGCTACGTTAAGTAAGTCATTCATATATGACCATTTCCATGAGAGGTAGTCGTAACTGACTAATTTCTCATGATTTTTTGAATAGTTCACTTAGCACTCATTACATTGGGTGATACTCACAGGGGTGAAGAAGTGGGATTGAAACTATTGAAATGAATCACATAGCATCAATCATCACTTCTGGGGCTTGCACTCGGTAACCAGGACTTCCCGAGAGGTCACCCATCCTAGATTGCCTCTAGCTCAAGTGTGCTTAACTGTGGAGTTTTCCCCACAATCAAGCCCACTTAGCTTGCTACCCCATTTGCAAAACCTTAGCAAGTTTTGTGCCTCATGAACCAATTAAGCAGAGTTTCCTTCACTCTTTTTGAATTAAGTATAGGGGTTTTCACAGTATATTATATTAGATATCATTTTTTTGGGATTCAACTGCGTTAAGTAAGTCATTCATCTATGACCATTTACATGAGACGTAGTTGTAACTGACTAGTTTCCCATGATTTTTTTGGATAATTCACTTAGCACTCATTGCATCGGGTGATGCTCATAGGGGTGAAGAAGTGATAATCATAATATGAATTTAAATTATGATTAGAAAAAAGGTAAGTATTGAATTATTGATATTAATAATGTATTTTTAACATACTTTAAAATAATTTTTAATAAAAAAAAAGAGGAAGATTGTAGACCTAACTTATGAGGTGAGATGGAATATTTCGCATAATTTATTATAAAAAATGAATATTTCACATTTTAAAATGTTTTTATATAAAAGCACTAATTTAGCAAATGACTCTAATTTGAAAAATGAAAAGTAGTGAAAATAACATTGTGATAATGCAAAGCTATGTGAATTCTTATTATTTTAATCATAGATATGAATAGACACATAATGTAACAAATTGGATTTGAATTATTTTTACTTTTATGCTGCTATATTCCAACAACAAAAGTGAAATTATGGGAATTAGCTATAGTAATTGATTTATTCTTTAAATAATATTTTGATGAAGAAAAGTCCCTAGTATGGAAATGAACAAGGAAGAGAGGGAAATTTATGCAAAGGCCTACATTGGCCGGAAGACAAATATCCATTTAGTTGATATTCTTACCATTAATCAAAATTTTACATGGAATAATCCTTAACGGGTCACCATTGGATCACTTTTTTGTTTCAAAATCCGTGATGGATAAGGACATCTTTTAGGAGGCATCCATCCTACCTTGTCTTGGTTTAGATTATTGGCCTATCCGGTTGGAGGTTGACCTTAAAGAGGCACCAAGAAACAAACCCTTATGTTTTGAAAAATTCTAGTCGAAGGCGCCTAATTTTGTGGATAACGCAAAGTCTTGGTGGAACGAAATCTTTGTGCTTGATAAGAACAAAATGCACTATTTTCATTTGAAACATAAAGCATTGAAGGTGAAAATTAAGTTATGGAATTGCAAGGAATTCAAAAATATTTTTGAAGAAAAGTCCAAATTAGAAGCTTAGATCCAACAACGTATGATCTTGGAAGGGTGAATCGAGGAGCTCATTATTCAAGAAGGCTCTACTTTGAATCAATTAGAGTTGTGGTGACAACAAGGGGAAAGCCTATGGCGCCAGCAAAAGTCCAGGGTTCAGTGCTTGAAGGAGGGTGAACAAAACACTAGTTTTTTTTCATAAATATATACTTCAGCGGAGACACTCGTATAAGATTTTCACTATTCAAGGTTGCAATGGAATGCCTAAACTGCTGCATGAAGAAATAGCAGTGGAACTGATTGATTTCCATCGGGGAATTCTTTCGGAAAGGTCTTACAATCGATAATCTGCAATTAATAATATTTTAAGGAGTATCCCTAAGGTTATTAGTCAGCAACAAAATGAGGCTTTGATGCATCCCATATCTTATCAAGAGGTCGAAGTTGTAGTGATGGGATGCCTAAGAATAAGTCATGAGGTCTTGATGGTTTCACCACTGATTTTTTTCAAGCCTGATAGTCCTTTCTAGGGGGCGAGATTCATGTTGTGGTGGAGGAATCCCCTTAAACTCAATCGTTGCGGTTAGGTCTTAATGCAACCTTCTTTTCTCTAGGACATAAAGTTGGACAATCAAAGGATCCTAGTGGCTTTCACCCTATTTCACTCTATAATTTCATCTGTAAAGTGATCTCTACAGTGATGGTTAATTGTCTCAAGCCTCTGTTATCTCTTTTAATCTCTCCGGTGTAGATAGATTTTGTTGAAGGTCGCAAATTATTTGATGGGATAATTGCTACGTAGGAGATTTTTCATACATTGAAGAACTCAACACATCCTGGGATGATGATCAAATTAGACATGTCCAAAGCTTATGATCATATTAGTTTGGATTATCTGATGCAGGTTATGGATTCCGCTGGTTTTTCATGGCATTGGATTTCATGGATTTATTCATTAATCTCCTCCCCCTTTTTTTCAATCCTAATTAATGCCTCTCCTTCAGCTACCTTCTCATTTTTGTGTGGACCATATTAGGGAGATCCTTTGTCTCCCTTTCTGTTTATAATTGCAATGGAGGGCCTTGGATGATTTATTTCCCTTTCTAGTTCATAGGGACATATGCAGGGCTTAAGGATTTTTGGTGTAGATCTTCCAATTACTCATCAACAATTCGTTGATGATTTTTTTTTATTCGGGCCTCCCACTCTTAGAGAAGTTAATGGAATTAGTTCATTTTTGCAGCCATTTATGGTGGCCTCGATAAATCTAATAAATAAGGAAAAAATGAGTATATTTTTCTTCAATTGTAAAGGGTCTTTTCAATGTCACTTAACGCGAGTTTTAGAGTTTCGCAAAGCTCAACTTCCCTCCAAATATTTGGGGGTTCCTTTGGATTTGAATATTAAGTGAATAACATGTTGGCAAGATATGTTGCAAAAACTTAATTCCAAAGTTTCCAATTGGTATTTTCATGTATTAAATATTGCAGGTCGATTGGTTCTAACTAAATCATTTTTGTAGGCGATTTTGATTTATGAACTATATTCAATGCTAATTTTGAAGGTTGTTTATGGTAAACTTAGATCTCTTTGGTGAGATTTCCTTTGGAAAGGTTCAAATAAGGTTAAGAGATGGCCTTAGTAGCTTTAGAATCACTTGTAAAATCCAAGTTGTTAGGTGGATTGGGTCTGTGCAACCCTGAGACTATTAGTAAAGCTTTTGGGGTGAAGCTTTGGTGGTGATGGGTGATAGGCGGTAATGAACTGTGGAAGAAAATTTGGATGAGGAAGTATGCTTCCTTACCATCTCAGGAAACTAGATTACGTCAGGAGGGGGTTATCTTTGGCTTGAATCTTTGGAATTAAGCACAAGAGAGTAAATATGTGCTGCATAAACATGCCTTTCAAGATATTTTCTTAGGTTGCTCGACTCTATTTTGGGAGGAGGTGTTACGACAGATGACATGTTTTAGTGACAAAGAATATTTCCAAAATTTACAAGTTTTCTTAACTAATCTTGGTGTTGTGAGAGTTGGTGATTACTGGAAGTAGGAGGTCCATTCTCAGTTTTGGAGAGAGTGGAAGAAAGAAGAGGATTGTCTGGATTATTCACAAGATTTACCACAGGACATTTTCCAGTAGGAACTACATGAACAACGAATCACATGTTCTTCTAGTGGAGATATATTGTGTTGGGGTCACCTTCCCAAGAGGGTATTTCCCTCTAAAAGAAGCTTATTTGATTATTTCTAAGCTTGGAACAACGGAACGATACATTATTTGGACGAAGATATGGTCTATTATATATTGGAAAAAGATTTCTTATTTCCTCTTGTTGATAGCAAGACAGCGACTCTTAGCCTGAGATCACATCTGTTGGAAAGGTTATGAAGGCCCATCCTTATGTTTTCTTTGTGGTAAGGATGAATAGATACAAGATCATATCTTCCTCACCTACTTCTATGAAAAGGCGGTATGGTCTAAATGTCTTTCCATTTTTCGTATCCATCTCTCTGAGAGACAAAGTTTCTCTTTGTTATTGGCAAAATGGAGTCATAAGAAATTCCATAGTCCTATTGTCAATCAATCCCAATGTTTACTTATTGGTTTTATACTTTGGAATTTATGGAAATAACACAATTTTAGGATTTTACGTCATAAAATTAGACCTAACTAAATGCTTATGGAGTTGGTTTTGTCTAATATTTGGGAATCCCCATTGATTATTTCCTGGTCTACTGAGGATTGGGTTGCTAATGTTGTGGAAATTTAGATCTTGAAGGCATTGAATTTGGATCAAAGGGTGGTTGTTAGGCCCAAATCATCCTTTTGTCCCTTTTATTGTTTCCAATGCCTCTTATGCTCCTCCTCCTTTGAATTTCATTAAATTAAACTTTGTTATGGCAACAAAGGGTAATCCTAGTTTAGTCAATGTTGGAGGAATTTTCAAGGATGACCATGCTTCTCCTCTAAGAGTTTATGCCATGCATTGTGGATTTGTGAGTAATAATATGGATGAGATTATGGATCTGGAAGAAGATCTTCAAATAGTTGTAAGATAAGGCTTCAAACTCCTTCATATCGATGGATATTCCCTCATTGCAGTTCAATGTATTCATAAAATTATCAATGGTCATCCAGATCATAAAGTTATTAAAGTTGGAGGTTAGAGGGGATTGCAAAACATATTATTGTTCTGTTGGACTCCTTTGAGTACATTCATGTTCAAAAGACTTGCATATCTAGTAATTGGGTTGAGGATTACTTGGCCAATATGGGGTGTTGCTCTAACAACTTTGATTTGGATGAATCTTGGCCCATGCCCTCCATCCCAATTGATATACAATTTTTGCAAAAACTGATTATTGAGGAGACTCTAGTCCCCGATGGGGGTGTACAAGTGAGTGTGTTCATATCATCGGGATGAGTGTCGCTGTACCTCCTAGATTATCATCATGACGTGGTGGTTGCAAGTAGTTAATGTGTATGCAATTGGTATGTGTGCCATTAACGGTGGAGGAATGTTTGTTGTTGGTGGCATTGTGGGGTTCAAGGGCGTGGTTACCACCTTGTCCTCTGGTTCTGATAGCTCCTTTCAGTTGGCATGGAGGGTGGTCTATAGCGGTGTAGTTTCCCTGGTTAGTGGAGGAGTTACAATGGAAAGTGGTCTTTGTTCGGTGAGCCATTCCTTATACGCCTATCTGAATCATTTTATTCTCTGTTTATGGGGGACGATAGTTTGGCTTTTGGTGTATTGTTTAGTCATTATTGTTTTCTTTGCTTATTTTTTGGTTATGTTGGCTGAATTGTAGTTTCATTCTTGTTCACTGGGTTTATAATTCAAAGAAACCACTTACATTTCTTGTTGGAAGTGGAAGGATGGGTTGTCTTTTTGGATGCGTAGTGAGTTTCTTAACCTTTTGGGTCTACCCGTGTTAAGTGGTTCATTAGGGACGACTTTATTGTCTTCACCTCTGATCATCAATGTCTCCTTCCTTGTCCCTCACTTTCCTTCATTGAGCATTATTCATCTTTTAAATATAATAGATATATAATAATCAAATACATTTTCTATATTTTATATACCAATTAACATATAAAAATAAGACCAAACTAACATACATCCACCACAAAAATAACACCCATTTATCTATATCAACCACATTTAAATAATTTATTTATTATAAAAAAAAATAACCATTACCGTATTATTAAAACGCCTTCACTTAAGTGAGAGGGAAAAGAGGAGCAAGGAGCCAAAGGCACCGTGTTTTATTAATGTTTTTGGGCGCTGGTCGTTCCCCACTACCACGACCATTGTTTTGTAGGGAGAGACGTGCATCCGCGTTTTTGTCGGTTGTTGCGACGTGGAAAAGCGGAAAGTGCTCTCCTGACCAGACGCCTCTCTCCCTCGTCATTCGTCAAAGAACATGGGCATTACGCTGAAGATGCTGACTATGGCGGTAATTTATGGATTTACAATTTTTTTCTAAATTATTGTTATATTTGGAGAGTTAAAATTTGTATTGGTTAGTTAAAGACTAATTTTCGTCAACTCCATTGTGAAACAGGGCACTGGAAAAGGCCAAAGGAAGTGTGGAAGGAAAGAGTATGCATTTTTTGTTCTTGTGGAAAAGTGGAAACAGAAAACATTTCATTTTAGAATGTAAGGTCTTCAAAGACAACAGGAAAAGTTATGCAGATATGCTGGCAGCTAGCTCTTAGAATAACTTATTTAGCTAGGGGTTTGTAGATAGAAACGTTTATTTTGAAACTTCACAGAAAAAAAACCAAATAAATCAAGCAGATGAAATTAAAAATAATTTCTTTCTTTCTTACTGCAAACGACATCATAAGTACCAGACAGACACTTATTTACGATGGTTTCTTTCTCACCAATCACATATATTTGGATTGAATTCTCTGCTGATCAAAATGACATACATTTATATTTATTTTATTAGGGTTCTCGTGCATATGTGGTCGCTCATAAAATAAATTTAGAAAATAAAATCTCCATAAATTTTGTTCTTCAAAGTAGCTTTTCAAAACGCCGTCATGCCGTGGAGTTTTCCCGGTGTTTCTTCCCTAAATTTACTCCATCCTCGTGAGAGACATAATAGTGTCGTCGTTTGTGCTGAAATACAGATGAATTTAGAGCAGAAAATAATGGTATTCAAAGCCTCTTTTCATATTTCTGTTAATGGACCGGATTCAATGTTTTTCTTCTGCCACATGTCCGTTTGCGAAAGCTTTTTATTAAGTTTTGTGCACACTGCCATCATTGCTAAGTAGATTTAGGTTAAATTTTAAGTTAACCGTCATAATAATAGAGTTTTATGGAGGAAATAATTTAGAAATTTTTTTTAGTTTTATTACTTTCAGTTTTGAAGTTCATATATATATATATATATATTCTTCTTTTAGTTCAGTAATTTTAAGTTTTTAATAAGATTTTTTATTTTTAACAATAAAATAATATGAAAATAATGTTTATATGTTTTGGGCAATTGGCTTACAAATCCCTAACATTATCACTATAATCACAAGGTTATTGGTGAGACATTTGTAAGATTTGAACATATATTTTTTTATTCACATTTATTTTACATTTTTAATAGTTTGTTGAAAATTATAATACATATTTTATAATTTAAATTTGTTAAAATTTATTTATCTACATAGATCCATTTAGACTCAGAACTTAAAGTGGATCAAATATTAAGATGCAAATATTTTTTGATGGCATATTATTAAAAAAAAAAATTGTATTTGAAGAAATTTTAATTTTTTCTGGACGTTTAATAGATATGTTAAGATATATCTATGCTGATTCTTAATAATATTGTCTATATTATATAAGTTTTACATATCTATATATAGAAATATTTTTATTTTTAATTTTATTAAAATTACGATAACAAGGGCCCACAGGGCTTTGGATAATATATCTAGTGAGATATATATGAGTTTCTCATTTTTTATTTAGATGTGTCTTATAATTTTTTCAATTTATTTTCTTAATAAGATATGCATAACATTGATTATAGATATATAAATAGTTAGTTTAGAAAAAAATTATAAATATTAAATTTTTATTTGTTTATCAATCAAATTTAAATATAAATTTTTGAAATATAATGAGTACACATATGAACCATTATTTTAATTGATATGATAAAATAGATATAAATTTATAATTATTGTTTATATTTATATATATTAAAATTTTCTAATTCTTAGCTATATGCTTATTAATTATATGTTGTGAATTATCATATTGACAAATATGAATTATTATTATTTAAATTTATTTTATTATGATATGTATATTAACATTGCATTAGAGGTTCAATTAAAAATAAACAAAAATTTAAAAGTAATATAGAGCCGAATATGGGTGAGATGTTGTAGTATTTGTAAATGAGTATAAACATTTAAATGTTGACTCAATTAATACTAAAAGGTTAAAAATTGTTTGTAATTTTAAAAGCTAAATTACAATATAATTGATTAATTTGTTATTTTCTTTTCTTGGAACCCAACAAGAATTTGAACTTTGAGTATCACGTTTTACATGTTAGTTCATAACAAGGCAATTATCCATTGAATTATATCTCAAGGACAATTGATTTATTATTACATTTTTAATTAAATTGATATTATATTTTTTCATTTAGCACATAGTCAACATTTACATTTTACACTCATTTATGGGCATTACAACATCTCCCCATATTAAATTATTGAAAAATTAATATATATATATATATATATATATATATATATATATATATATATATATATGAGTTGTCTTATTACCACTTTTTGGAAGCTTTTCTAGTGGGTTTTTCCGGTCAAATTTCTCTAAAATGTGGCAGCAATTTATTGAAATCACATGCTTGATGGGTAATCCCTGCACAATCAAAGCATCTTAGGTGATTTTTAGGGTGCTGAATCCAAATATGGAGTTAAAAAACTAGTTTAAATAACAAAGTTGCACTAAAGCCAACTCATCTATATCTATATATATGAAAGTGAGAAATTGAATTAAAAAAATTATAAATGAATAAATAATTTTGTTTTGATAAATTTATTTATAGTATTGTTATTTTTAGAGTTTTAGTGTGTATATGAGTCAAAAATATGTCCAATGTTTAAGATGAACCCTCCACCCATCCTCAAGGCCAAGCTAAACAAAATAATTAGAAAAGTGTGCATTGAAAATTATAAAGATTATGATGGAGAGTAACCTGCATACAGATAAAATTTTATTTAATTTAAAATATATTTATTTAGAAATATCTAATATATTGTATTGTTATTTATATAAGATTGTATAAGTGTGATAGCATTTTTTTTAATTATATTATTTTTTATTATATATTATTTTTAAAAAATCATAATTTTAATTTATTAAATTTATATCCTCTAATACTCCAAAGTTTTTTAAATCATATAATGTCTTTATACTTAACTATACAATTTGAAAAACAAAAGATTGCAATGTCTATGAAAATTAAATTTGAAAGACAAAACAACGAAGATAAAAGATAACACAAAAGAAAATAATAATAATAATAATAATAATTTTGGAAAAATATATAATTAATTAATTTTATTTATAATTTTTCAATTTTTATTTTTTATTTTTATGAAATTACTTTATATAATTAACCATTTTTATTTATTATACAAGTGGATATATTATATTGTTTTTTTTATTTTGGTCACAAAGTTTGATTTTCAATTAGTTTTGAAAATTTTAAACAATTCTATGAAGTTTAGTTTATTAAAGTTAAAAGAATATTAAATTGAATATTTTGAAAATTAAAAATAATAATAATAATAATTTAAATATAAATTATTTTTTTTCTAATTAATTGATGATAGTTTTAATTAAAATTTTATTAAAAAATCTAAAAAAATAAATCCTGGAAGTGTCATGATAATAATACCATATCTTATCAATACAACATGCCCAAAGAGATCTGGCGGATGGGGTCTGCTTCATATGAGATCTTTTGGTAAAGCTCTCCTGTGTAATTCTTTGCAGCGTGGTATCTCCGGAAAGGGAAAATGGAGCTCCATCATCAACCAAAAATACCTGAAAGGAAAGCCTCTGGTATATTGGTATCGGAGAAAGTCTCTCGGCTCTGCAGGGGGTTCAGCTATATGGCGTGGATTCAGAAAGATTCAGCTGCTCTTCTTTGATTTCCTTCGATGGCGTTTTAACACTAGCTCTAATATACTTATTGGCCTCGAACCGACTGTTCTTGGACTGGAAGAATCCCTCTCCCCTGTTCTCATTTCTTTTTTGCACTCTCAGGGTCTATTTACATGGAACAATCTCATTCTACATTGGTCCTCATCGACTCCTATCTGGAAGACTGCCGACGACCTTCATCTGCCTCCTTCCCTTTATCAGCCATGGGCATCAGCGGTTATGAGTTTCGATGGGAAAGGAATAAAGCAATCTGGGATCAATGACGTATTGGTTTGGTCGAAGTCGAAATCTACAATGCCAGTCACTGTCAAAGACCTCTACGCCGCTGCTTCGTTGTCTCTACAGCCGCTCCACATGCCTTTGTTCCCCATGAAGTTCTGGAAATCATCATGCTCGCTCAAAGCTACATTATTTTCCTGGTTGGTTTTTTCCAATAGGAATCTTACTTGGGAGGTATTGCAAAAAAAAGGCTGGACGGGTCCTGGCAAATGCGTCATGTGCTGCCAAGCACTGGAAACAAACTCCCATATGTTTTTTCAATGCCCTGTATCGGCCAAAATATGGTATGATCTTTCATTATCACATGGTTTTCCTCATCAACTTTTCTCCTCTGTTCAGGAGGCTTTCAGGTGGTGGAGTAATCAGAATCCAGCTTGGCGATCGATTTTTATCCTCACTTGCTGGTTTCTCTGGAAGTGGAGAAATGCTCGTATTTTCCAGGACTCTAATGCTCCTATTGATTCGGTGATGGATTCCATAACTGCACTGCTGGCTTTGGGCTGATATGTTTTTCTCTTTATTTTGCTTTCCGCACATAGCTATGGGGACCTCTACTTTTTGGTTCAATACCGGAAGGATATTATGCATTTGCTCATGATCTGTTGATCGAACTTGGTAACAGCTTCTTTTTTTATTAGGCTCATAGGTAGCGCCTATTGTTCTATGGGCTGCTCTGTTATTTCCTCTTATGTATGCAGCTGTATGCAGCTTATTATATTTCCTTAATATAATTTACATCGTGATTTTTCCTCTGAAAAACATGCCCAAAAACCATAATTCATTTCAAAATTAAAATATTTTATAAATATTTAATTTTATAACATTTTAAAATTAAAACTTAATACTTACAACATAACAAGATACTTAACCATGGATATTTACCTCATTTTACCATGGATATTATTAACTTGTGAATAGCCTTTGTTACAATACCATTATCAATACCACTTTCCAAAAAACCATAGCTCATTTCAAAATCAAAATATTATAAATATTAATTTAAATTATATATATATATATATATATATATATATGATTTAGAATTATCAATTATTTTTTGAATAAGATGCTGGTACTAAGCAACAATGTTGCATATTACTTTTACAAATAATAATTTGATATTAGTTTGTAGTTTTTTGCATTCATTTGATAACACTACTTTCATAAATTTATTTCATTATTATTTTCCATTGTACAAGATTTGGGCAGCTATTTTTGTAGTCTATCACTGAGCGTCTTAACCACTTATCAGTGTATCTACATTTCCTTAATAATCCTTGCAAAGGTAAGATTTTAGAAATCTATATGCTTATTGATCACTATTAGTTTAAGATTGATCAATGCAACTTATAATATTTAACTTTGAAAAACAAATATTTATCTTTTCATATTATTGAAAAAAAATTCAAATATTTCAATGTAGAGTAATTTAAAGATCTTATTATAACTTTTACATAATAAAACATCATCTACATCACATATTTTATGCCATAATTTATAAATATAATTATAATATACATAAATAATTTTTAGATATTTATATCATATTTTATTTATTTTTAAATTTTACAAAACATCAAAAATAAAAAATAAAATTCTCATCGGTGAAATCAAAATGGTTATCTAACTATTTTACGTTAATTTACAGTCGAGATGAAATTGGATGTTCTCGTTTCAATTAATTCACATTCGATATTAATTTACATTCAATGAATCAGAAATCGAGGTTAAATTGGATTTGCCCATTTTTTTCCTCGGACTTTACCTTAATCAGAATGTAAAATCGAGATTAATTTACATCCCAGATGAAATTGGTGTTCTCATCAGTTTTCCCTTTTTCCCCTCTATGGCTTTTTTTGAAATGTCATATTAATAAATAAACTGATATTTACTGATACCAATTTTGACACCAAGGCTCGCTACTTTTGAGATTGATGTGAAAGTTAGGTGTAAGATCTGACCTGAAACCTATCTACTATTCGTGTGAAGGTTCCGCATAAGAGTAGCAAAACCAGGGGATTTGTCTTCTTTCCACAACATTTAATTAATTATAAATATCTCAACTTTCATATAGAGTTTTTGCTGTTTTTTTACCCTGCATTTTATACACGGTGTTTGAATCAAAATAAATATTAAAGACTAAGTAGTGTTTTTTACGCATATTTTTTAATCAAAATAAAGATTAAACATCTGAGTCATAAGCCTACTTAAATTATTGTCTTTCCATCCTATTCATTATATATAATTTTAGTCTTATTAAACAGACAAAATGTTAATGTAATAACAGTTAGCCAATCACTACTTTACTAACTTAATATTTACCTCTAATCCATAACTATCAAATTTCAACGTAAAAAACCATACGTAAATGATGGTCAATTTTTTTAATGCGTTTACCCTATATTGGATTTTTTAAAATCCAGGACTCTTAAGTGCAGTGGTCACGGTTGAAAGTGAGCAGTCGATAAAAAAAGGAATTCAACTTCAAAATTTAAGGTGATGGACATTGTTCAGAGCCTCGCAAATGAAGGAATTGATGATGAAAATTCATGCTCTGATAGACACTGAGGGAATTTGTTATTCATAATCAGTGCTGTTAGACTCTGTTTTCTGTCTATTCCTTCACAAGCAGGTTTCCTATTACGTTATTTTCTTTTTAAAATGCATTTTTCTTCTTTCACATTTATCACCATAAAATTGTGAACATATCTTAATTATTTTATGAACATATCTTAATTACAAATTTCTTTGATGCACAAACAAAGTCGATAATTAATTTTATTTACTTTGATGCACAAAAAAAGTCGACAATTAATTTTATTTGAAATCTCTAAGATCCATGTCATAAAACAATCATTTCTGGCCAAGGTTTAACCATTTGTCACATTGCAATTTTATAGTAGTTTTTAGGTAACCACATTAAAATGAACTGACTAAAAATTATTGGTAGATCATGGCAAAGGCTTAAATAGAGAACAATATAAAAATATAATTTCAAGTAAAGACTATATTTAAGCGATAATATTTAAATTATGATATTAATTTATTAATATATTAAAAACAAATATTATTAAGTAGTAATTAGACTACTAGTTTTTGAAAAATAATATTTAAATAATGATATTAGTTTATTAATTTATTAAAAATATTAATAAGTAACGGCTAGGTAGTTTTTAAAGAATAATATTTAAATTAATTTATTAACACCAAATTTTTGTTTTTGTTTTTTTTTTTTCTATTTGAATATATAAATTTTATTTAAAATTTTATAAGCTAAGAAAAGTCTTTGGGGAGAAATCACAGGATCATATGAATAGAGCCACCATGGCAAAGAGCAATGTAGAGACTATAATTTCAAGTAACGACTATAATAATAATATTTAAATTATGATATTAATTTATTAATAATTGCTATATTAAAAAATCAAAGTCAAACTCCAAAGAGAAAAGTAAAAAATTATAAGATCATTTAATAAATAAAATAATTAATGGAAATAAAATAAACTAAATTAATAATAATTAATGGAAAATAAATAAAATAAAACAAAAATATAAGCGAGTTATATATAGCATTGAGAAAAGGATTAATGGGGGTGGAAAGCTTACTTTGGTCTTGAAAATAATTGTAAAATAGCAAACCTTGTAATGTGGGATAAAAAGAAGTTCCTCTTTGAAACTTTAGTCACTCCTGTTATCTTATATGGCTGTGAGGTTTGGGGTTGCAGCATCTCGAGAGAATCATGGAGAAAGATTGAGCAAATCCAGAAGCGTTTTATAACTTATAACCTAAAAATTAAAAGTAATACACCCTATCCTATTCTCCTTATAGAAGCAGGTCTTTCCCCTATTGAGAGCCTAGCTATGCTTAGGTTTCTGTTGTACAAGCACAAAATCTGTAACATAGACGATCATAGACTTCCTAAGCTAGCTTTAAATTCTAGCCAAAACCACCTAAGGCTCAATCGAGGGTGGCATAAAGACACAAGGGCCTGGTTAAACTATTGGGAGATCAACGAAAATGATGCATTGCAAAACATAAATAACATTAAAGATATTGTTACTTCTAAGTTCAAAGAAAAAATGTGGTGTGAGAAAGACTTAGCGACTAAAAAAAAATTAAGTTATTATAAGAAGGTCATCAACCCCACCCTAGAAGATGAAAAGTATCTCTCTATTTTAACTAGCTCAAAGAAGAAAATTAATATAGCAAAGATTAGAACGAATTCTCATGAGCTCCATAGTGAAACAGGTCGTTGGGCAGTTCCTAAAACACCATGGACGGAAAGGATCTGCCATATATGTGAGAATAGGAATATTGAGGATGAAAACCACTTCCTCTTAGAGTGCCCCACGTATAACCACATTAGATCTTAGTTTCACAATCTTTGTTACAATACTGACCTTCCTAGCCTTTTACAATGTCAAAATTATAGTGAGCTCGGGAGGCTTCTCTCCAAGCTTTTTGAGCATAGGAATAAAATCTCAAATCAAAATAGATAATTTGTTTCTTTAGGTTCGATAGACCATTATTTGGTCTCAGCAGATGTTAACCATCATCATCATCATCATCATCATCATCATCATCATCATCATCATCATCATCATCATCATCATCATCATCATATATATTATTTTATTTTATCCTTTTAAATGATTTAATAATCAATTTTGGTTATATATATTCAAATAAAAGTAATCAATAAATATATATATATATATCCAAAATTGATTATTAAATCATATTTAAAAGATAAAATAAAATAAAATAAAATAATTATATTTCGTTTTTAAAATATAATTAAATGACATCTAAAACATATTTAATAATATTTATATTTATTAAAATAGTCTAATAACAATTTTACTAAAAATTATATAACTAAATTTTAATTAAAAATTCAAATAAAAATACATTTACTAATATCTATATCTATTAATATGTTATAATTACATTTTCACTTATAAAATAATTACAATTTCACTATAATATATATGTGATTAAATTTTAATATAAAATATATCAAATAATTAAATCAAGACTAATTCTTTAAAATATTATATTTTATTTTCCAAATTATTTATTTTTTAATAAAAATTACATTTTATAAACACACAGATGTGTATATGCATTAAGTTTCATCCATCATATGAAAATATTAACACACACACACATATATATATAACCAAAATTGATTATTAAATCATTTAAAAGATAAAATAAAATAAAATAATTATATTCCGTTTTAAAAAAAATAATTAAATGCAATTTGAAACATATTTATTAATATTTATATTTATTAAAATAGTCTAATAACAATTTTACTAAGAATTACATAACTAAATTTTAATAAAAAGAAATCAAATAAAAATACATTTACTAATATCTATATCTATTAATATGTTATAATTACAATTTCACTAAAAATATATATATGAATAAATTTTAATATAAAAAGATCAAATAATTGAATAAACACTAACTTTTTAAAATATTATGTTTTATTTTCCAAATTATTTATTTTTTTATTAAGTTACTTTTACTTTCATGTTTTTTACTTTACAATAAGGAAACAAACCCTGTTTTTACTTTTGAGAAATGGACAATAAATAGATTCAGTAATAATAGTAGTTTTTATTTAATAAATAAATCATTATGGCAGACGTGGTATTCCATGGGAAATTCTAATAAAAAAGAATTACTGATGAACCTTAGTAGCTCGCTTTTACCCAATAGTTAACAGTTATCAGCTAGTTAAAGAAACAATTACCCTTCCTCTAGTCTTCTCTTACATGAGGGAAGGGAGAAGGAGGGATAGTGGTGCTTTTTTTTGCTAAAAAAAGAAAAGAAAGAGATTCCTTGAGCTCAAGGAGGATTCAGTGGGAATGAATCTTGAATAGATTTCCCTGGAGGAAGTAGAAACCACATATCAGATGCATCATTATATTAAAAGGATAACTGTAAATAATTAATAACATCAGTTCATTCACACTCAAATAATTTACAAGCAAGAACCCAGAAAATTACATCCACATGCTGAGATATTCCAAGAAAGAATAGCTCAGGGAGCTGTCACCAATAAAACAACAGAACCTGTGCGCAGAACTTCTCATAACATGAATAAGAATCGAAAATGAGGAAAAACCCTATTTTGAGAACGGAACCCTCATTCAGGGCAAGAAGAGCCAGCAACAATCAAGGGAAAGCTTGCATACCCAGAGCTTGGCGTTGGTAGAAACTAGGCTGTGCGAAGGTCTAGTAATCGCGCCCACCCTCCACTCGAGAAAACCCTACACCATAAATGTGGGGTTAAACATTTCATATAGCCATTTGATCCAGAATGCTATGCATATCAAGACCTACAAAAAAAATGAGAGGAAAACCCTCATTACTTACTCGAGGGAGAGGCGGTGTAGCAGAGGTGTTTCTGCGACAAAGACTCCAGACACCATCGCGGAGGCGACACCTGCAAGAACCAAGCTCATGTTAGAACAGTGCCGTTGCAAGGATGTGTAAACCTGTGAAGCAAGACCTAATCTAGATGACGAATAGAGATAAACTTTAGGTTCAAACCTACAATAAGGACTTACCTGATAAACAATTTCGAAATAGCAGTATACAACCCCAATGCAAGCCTACTCGTAAGTAGGAATGCCTAGCGAACTCTTCACATTGCATAGCAGGTGGGAAACGATGAGTTGCAGAGGAACCTCACTGCAGAGACCAGAACGCAGCCTCTAGAGCCATGCCTAGCAAATGAGCGAAGAAACCAAGCGAGCACTAGGTCGTAAGGGCTTACCCTCAAAGTTCGACAAAGCCTCGTACCCATCGCCTTTCCCATGTTGTGCTCCGAGCAATAGATGGCAAGTGATAAGGGTGAGTCCCGGCAGCTGGCGGCCATCCAGCCATGGACTGACCAGATAGGTCGTGAAGGGTCAACACAACACAATAATATGAGATACGGAGAATCGTTCGGGTATTACCATTGTGTACAACCTGTCAGGTCAGGTTTAATAACCAGCATAATCGCATCAATTAAGTAATTGTAATCTGAACCTTAATGGCATGGTATCGAGATTTGATACTTCATTACAATGCAACAATGTATTAGGTTGTGGTAACATTAATATTAGGTTTTGTTCATAATTTTTTTATTATATTCATATATCCTATGTAAATAGTTGGAATTATAGGTGTTACAATTGGTATCAGAGCCTCAGGTTGCTACACTGAGGACGGGTTGAATGACTTTGGAAATAACAAAATGATTCTGATGCACATAGGAGCACCGGACGTAACCCAGAAGTATGGGTTCAATTGGGAGAAACAAATGCTGGCACCAATGCTGCTTTACTCGAAACAGTCCAGCAGTTAAGAACAGAAATGCAGAACCTGCGTGCGGACAATGAAAGACTACGTCTGGAACAAGAGAAAATTATGAAAAGTTTATCGGATAGACAGAATCAGAGGAATCCAGACCCTAGTCAAGGAGAAGAAACAGAACAAAAACACACAGATAGCAAGAACAACATCAGGAATCAGAAGGGGGACAAACTGGTAATGAGGAAGAGTCAGATAATGGTTCCAACAAAAAGGGATTAAAAAGACAAAAACAGAACTTCAGGGAGAATTCAAAAATATCAAGCCACCAAACTATAATGGTGAAATGGAGGAAGCGACAGAGGCCTGGCTTATTAATATGAACAAATATTTTCAAATATACGAATATGATGAAAATTTGAGAGCAAGGCTAGAAATTATCAGTTGTAAGGCAAGGCCACCCTGTGGTGGGAAGAAATTAAAACAGTCAAGGAAGTCAATGAGAAAGAGGTTACCTAGGAGCAATTCCAAAAGCATTTTAAGGATAGATATCTGACTAAGCGATTTTATAATGACAAATCAAAAGAGTTTCATGACTTGAAACTAGGGGAGAAAACCATGGATGAATTTATAACTAAATTCATGTCACTATTAAGATACATCCCTTATATCCGAGAAGAAAAGGCTAAAGTCCAACACTTTATCAGCTGCCTGCCTGCCTTCATGAAAGAGAAACTAGAATTTGACAACCCAAAAACAATGGATGAAGTAGACTGGAAAGCTTGGATCTGCTACCAGCAAATGAGACAGAAAGGTGAAGTGCATAAGAATTGGCCAAGTAAGAAGGGACATAAATTTTTTACAAATAATAAGAATATGAGGAACTCAGAAACCAGATTCTCAGGACACAAAGTACCAAATGGACCTGTTAATCAGAATCAACAAAAGTACAGACCTCAGTGCGATATAAGACAAAATGAGGCATCAAGTAAATTGGAAACCAGTCAGGTTCCTCAACCGCCATTGCAGTGTTGGGGTTGCAGGGAACCCCATTACTACAAGAACTGTCCTCATAGAGGAAGAGCGGAACCTGTTGCAAATATTCATGAAGCTTCTACTGTGGGTGACGTGGCACAAAACGTACCTTGAATCAATGCAGCATTAGAAGATCGCCAAGTAGATTATCAACCTTTAATGGTGGAACTTGAAGGTAAAATATCTGATCATCCTATTTCCATTTTAATAGATTCAGGTGCTAGTTTGAGCTATGTCAATCCCAAAATAGTTGATGAATGCCATTTAAAAAGTTCAAAATTTAAGAACCCTTGGTTGGTTCAATTAGCTACTGGTGCAAAGAGAAAAGTCTGTGCAAAAGTAGAGGGTTGTGAAATAAAATTAGCAAAACAGCAAATTAGGACAGATTTAAATATATTACCATTAGGCTCTTATGATGTCCTGATAGGCATGGACTGGCTGGAGCGGCAGTGGGCCTTAGTAAACTGTAAAGATAAGACCATTAATTTTCTGTCTAAAGATGGTACTAGAATAGAGATTCAGGGAGTCAAGAGAGAAGTCAAGTTGCGATCTGTTACAGCCCACCAACTGGATAGATGTATGCATAAGGGCTGTCAAATCTATGCAGTTCAAGTGGGATTTACAAACTCCAAAGATAAAGTGTCAGCCTTAGAGGAAATACCTGTAATACAAGAATTTAAGGATGTGTTTCCAGAAGATATCCCTGGACTACCACCCAAGAGAAGCCTCGACTTTACCATAGAACTGGTCCCTGGAGTGGCACCAGTATCAAAGGCACCCTACAGAATGAGTGTTCCTGAGCTAACTGAATTAAAAATCCAGCTGCAAGAGCTGTTGGATAAAGGGTATATCCAACCCAGTGTATCCCCTTGGGGAGCCCCGATTCTGTTCGTAAGGAAGAAGGATGGTACTCTGCGATTGTGTATAGATGTCAGACAGCTGAATACGTTAACCATAAAGAATAAGCACCCCTTACCCTAGATCGATGACCTCTTCGATCAGGTTAAGGGAGCAATGGTATTTTCAAAGATTGACTTAAGATCTAGATATCATCAAATTCGGATTAAAGACGAAGATATCTTCAAGACTGCTTTTAGAACCCGCTATGGCCACTATGAGTTTGTAGTCTTGCCATTTGGTCTTACTAATGCCCCAGCAACCTTCATGAGCATGATGAATGGAGTTTTCCATTCTTATTTGGATAAATTCTTCCTTATATTCATTGATGACATTCTCATATACTTCAAAAGTATCGATGAGCATAAAGAACACCTTCGCATAGTACTGCAAACCTTAAGAGAGAATCAGCTTTTTGCTAAATTCAGCAAGTGTGAATTCTATAAAGATCAGATTCAGTACCTAGGACACGTTATATCCTCTGAGGGTATAGCGGTCAATCCAGAGAAAATAAAAACCATTATGAATTGGCCTGTTCCAGCCAATGTAGCGGACATATGCTCTTTAATGGGACTTGCAGGTTATTATAGAAGGTTCATAAGGGGATTTTCCAAGGTCACTTACTCAATTACTTCCTTACAAAAGAAGGGTACAACTTTCAAATGGTCAAAATATTGTCAAGAAAGTTTTGATAGGTTGAAGCATTTTCTCACCACAGCTCTGGTATTAAAAATTGCAGATCCTGAAGAGGATTTTATAGTTTGTACAAACACATGCATAGAAGGTGTGGGTGGCGTTTTAATGCAAATGACATGGTCATCGCTTACGAATCTTGTAAACTCAAGGAACATGAATAGAAATATTATGCTTACGATTTGGAGCTAACTGTAGTAGTGCACGCCTTAAAAGTATGGCGGCATTATTTATTGGGAAAAATATTTCTGCTCAAAACAGACCACAGTAGCCTAACCAACTTTTTCAATCAACCTACCTTAAATGCACGCCAAGCTCGATAGACTTCATTCTTAAAAGAATTTGACTTTGAAATCAAGCATTTGAAAGGAAAAGAGAATAGAGTGGTAGATGCGTTAAGTAGAAAGCTGCACCACATTTATGAAATTTCTTTTAGTTAAGTTGAACTTAATTTTATGGATCAACTAAACGAGGCAGCCCAGAAGGATCCTGAATACAACTACCTATGGCAGCAAGTAAAATCTGCACAAGGTTCAACAAAGTAGAGGAAGTATAGTATTAACTCTGAAAACTTATTGTTATTCAGAAACCATATTTATGTACCTAACCAATTGTCTTTGAAGTAAAGTATGTTAGATGAATTTCATAGAAGCCCCTGTGCTGCTCACCCTGGCTATCAAAAACTTTTGACGGTTGTCAAGAAAACCTACTACTAGCTTGGAATGAGAAAAGATATTGCCAAGTACCTAGCTAAATGTCTAGAGTGTCAGCAAGTCAAGGTGGAACACCAGCACCCTGCTGGATTATTGCAGACGCTACGTGTTCCTGAATGGAGATGGGATACTATAACTTTGGACTTTATAATGGGATTGTCGTGGTCTAAAAGACAGAATGATTCAATTATGGTTGTGGTAGATAAGTTAAGAAAGACTTATCATTTCATACCTGTCAAATCCATGTATCAAACAGCTCAAATAGTCGATATATTCATGAGGGAAATTTTCAGGCTACATGGTATGCCGAAAGTCATAATATCCGATAAGATGTTAAGTTTACCTCTGTTTTTTGGAAAGCATTATTTACCGGGTTAGGTACACAGATCCACTTCAGCACTGTGTATCACCCCCAGACTGATGGGAAAACTGAGCGAGTGAATCAGGTGGTAGAAGACATGTTGTGCATGTATGTGATGCAGCAACCTGGGAAATGGGAAGAATATCTACATCTGGTAGAATTAGTGTACAACAACGGCTATTATGAGTCACTTAAAATGAGTCCCTTTGAAGTACTTTATGGAAGTAAATGCACCATACCTGCAAACTAGAATAGTCTGGAGGATAAACTGATATTAGGACCAAATATGTTGGAGGAAATGGATAAAATCGTGAAAAGGGTTTGACAAAATTTGAAGGCTGCCCAAGACAGGTAGAAAATGTATGCTGATAAAAAGAGAACTTACCGAGAATTTCAGGTGGGAGATCACGTGTATGTGCAGATTAAACCAAAGTGGAGTACGTTGAGGTGGGGAAAGTGTGCTAAGTTGCCCCCCCCCCCCCGTTCTGTGGCCCATTCCAAATTCTGGACAGAATCGGGCCAGTGGCCTACAAACTAGCCCTGCCCGGCCACATTCGGGTCCATAATGTATTCCATGTTTCCCTTTTAAAGAAGTATGTATATGACCCCAGACATATCATAAATTGGCAAGAACTTCAGGTAAAAAAATAATATATATATATATATATATATATATATATATATATATATAAACATGTATATATATGTGTGTGTATGTGTGAATATATATATATATATATATATATATATATATATATATATATATATGTGTGTATAGATAGATATATATATATATATATATATATATATATATATATATATGTGCATAACACAGAATTTACTTATTTAAGGATGTGGTGTTTTTGTACATATCAATTATATAACAATGATATTTGTGGCAGGTCAAACTAGAAGGAGAATTCTTGGCCGAACCCCGGCACATACTTGATCAAAGAGAAGTAACATTGTGGAAACGAGCTATCATCCAAGTTAAAGTGCAATGGAATCACTTCAGCCTGGAGGAAGCCACTTGGGAAGATAAAGACTTTATGCAGGAGGCATATCCAGAATTATTCCGGGAACAAATGGAAAGATGAACACCGGGGACAGTGTTCCACTAAGAGGGGGAAGATGTGACACCCTAGGACTTTAAGTTACTTTTACTTTCATGTTTTTTACTTTACAATAAGGAAACGAACTCTTGCTTTTACTTTTGAGAAATGGACAATAAATAGATTCAGTAATAATAGTAGTTTTTATTTAATAAATAAATAATTATGGCAGATGTGGTATTCCATGGGAAATTCTAAAAAACAAGAATTATTGATGAACCTCAGTAACTCTCTTTTACCCAACAGTTAATAATTACCAGTTATCAGTTATTAGTTAAAGAAACAAATACCTTTCCTCTACTCTTCTCTTACATAAGGGAAGGGAGAAGGAGGGAGGGAGGTGCTTTTTCTGCTAGAGAAAGAAAAGAAAGAGATTCTTCAAGCTGAAGGAGGATTCAGTGGGAATGAATCTTGAATAGACTTCCCTAGAGGAAGTAGAAACCATTGCTAGCTGGACTTGGAGTCTTGAGGCCAAAGCAGTAGAAACTGCTACATAAAGATAACTGATTATTGGGAAAAGAGGAGCTTGGGGGGAGAACACTTGATGTGATTGTCAGGTTCTCATAGGAAGGGTGGAGAGGTTCATTGATCGCAGTTTAGTCTTGTCATGGCAGATAAGTAAAATTGGTTAATTATGTCTTGATTAAATAATGATCTGGCCATAATGTGTAATTAGGAAATAGACATTCTGATATTGGATTTGTATTGTTTCTTTAATTCTGTGTCAGATTAGAAAAAGAATGTAACATAAAATAGAAGTAAGTTCATTTAGATGTAAGTTAATTTAGATGTACAGGTAACAAGCTGTAGGAAAATGTACATATTACAGTATGAGCAGACCAAATGTACCGAATCTGTACCATATTCCTGAACGCATTAATCTGTCTGTCTAGATTCAAAAATCTGGGCAAGGGTCGGACTGTGCAACCAATTCCTAAAATAGAATCCTTCTAGAGAAAATAAACTCAAACATGCAACAGTATACAAAAGAGGTAGTCAAGCCTCACGGAAAAGAATGAAACTATACGAATTAAGGTAGAATATTCCTCTTGTATATGACTTGAAAGGAGGAAAAACAGACACCTGATAATTCATACCTAAACAGGAATAATATTGACCAGCATCTAGTTATGCATATCGCTAGTGATTTCAACTTTAATTGTGATAAATAACCCAGCATATCAGTAACCATAGGAATGAAATGCGCATAACGAATATCCATGCAAGAGACATATAATTATATACAGGACTACATTCATTCTTATTTCAGTCTAAACAAACCTCCTGTGCTAAACGATGAAAGCAAACAGAATCACAACCATAACCTTCTTCAGGGGCGATAAACAAATAAACACAGTAACTATAATGCAGAGGTAGGAAACCTGAAAGAGAGGGCTTTCATTTAACAATAAATTAACACTTTAAAACAGTTCCATTCCTTCAGATTTGTTCCGAAGGAAACCTAAGGAGGACGCCTCGGAATGACGTTCTGAGGATGGAATAATCAAAATGATACACCAAACCGAGGTTCCAATCTCGTAGAGAAAATTCATTTACAGAAAGATTAGGGAAAACCACATATCATATTCATCATTATATTAAAAGGATAACTGTAAACAGTTAATAATATTGGTTCATTCGCACTAAAATAATTTACAAGCAAGAACCCAGAAAATTACATCCACATGCCGAGATATTCCAAGAGAGAATAGCTCAGGGAGCTGTCACCAATAAAACAACAGAACCTGTGTGTAGAACTTCTCATAACATGAATAGGAATCAAAAATGAGGAAAAATCCTATTCTGAGAATGAAACCCTCATTCAGGGCAAGAAGAGCCGGCAACAATCAAGGGAAAGCCTGCATACCCAGAGGCTTGGCGTTGGTAGAAACCAGGTTGTGCGAAGGTCTGGTAACCGCACCCACCCTCCGCTCAAGCAAACCCTACACCATAAACGCGGGGTTAAACATTTCATACAACCATTTAATCCAAAATTCTATGCATATCAAGACCTGCACCAAAAATGAGAGGAAAACCCTCATTACTTACCTGAGGGAGAGGAGGTGTAGCAGAGGTGTTTCTGCGTGTTAGAATATTCTGACACATAGGAAATAGTTAAGTATAACTTGGTCTAGTGTAGAGTTAGGTAAAGTGTGTTTCTTTACTATGTACTTTTGTAGCTTACAATCTGACAGTCACGATATGTAGTGATCCAACTGTTCATTCTCTCCTCGGTATTACCGACACTTGATTTGTGGCTTAGCACCCAATTGGTCCATGATCTCTATTTAAAGAGCATGGAGGGTCATTTGTATGGTAACCGTTCATGAGAGAAGCTTATGTAAATTTTCATTCTTTTACTAATAAATTGCCTAAAGTGGCCGCGTTGGCTCAAATTGTGGACTGTTTCCCTCTTTGAGGGTTTTAACCACGTTAAGAATACTGGTGTATTGATCTGTGATTTGTTTGTGAGCGGTGTCCTTTGGTGTTCTGTCTGAGGAACTTAACCTGTGAATTCCTACATGGTATCAGAGCTATTTGAGGGCCGCATCCGTTGGTGATCCAAATCTGAAGCCGATAGAAGTGCATCTGACTGTCGTTTCCTAGATCTACTATTTTTTACTGCTTTTGGGTCGAGAGGACTGCTCTATTGTGTTAGGATCATCTGTTCCAGTGAGGAACCCCTTTCGTTTCACGTGAAAAAGTTTTCGGTAGCCCTAGCTACGTCATTTTTAAGATCTGAGGTATACAATGTTTATTTGCAGTTTTTAGTTGTTTTCTCTCTATTTATTTCGGTTTATTTATCTCTTTGTTTTTTATTATTGGATCTATACCTTTGATTTCTACGTGTGCTCTTTGCTCTACGACTCTGTGCGATCTCGGCAAATTAGAAACAGAAAGGCAGGATTTTTCTCATGCATATGCTCCTTTCCACCGCGCCTTAGTGTGATCTCGAAAAATCAGAAACATTGAGCAAAATTTTTAGTTTCCAAGTAAAGCTAACTTCAACCCA